>BTPG01000001.1:335474654-335530767 GCA_036245525.1 Semisulcospira habei | reverse complement strand
CTGCGGGTCTGTAGTAATAATAGTTTTAACTTAGTAGATAAACTACCTCCCCCCCCCTCCTTTTATTCTCATGGGAAATTTTAACGGTCACGCTCACCTGTGGGTAGTGACCACTATGATGGCAGAGTCCGATGTTAGAAGATTTTTTTTTTCTCAACTTAACCTATGTGTCTTTAACGACGGCTCACTTACCTACTCTAACCCAGGTTCAGGATCTAGTTCTGTTTTAGACCTCACTGTGTGTGATCCTTTTCTCATGCTGGACTTTGACTGGAAGTTTCACGACGACATGTGTGGTAGTGACCACTTCGCAGTAGTCCTGTCATCGGTCAGCTGTGAGGAGGATCTACCAGTGGGGCGCTGGAATCGCAAGAAAGCTAACTGGCCTCCGTTCGCCTCCCTCTGTCAGTCTCGTATTTCAAATGAGGTGGTCATGTCAGCTGAAGAACCTGTTTCCTGTTTTACTTTTATTTTGTTGGACGTAGCAGGTGAAACCATCCCTAAAACGTCCACATCAGTCCCTCGGAAGCCGAGAGTATCATGGTTCAACGAAGAGTGCCGCTAGGCCCAAAAAACGCGCAAATCTGCTCAGCGACGTGCTTTTCGTAATTCGTCGCAAGCGAATATTTTAAACTTTAAAAGGCAGAGAGCGAAAGCCCGTTACATTTTTAAACGTGAACGCCGTGCTTCCTGGAGACGTGTCGTCTCATCATTATCTTTTAGAACTCCGTCCCAGAAAGTCTGGAAGGCTGTTCGAAGAATTAGGGGCAGTGTTGGCTCCGCTTCTGTCGGTCATCTTAGAGATGGTGCCCGTTTGGTCACAGAATAAAAGGCTGTGACCAAGTTGCTTGCCTCCACCATTGCCCATAATTCTTCAACAGAGCATTATTCATCCTTCTTCAAGACAGAGGAGAAGCGAGAGTCCTGTATCTGTGATTTTAAATTGGATAACTCCGAAGGCTATAAAATTATACCCCTTTTTCATTATCAGAATTGTAGCAAGCCCTGCAGAAATGTAATGACTCTGCTGCTGGACTCACTCTCACAGAGCTAGCCTTAAGGACAAGCGGCTCAGGAGAAAAAACAGAGATGCCGCAGCTCAGAACCCTGGCCATACCTTCCCCTGCAGCCACTGCGGTCGAACCTGCCTGTCTCGGACTGGCCTCCGCAGCCACGAACAAGCCTGCAGACGTCGTGGGCAACTCCTATAAAATCTTCGTTCGCGAAGTCAAGCCAAGAGAGAGAGCTGCTGGACTAGATACCATCCGCTATCTCCTAACGGATCTGCCTGAAAAGTCACTCCTCGTACTTCTCAAGGCCTTTAACTATATCTGGATAACTGGCCATTTTCCGCTATCTTGGCCTCAGGCTATGGTTGTACCGATCCCCAAGACGGGTAAGGATCTTTCCGACTTGGGCAACTACCGACCAGTCGCTTTGACATCATGTTTATTGAAACGCCGGCCTGGTGTGGCATCTTGAGTCACAGGGTCTCATTACAGACCTCTAGTGTGGTTTCCGGCACTTTCGTAGTATAACTGACCATCTAGTCCGCTTTGAGTCGCTCATTCGCGATGCTTTTGTCAACAGGAAGCATGTCTATGCAATTTCTTCGATCTTCAGAAGGCATATGACACTACTTGGAAATACGGTATAATGTCTGACTTGTTGGACATCGGTTTTAAAGGGCACCTGCCAGTCTTTATTCAATTTCTTTTTGTTTTTGTCTAACCGGTCGTTTTATGTTCGTGTGGGCTCCACCCTCTCCGACTCCTTTGAACAGGAGATGGGTGTCCCGCAGGGCAGCTTTCGGTCTCCTGTGTGATTTAGTATTAAAACCTCCTCCTTGGCTTGACTTCGCGAACGAAGATTTTATAGGAGTTGCCCACGACGTCTGCAGGCCTGTTCGTGGCTGCGGAGGCCAATCCGAGACAGGCAGGTTCGACCGCAGTGGCTGCAGGGGAAGGTCTGGCCAGGGTTCTGAGCTGCGGCATCTCTGTTTTTTTCTCCTGAGCCGCTTGTCCTTAAGGCTAGCTCTGCGAGAGTCCTCAAAGGAGACAGCTGCCTTGTAAATGGTGGAGCGCCAGGTGTCACGGTCCGCAGCAAGCGAAGACCACTGGTGGTGGTCGATTTGGCAGGCACTAAGTGACTTCTTGAGACAGTCTTTGTATCTCTTCTTTGGTGCCCCTCTGTCACGGTGTCCAGTAGCAAGCTCGCCGAACAGGGTGATCTTTGGTAGGCGATGATCCTCCATCCTGGAGACATGCCCCGCCCAGCGGAGCTGTGTCCGCAGCAGCAAAGCCTCGATGCTCACAGTTTCAGCCTGTTCAAGGACCTCGACGTTGGTGACATAGTCACTCCAGTGAATGCCCAGGATGGTACGCAGGCAGCGCTGGTGGAAGCGTTCGAGGAGTCGTAGTTGGCTGCGGTAGAGGGCCCAGGACTCGGAACCATACAGCAGGGTGGTCAGGACCACAGCTCTGTACACGCTGATCTTGGTGCCTGTTTTCAGCTGTTGATTGTGCCACACCCGCTTGAAAAGTCGCCCGAAAGCACTGTTCGCTTTTGCCAGCCTGCTGTCTAGCTCCTTATTAAAACCAATAACATTGTAAAGGCCGTCAAGGATGATTCTGAATGCTTTTTGTTTGTTGACGACTTTGCTTTGTACGCACGAGGTTGAGAACTTGTATCCAGGGGTGGGTGTCTCTCAAAGGTTCTACCTGATTTTTTTGCGATTTTTGATGATTTTGACTGTTTTGGGTTTGTTGTGAAAATGTAATCTACATTCATTCATCTACCACTCTGTCCCATCCATTTCTGAAATAAAATGATCAAAATGTTGTTATTTGTGAAAACGTTTCCCTACCTGGCTTCTAAATGTGTAAACAAAGGCCTAATTATTTATGCACAAAGTCCTGGGGTTCATAACTTCACTTCTACTCGTCGTATTGACAAGGGGTAAACGGCAAACTGATCGTCTTCGCAAAAGCCGTCTGCTCTGTATCAAGACCTAGTAATGGTGTAAGAAGCATTTTCATTGGTCAATTCTAAGCGACCTTTGAAGGTATGTGGGATTTCAGCCAATCACAGCGCTTGTCTTGAATCGCCTAGGCTAACGCGTAGCGGAAAGGCATGGCGGCCTCCGGTTACACGCTAGCTAGCTCCGAAGTGATGACTGCATTTTTCTACCATGGGGAAGAGAAAAACAACTTATCGATGAAATAAAAGGCAATAAGTATATGAAGATGGAAACAGAAAGTACAGTGAGTGCCGAACATAGTGACAATGACAGCTGCTGTGGTGAAAGCGTGTGTCGAGGCCGAGTGTTCGAACGAATCCGACTGTGGGGACTGCAAGACCTGAAGTTGTTCTGCTGAATGTACTGTCATTTGATAAACTTTCGAAGCCGATTTCTCCATTTCGCGTTTCGGCATGTGCAGCTCAACGTTTTCAAAATATCTCAGGAACTAACCCACAGAAATACATAAAAATTGGCAGGATGTCTTATGATACTATAATCTATCACCTGAAGTAAAATCAGCATCATATCTTGTCAGTTAAAATTTTTATAAAACTCTCAATTTTGACCAAAATTTGGTCTTCAAAAGCAACATTTAGGTGCAACGATTACATGTTACATTACTTGATATTGTTTTTTGATACCTAATCAACATATCTGCCAATTTTTATGCTTATTTCTCTAAAACTGCTAAGTTTATAATGTCAACCCCATCCATACTATAAAACGCATCTCAAATTTGTTTACTTTTGTAAAATTCAGTTTACATAAAGTTGAGAAAACACAGCAACATATGGATTATATCAGTGTGTTAAGTAGACATTCTGCTACCTCTGTACCAAATTTCTTACAAAAATATTGATATTTAGTCAACAAACCACAAGCAGTATTTGGGAAGAAAAATCGCAAAAATCAAGGTAGAACCTGGCCTTAAGTTCTCGCACTCCAAGACAAATTGTGTGCATGTTACTAACTAGACGAAATTTCTTTTCCAGAACCTAGTCTGAGCATTGCTGGAGTGTCAATTAAGGCGGCCGAGGAGTCAGTGTTTCTGGGGGTCATCTTTGACAAAAGATTGACCTCCGCAATCATATTAATTACCTTATAGAACCTTCTGCGTACGGTTTCAAGTGTTCAGCCTACGATACTTCACATCGCAGGCTACACCATTTGTTCATTTATTTAGACAGCTTGCGCAGCATTAATACGTGGATACACTATTAATCAAAAGCGATCTTCATTTGATAACGCTGTGTTGGACACCATTTGTGACGTTTTGATACGAGGTGCTATAACTTCAGCCGCGCTTTACTGCATTGAAACTTTATTCCCTATTCCCTCTGTTTATATATTTTTTGTATTGTGTTGCACTTCATTTGGGAAAGTTAAAATTCAACATGACCCATAATGCTCAGACACACGGAAGCCTTCAAACTGGTCACTTGAACATCTACCATCTTTTTAACAAGGTGGCCGATTTGAATGTTTTTCTAAACTCGTCTGAACCATTCCACCTGTTTGGTCTTAGTGAGACGCGACTTAACTCCGACATAAGCGATGAAGCCGTTCACATACCTAACTTTAGCATCACTCGACGTGACCCTCGTGTACTTGGTCAGACTGGGCTTGCCGTTTACATCCATAACTCAGTCCAACATTTAGTAAAAAGGCGTGAGGACATAGAAACTCCGGAAGTTGAGTGCATTTGGTTGGAATTTAGGGCTCCAAAAACTAAACCCGTCTTCATCGGCTTTTGTTATCGTAACCCATCAGCCAAGTTTGAATGGTACGACGATTTCTTGCATGCAGTAGAAAAAGTTGGCCTACCTAACTGTGATGCGTTGCTACTAGGCGACTTTAACATAGATATGTTAAAGCCCCATACCGCGTGGGATTGCATCACCACACAAACCGGCTTAGAACAATTAGTTTCGGCCCCTACTAGGATCACAAAAACAACCGCAACACTCATTGATCACATTTACACCAACCGTCCCCTTAGTGTGTTCAATGTTAGTGTTCCTGACCTCAGCATCAGTGATCACTTTCCTACTGTGTGTTCCTGGTCAACAAAACTGCCAGTGCATCGTAAGAACGGGCACACAACTATAACGTACCGCTCATTTAAACAGTTTAATCAGTCTGCTTTTCTAGCAGACCTTGATCAAACACCATTTAATGTCGTTAATAACGAAACTGACCCTGAAAAGGCTCTGACTATTTGGTATCGACTCTTTACAAGAGTACTTAACAAACACGCCCCTTTACGGCAAAAGCGGGTAAAAAACCACACGTTACCGCCTTGGCTAACGCAAGGAATAATTGAAGCTATGAAATTGAGAAATGACTTAAGAAGACACAAGCTATTTAACGAATACAAAAAACAACGTAACCGTGTCAAGTCTATGGTACGCAGGGCTCAAAAGTCTCTCTTTGAACGAATGATTAAAGAAGACAGAGATACTGCCGCACTCTGGCGCGCAGTTAATCTCATCACCCGAGGTAACAGCAAGAAATCGTCAGCCATTCCTTCTAGTATTACTGCAGACATCTTTAACAAACATTTTTTGTCTGTTGCCGAGTCAATCATACCCTCAAGCGGAAAAACGTCTTACACATGCCCGGAGTCCCTGCTTAACTTCTGTAAGCAGAAGACTAAGGACAAACCCCCCTTCTCTATACCGCCTCTAGCTGTGTATGAAGTAGGAAAACTGATCGGGTCACTGAAAAACAAAAAATCATCGGGACCTGACGAGATCAGTCCTAAAATCCTGAAACTGTCCCTTCCCTATACAGTAGAATCGTTAACGTATATTTATAACTTATGCATCCAACAAAATATATTTCCATCAGAACTGAAGCAAGCCAAGGTTATCCCTTTGCCTAAATCAAAAGATCTGTCTGATGTTAATAACTATAGACCCATCTCAATATTATCCAGCCTTTCCAAACCTCTTGAAAGACACGTGCACAAACACCTTTATCAATATTTGGAGAGTCGTAGTCTATTGCACGTATTTCAGTCCGGCTTTCGCCCCAAGCATTCTTGCCACACGGCACTAACAAGACTTATTGATGCGTGGCTAGCATCCATAAATAACTCCCAAATAACTGGGTCGATCTTTATTGATTTTAAGAAAGCTTTTGACCTTGTAAATCATAACATTCTTTTGTCAAAACTTCAAGCATATCTTTGCAATGCAGGTGCTGTCTCATTGTTCACTTCATATTTAAGCGGAAGGAAGCAAAGAGTACTGTTAAATGGATCCTACTCCTCGTATGGTCACGTCAAAAGCGGCGTGCCTCAGGGCTCTGTCCTCGGGCCATTGCTGTTCTGCATATTTATCAATGACCTTCCACTACATATTAGTTGCCGCGATATTTCTTGTGACATGTTTGCTGATGACTGCACACTACACACTCCTCACAAAAATGTAGCTGCAATTAACACGCGTCTGCAGGAAAGCCTGCGCGAGGTCACCGACTGGTGTCATTCCAACTCCATGTCCCTGAATCCGTCAAAAACAGAATGCATGGTTATAACCACACGTCAAAAGCACCAGCTATGCCCGCTCTCTCTTAGTCTGTCTATAAACGGCAGCCCAATTGAGCAAGTATCACACCACCGCCTCTTGGGGGTCACTATAGATGATCAGCTTAAATGGCAACTGCATATTAATAATGTGTGCAAAAGAGTTTCCAGAAGCCTGTATATGTTGTCAAAATTGAAAACAATTACTGACACAGATACGCGTCTTCTTTTCTACAATGCTCATGTCAAGTCGCACATAGACTATGCATCAACAGTGTGGGATGGTTCTAGTGATGTACATTTGAAGAGGCTGAACTCCCTACATAGGAGAGCTGCTAAGCTTATATTTCCCGATCCCGAACTCTCAACTGACGAAAAGCTTAAAACTTTAAAAATTCTCCCTCTATCCCAGCACTTTCAGTTCAATAAAGGTGTATTGATGTACAAGCTGTACAAGCAATCATGTCCACTGTACTTGAGTTCTTTTTTCTCAGAACGGACATCTGTAGCTTCTAGACATGGACAACAATTCAAAGTACCCCTGCCGCGTATTGATTTATTCAAAACCAGCTTGTCATTCTCGGGAAGTTCATTCTGGAATTCTATTCCTGCAGAAATTAGAAACGCAAAGACGCTCACCTCATATAGGGACAGCCTCTTCAAACACCTAGAATCTCTGACGTAATCAAATCATTACAGTATTGGGATAACTTACACGTGTGTTCAGATGTGTACATGTGCGTGCTTGTGTGTGTGTGTGTGTGTATGTATGTGTGTGTGTATGTGTGTGTATGTGTGCGAGAGAGAGAGAGAGAGAGAGAGAGAGAGAGAGAGAGAGAGAGAGTCCCTTTTTCCCATAGCCGTACCATAATATTTGAATGCCAAAGAGTACCTTTGAATACTGCATGTACTGTGTATAATGTTTTTGCCTTCATATGTGTGTGCTCGATATGTTGGGCGCGCGCTCGCGTATGTGTGTGTGTGTGTGTGTGTGTGTGTACTGTATGTGTGACTCTGTGTGTGTATGTGTGTGTGTGCGCGTGCGTGCATGCTGTGTGTGTGTGTATGTGTGTGTGTGTGTCGGCGTGAGAGAGAGAGAGAGAGAGGGGGGGGGGGGAGAGATAGCACCTGCATTCATATTTGCCCTTGCTGTATGAACTTTAATGTACTTAATGATTCTTTGTTTATTGCTTTACTTTGTATTTTTACTCATTTTATACTTTTGTGCGTACGCGTATGCGGGTAGGTATGTCTGGAGTGCGTGTCCGAGAGCGTGTGTTTGTTTTTGTGCGTATGTGCCTGAGTGCGTGCGTGTGTAAGTGTGTGTGTGTGGTGTGTGTGTGAGTGTTCGTGCGTGTGTGCATGCGTACTGAATTGCGGTGTACATGTGTGTGTGTGTGTGTGTGTGTGTGTGTGTGCGTGCGTGCATGCGCGGGTTGCGATGTGCATGCGTGCGTACCTGAGTGCGTGTGTGGGTATGTGTGTGTGTATGTGCGTGGTGCGTGCGTGCGTGAGCGAATGTAGCAGTGCATGCAGCAGTGTGTGGTATGTGTATGTTTACATGTCTATGTCACTTATGTAGTAGATGTAGCAACGGCAAGTTTGAAAACTGGTCCTGTTACCAATAACTTCTACCGTTGGAAAATAAAGGTTCATTGTTCATTGTTCATTGTTCTCTCTCTCTCTCTCTCTCCCTCCCTCCTCTCTCTCTCTCTCTCTCTCTCTCTTTCTCTCTCTCTCTCTCTCTCTCTCTCTCTCTCTCTCTCTCTCTCTCTCTCTCTCTCTCTCTCTCTCTCTCTCTCTCTCTCTCTCTTGCCGTTCCCACTGACCAATCTCCGCCTGCCATCAACCTAGCCAAGACTCCCTCCGTTGGTATGGCTCCCCGTTATCCATTCAAAGCTCAGGTCTCACTCCATCCACTCCCTCGCCGACCCAGCCCGCACACAACACTGACCGAGCCTCATACCGTGACGTTTTAGTCGCCGCCGTACCTGTGTCCAATCGCCTTGCTGCCCTCTCTGTTGACGACTGCACACACGTCCAGGTCACAAATATAGGCATGGAATCGCTCAGCAACACGTGCCGCCCCAAGCGTGATCAACATCAGGATCACCCTATCCCCGCTGATGACCAAAGAGAGGATTTTGCCTGGGGTCCCTGCTGTGCTAATAGGTGATTCAATCTTGCGAGAGGTGGGTAGCAATATTGTATCACCGACTGTACCTATGCAGAAGATATGTGTGCCGGGCATGTCCAATGCTGAATTGATGGCGTGACTCGACTCGCAGCCTCCTGCACCGCACATTGTTTTCGCCGTTCTGCATGTCGGGATCAACACATGCAAACGCCGACAAGTGATCAGTGTGGACACCTGGGCCGCCCTCCTCAAACTAATAAAATTTAAGTTTCCATGCGCCTCCGTCAAAATGTCGTATGTTTTGCCTGCTTTGGTCGACACCCCGCCAACAGCGCCATCATTCCATCCAACAGGAACCTGATGGCGGCGTGTGATCAGGCGAGGGCCATCTGTACGTTGACAACGTGCCAGTGTTTCTGTCTCGTGGTGGGGCCCCACGTAAGTTGCTGTACAAACAGAATGATAATTTCCACCCAAGCACTGAGGGGGCCTCGCGACTTGCCTTCAACCTTAGTGCAGCTGGTGCATCCCTGCCGTCTATGCGGTCTAGCTCTGCCCACCAGCCTGTGCTGCGGCCAACTATGTGTGACGACCGCCTGCAATACGGACCCCCCATGCCGCCTCTAGGAGGCTTGCACCGTGACGGTCACCTACCCTTAGATTTCAACTGTAAAGTACCCATCCTCCCCACCCCACATTATCCACCCCAGCCACTGACCAATCAGCGTGTTTCCTACCCCTTGGCCCCTTCCCCCAAATTTTCCTGTGATCCTGCCACTTGGAGTGTTGCTTTCCCTGTGCCACCTGTTGTCCCTAGCCATGGCCGGTACGTCCATGAGTAACATGGGCGGCACTATGAGACCCTCGTCTGAGTGAATTTCAGTGTGAACCCACACTGTTTGCCTCCCTCGATTCTCACCAGTGGTTCGACCGGTACAATCAGTGTCGTCTATCGTTCGTCCCTTGACTGAGTGAAGTGACATTCTGAACCCACGCTCGTTGTCTCCCTTGATTCGTTCTGGCGGAGCGACGGAGACAACTTGTGCGGCGTACCATGATGTCTCAATGTTGTATTTATATGTCCACATGGGTTGTCTCCCTCGCTTCTCTACTGTGAGTCGATGGAGTCAACCAGTGTGGCGCTCACCTTCCCTCTCATACGGAAAGAGAGTCACTCATTGCAGCACAAACCTTACCTCTCATTAATTATGAAATATGAATATGACAATCTGGCAAACTGTCTAGTGTCCGACATTGAATATATAGTTTTTTAATCAAATAGCACTTTGGATTTAATTAGTGACATGATTTTTTTTTTTTTTTTTGGTGAATGGTGACGATTATTATCTTCCTGCATTTTCCTTTCTTTCAAAACGGAGGAAATATACTCTTCTTGATATAGCGAAGGAGCCAGTGTGTGTATCGTACGGTCTCCGACCAGTGACTCATTTATTTCGCTTTTCAGAACGTAACCAAAACATTATTTCCCCTACGTGGGATGTGACGCTAAGGAGCCAGTTTAGATATTAATTGTATATATCGCAGATACGGTATACGTTCAGTGACTCATTCGCCTACAGAACGTAACGATCTATTATTTCCCCTGCGTGGGACGTGACGTTGTCTGCAGCGAAAGTGATAGACTGAGCTGAGTTTTCAGCACTGTAGTTTCTCCTGGGTTTTGTTTAACTTTGTTTGAGTTCAAAAGTTTTCGTTTGTTCTTAACTGACTTTTGTAAACATTTTCCCCCAACGTGTTGGTTCATCATGCCTGCCTGTAGCCCACATGTACATTAGTGTTCGCTGAATAAGCATGATTTACGGATAGGGCATCTTAACGTTTATCATTTATACAACAAAGTGCACGACGCCACTGTTTTACTTTCACAACCCCAACCCTTTCATATATTTGGATTTACTGAGTCTAGACTCAGGGAACATATTAGTAACGCCTCGATCTCCATTCATAACTATGCTGTATTCCGTAACGATGCATCATCCCCCGGTCACACCGGTATAGCTGTGTACATTCATAACTCTATCCGCCAGTACCTTACCCGCCGCATGGATTTAGAGTCTTGTCACTTTGAAAGTTTATTTCTTGAATTGAAATGTGACAAATCTTTCCCCACACTAATTGGATTTATTTATCGCACCCCTTCAGCCACATTCTCATGGTATGATGATTTTGTCACCATGATGGATGAGGTGCAACAACGTCACAACAAAGATATACACCTTCTAGGCGATTTTAATATTGACCTGCTAAAGTCTGGTAATGTGGCGTGGAATTGCACCACCTCATCATTTGGCCTACAGCAGATGGTTCGGTCTCCCACTAGAGTTTCTTTGTCATCCGCCACATTGATTGACCACATCTATACTACAAATGCACCTGCTGTCACAAATGTCCACGTGCCGGATGTTGCCATTAGTGATCACTTTCCTACTTGTTTTAATCTTTCAGTTAAACGTGATAGACCCCAGCACAAGCACCACACTACCATTACATACAGGTCTTACACAAAGTTCAACAAAGATGACTTTCTTAATGACCTCTCAATCACGCCCTTTCACCTTATTTATAACACTAATGATCCCAATGAAGCCCTCTCGCTTTGGTACAAGCTATTTCTTTGGGTCCTCGATAAACATGCCCCACTGAGGACTAAACGCGATAAACACCCCACCCTTCCACCTTGGTTGTCAAAAGACATCATTCACGCAATGAAAATTAGAGATGACTTAAAACGGCAGAAAAAGTTTGCGGATTTTAAGAAACAACGTAATCTTGTAAAATCCTTAGTTAGAAAAGCACAGAAAACGCTTGCGGAAAAAAACGTTATCGCAGAGGGTAAAGATACCCGAAGTGTCTGGAATGCAATCAATTTGTTTACAAAGAAGAGGAGTTCCATCAATGCTGCTACCTCTCCAGGCATAACTCCAGACGACTTCAATTCCCACTTTTTAAATATGGCCGAGTCCCTTGTACAGTCTTTTTCCAGTGGCACTGATAGTTACAGTTGTTCTGATAAACTGCACACACACTGTGAGTCTGCAACAGGTGCGTCATTCTCCATACCTCTTATGACAGTGTTTGAATTAGGTAAATATATTTCTACTCTAACAAGTAAATCGTGTGGCCTGGATGGAATAAACAACATGGTACTGAAATTGTCCCTTCCATACATAGCTGACACCTTGACATTTATATTCAACCTTTCTATCAAGCAAGGTATTTTTCCAGATGCCATGAAAGATGCTAAAGTTGTCCCCATTCCCAAATGTACAGATCACAAAAGTCCTAACGATTTCCGTCCTATTTCAGTGTTATCATTATTATCGAAGCCACTAGAAAGACACGTTCATAAGCACCTACTCCAATTTTTGGAGAATCACCACCTCCTCGTATCTCTTCAGTCTGGTTTTAGACCTAAACACTCATGTCACACTGCCCTCGTTCACATTGTTGACCCTTGGCTCTCATCAATAAACAATTCCAAATTAAATGGTGCAGTTTTTTCTGGACCTAACCAAAGCATTTGTTTTAGTCGATCACAACATTCTTTTAAAGAAACTTTCAGTATATAAGCTTAATTCGAACTCTATAGCTTTTTTTCTCCTCCTACCTCAGTAACCGCCAACAGAAGGTGTACTCAAACGGGAGGTATTCGAAAGAAGGTATAGTGATGCACGGAGTCCCCCAAGGATCTATCCTAGGGCCTCTTTTATTTTCTTTATTCATCAATGATCTACCTCTTTCCATCTCAAATCCTGAGGTTAAATGCGAACTCTTTGCTGACGATTCAACTCTGCATACATCAGACAAACGTGAATCGACGCTAAATTGTATCCTCCAGCAAAGTCTCGATGAAGTGCCAGATTGGTGTACGCAAAATCACATGCTAATCAGTACTTCTAAAACCAAAAGCATGTTGATAACAACCCGCCAAAAGCGTCAGCTACATCCTGCCCCTCTGAAACTGTCACTTGGCAATAAACCTATCCAACAAGTCTCCAGGCACCGCCTACTGGGTGTTGTAATTGACGACCAGCTGAACTGGTCGCCACATATTGACAATTTGTGCAAAACCTTGTCCATGAATGTATTTCTGCTATCTAAACTTAGACATATTCTTAGTACAAAGTGCTGTACATTGTTCTTTCACGCACACATTAAAAGCCACTGTGACTATGCGTCCTCTTTGTGGGACGAATGCAGTGAACTTCATTTTAAAAAAATGAACTCGCTGTATCGTCGTTCTGTTAAGTTAATTATTCCTAACCTTATTTCCACGGCCGAGAAAATAAAATCCCTTGGCTTGCTTACACTGAAGGAGGAACTCAAATTTAACAAATGCGTCCTCATGCACAAAATATTTCATTATCAAGCCCCGGAATATCTGCGCATGTTATTTAACTTCAGCCCTCGGCATCAACAACATACGAGGAATGACTTGCTTCACTTACCCCGCCCACGGATAGATCTCTACAAGTCAAGCCTTCTATTTCTGGTAGTTCTGTCTGGAACTCATTGCCATTAAAAATTAAATCATTTTGCGATAAAACCCATTTTAAACGTGCATTGCACACTCACTTCTAATCAGCGTGATCTCACAGTTTACCATATAAAAATAATTCTGCTGATAACACGTAAACGTCAAATATTTTCCTCTTTCTCCTTACATTTGCTACCTTATCATCTATTGTCTTGTCGGTGTCACTACACGCTATTGATGCTGCTGATTCTATGACACTGTCTTAGATGAGAATAATATTAATGCTGTGCACGCGTTTCGTTCTCTTGCTTTTTGCATCAGAGGCATTTACAAATTCTCCATTGTGTGTTTTTTTTCCATCGTAGTTTTTTTTCTTCTTCTTCTTCTTCTTCTTCTTCTTCTTCTTCTTCTTCTTCTTCTTATTATTATTATTATTATTATTGTTAGTATTTGCATGCTCTGTTTATTTTCCTGTTATGTTGTTTGTTTACAGGACAGCTTGTAAGGCAGGCATTGAGTTGCCTAATAGCTTTATCCTGAATAAATAAAGATTCATCATCATCATCATCATCATCATCATCTCTCTCTCTCTCTCTCTCTCTCTCTCTCTCTCTCTCTCTCTCTCTCTCTCTCTCTCTCTCTCTCTCTCTCTCTCTCTCTCTCTCTCTCTCTCTCCCTCCCTCTCTCTCTCATGAGCAGTTTCATTATCCGTGAGTGACTATTTTTATACGTTCACGAGTGGGTCACCTCAACGTTTTCCATCATAATAATAAGGTATCTGACCTGTCGGCGTTTCTTAACAGTTCCACACCGTTCTATATTTTCGGCGTTACCGAGTCACGCCTAAATTGAAATATCATTGATGTTGCCGTGAAAATTCCTAATTTTAGTATCATGAGAAGAGATCCATCCTGTCAATGTCAAGCAGGCATTGCTGTTTATGTTCATAAATTTATTGAACACTTTATCCGTAGGCGTAAAGACTTAGAAACGGCTGAAGTACAGTGTGTGTGGATTGAGGTCAAAAGCCCGCATTGCTCACGGTCATTTGTCGGTTTTGTTTACCGCAATCCGGCGTCTACCTTCGAGTGGTATGACAATTTTATTACTAACCTAGACAAAGAGCAGGCAAGGCATGTGGCAGATCCTGAAGCGACTTGGCTGTCCCCCAAAGTTCCAAAGCATGATCGTCCAGCTCCACGAGGACCAGCAAGGCCAGGTTAGACTCAACAGTAACCTCTCAGAACCATTCCCCATTATCAACGGCGTGAAACAGGGCTGCGTGCTGGCACCAACCCTCTTCACCATCTTCTTTAGCATGATGTTGAAGCAGGCCACAGTAGACCTCGACGACGACGATGCAGTGTACATCAGGTATCGTCTCGATGGCAGCCTGTTCAACCTCAGACGACTGCAGGCCCACACCAAAACCCTAGACCAACTGATTCGTGAGCTGCTCTTTGCTGATGACGCTGCCCTCGTTGCACACACAGAGAGAGCCTTGCAGCGCATCACGTCCTGCTTTGCAGATGCTGCCCAGCTCTTTGGACTCGAGGTCAGTCTGAAAAGGACAGAGGTCCTTCATCAGCCGGCACCCAAGGTAGAGCATCGCCCTCACCACATCACCATCGGCGAGTCTGAACTGAAGTCAGTACACCAGTTTACCTACCTTGGCTGCATCATCACGTCAGACGCCAAGCTGGACAAGGAGCTTGACAGCAGGCTGGCAAAAGCGAACAGCGCTTTTGGGCGACTTTTCAAGCGGGTGTGGCACAACCAACAGCTGAAAAAAGGCACCCTGCTGTACGGTTCGGAGTCCTGGGCCCTCTACCGCAACCAACTACGACTCCTCGAACGCTTTCACCAGCGCTGCCTGCGTACTATCCTGGGCATTCACTGGAGTGACTATGTCACCAACGTTGAGGTCCTTGAACAGGCAGAAACTATGAGCACCGAGGCTTTGTTGCTGCGGACACAGCTTCGCTGGGCGGAGCACGTCTCCAGGATGGAGGATCATCACCTACCCATGATCACTCTGTTCGGCGAGCGTGCTACTGGACACCGTGACAGAGGGGCACCAAAGAAGAGATACAAAGACGGTCTCAATAAGTCATTTAGTGCCTGCCAAATCGACCACCGCCAGTGGTCTTCGCTTGCTGCGGACCGTGACACCTGGCGCTCCACCATCTACAAGGCAGCCCTCTCCTTTGAGGACTCTCACAGAGCTAACCTTAAGGACAAACGGCTCAGGAGAAAAAACAGAGTTGCCGTAACTCAGAACCCTGACCAGACCTTCCCCTGCATCCACTGCGGTCGAACCTGCCTGTCCCGGATTGGCCTCCGCAGCCACGAAAATGCCTGCAGACGACGTGGGCAAGCCCTATAGAATCTTCGTTCGTAAGTCAAGCCAAGAGAGACAAAGTGTGTAAAGGGCATAATGACGTCATTCTCTTTGATGACTTTAATATAGATATGCTTAAATCCCATCCCGCATGGGACACTACATTTTCTTTATTTGGCCTAGTATAGCTAGTTAAATCCCCCACTAGAATTACCGCATCGAGGCTTTGTTGCTGCGGACACAGCTTCGCTGGGCGGGGCACGTCTCCAGGATGGAGGATCATCGTCTACCCAAGATCACTCTGTTCGGCGAGCTTGCTACTGGACACCGAGACAGAGGGGCACCAAAGAAAAGATACAAAGACGGTCTCAAGAAGTCACTTAGTGCCTGCCAAATCGACCACCACCAGTGGTCTTCGCTTGCTGCGGACCGTGACACCTGGCGCTCCACCATCTACAAGGCAGCCGTCTCCTTTGACGAATCTCGCAGAGCTAACCTTAAGGACAAACGGCTCAGGAGAAAAAACAGAGTTGCCGTAACTCAGAACCCTGACCAGACCTTCCCCTGCAGCCACTGCGGTCGAACCTGCCTGTCCCGGATTGGCCTCCGCAGCCACGAAAATGCCTGCAGACGACGTGGGCAAGCCCTATAGAATCTTCGTTCGCGAAGTCAAGCCAAGATGTATATAATGAGAAAAATTTAATTAAAAAAACAAAACTCAAAAAAAAAAAAAATGATGGCATCCTCAGGAAGCTATGATTGAATTGGAAGATGTTATGTCCACCCAGTAAGCAAGCGGCTATCGGGCCGACGTCGGCGGCAGTGGGTCCGCGCACAGTCGTGCTTTGTTACACAGCCCACTGCGGCCGGCTTCTGCCCGATGGCCATTGCGCACTGTGCAGCAGAAATCAGACCCAAAAATTCTTACTGCCAAGCGTGCAAAACGAAAAAGAAATGCAGCAAAGAAAGACTGAAACACGCTTAGAAATGCAAACACAAGACAGCTTGTTCAGATTGTGCTGTACTTGTCCTTTGTAAGCCTGCATATTTAAATGCTGGCAATTTCTCAAAGAGAATGTCAGTCGGCAGAGAGACTTCCAGAACTAATGCGTAAAGATGGAGAATACAAGGGTCAGTCCGGTCTAAGTCCTGGCTTACTGTTTACTTCTTAACTCATTCATCCCCCGGCGGCCGTATTTCCCTAATTTTGGAGGTGTCATCTAATGACTATGGACCTGTTGCAGGAGATGGATCGACCATGATAATTCAAGGGTAGTGCCATATTAGCTTGGCGCCGACAGGCGCCAAGCTAACCTGGCACTACCCTTGAATTATCATGGTCGACCCACCTCCTGCTGTAGGGAGTCAGGGCTGAATGGGTTAATTAGACTAAGCCAACGTTTTCAGTCCTGAAAACCTGACATTATCATCCCCACTAACCACTAGCACCCTGGCCAGTCACGTCTGAGTTTCACACATTTGGCTCCAGTGATATTTCCTAAACACTGGGCGCATGCAAGAACTAAACTGCATTTGAATCTAATCGAAATGAATTAAATTAAATTACATTCAACTGAACTGAGCTAATTCATTTGAACTGAATTGAATTGAGTTGAAATGAACTGAATTGAAGTAGTGACAATTGAACTGACAATTGAACTTAATTAAACTGAACTGAACTGAATTCAACTGAACTTAACTGACTTCAACTGAACTAAGCTGAATTCAACTAAACTGAACTGATTTGAACTGAACTGAATTCAAGTGAACTGAACTGAACGGCTGCTGGAGAGCCGGTTTGACTGTGCAAAAATTCCAGTGAGAGGCCTTCATTCGGTTTTCGAGTAAAAAAGGAAACCCACCTAACTACAAGAGACACAGATCCTCATGAGCCGCCGTAGATGAGGAGGCTTTAGAGAATTCAAGTCCAGCTCTTGCTGATCCCGCCACTAATCAGCTGTATAAACTTTGCCTACAAGGTGGAGATTTAGGCTTCTTGAGAATCTATGTCTCTGTCTTGCCGCTGGCTCGAGTTTCCTCTATCATGATGTCATGTCTGTCATCACGTGAAATATGTGCATACTCACTGCATACACCTCCCCACGCCTTTGTCTCCTCTCGCGGACAGCATTTTTTTTTTTTTTTTTTTTTTTTTTTTTTTAAGCGCCCGAGAATTCCCCTTATTTGATGTATTCACCTGTAGAAAAGGGAGAGCAGAATGCTAGTCTAAAAACGAGACGGGCAGCCATTTGCAATCGGCTTTCAGCCAAGACGGCCACCGGGAAGGGCAGAGTTGAAGAAGCCCTGTTTACGTGTGATCGAGCCTCATTTCTTGCCTGGACAGTATACAGTACGTATGTCTGACTTTTAGTGTTGTTGGTTGGATTGTGGTTGTTGTTTTGTTTTTAAATTTAACTATTGCCTATGCAGGGCGACATAGCGGCCATGAGATAGGTAGTCCGGCGGTTACCAAAGAAAGTCGGAAAGTTTTAAAACTATCTGAGGGACGATGGCGACCAGAAGCTTATTTATTGATACTAAAATGTTAACTTTATTTTAAAGAAACAACATTCACATCCAAAGACAGACTTACCTATGATATGCTGGCTTGGAATCAAGAATTGGAAAATGTCACAATTGTTTAAACCCTTCAAGTGGTCATGGGTAAAAGATCACGGTGACATCAGATTCGAAGATCGTTTGTTGTAGATGAGACTTGCAAAACAAAATTAAAGAAGAGATATAATCCATGAAGAAATGTTCCTCACAAAAGCTTTGCATCTCCTGTGTGAACTTTGACAGCACAGACGTTTGTGTTGCACGGGATTTTTGAAGGACATTGGTTCTTGACACATCCAGCTGATGCTCAGAAAATGTCCCAAAAAAACTGTTTGCCTGTGCGTGCTGCAGAAGCCACAAAGCTGTTGGCAACACGAATCAAGTTGAGCGAGTCAGTTTTAGACTTGTGGACGTGAAGTAAATAAAATAAATAAATAAATCAGTGCATTAAATAGGCGCTTTATCCCAACTGAAAATCGGCTCAAAGCGCCGCCGCAAACGGAACCCAACAAGCACGCTCACGTGAATCACGCGCATTCACTCACACACTGTACATTGACACAGAACAATTCACGTGATGCTAAGAGCAAGCTCAAGCGAGCTAATGAAGCTTTGGAAATTCAAATCGTTTATATTTGAAATTTGATTAAGTGGGCTGAAATTGATACCAAATTCGTGGGGGAGGAAGAGCCGCAATACCCGGAGATAGAACCCCCGACGGTCCGCCCAAATTAACAGCGACACTTACTACATGAGAAAAATCCGACGCCGGAACCAGGTATCGAACCTCGCACCTCTAGCATTGGTGGCAGGCACCCTAATCAGTGTGCCACGGACCGCCCCATTAAATGGTTCAATCGAGCCTCTTGCATGCGTGATCTTTATTTTTTATTTCGTAAAAAGGTGTCTGTATATCGCACACCACTATGTGATGGTTTGATGTGACCAGCCGTATTCGCTTATGACAATTCACAAATCAGTCACGTTTTGTGTTGGCTGTCAGGTGTATTTCGGGCATGTTTAAGCCTTTATTGGCCAAGGGCTGCCTTCGTCAGCGTGCTGACCCTTTTGTTTTTGTTGAGTAAACATTTGTTGTTAGGGTTTTATGGTAGTTTGTTTTGTGGTTCATTTTGTATTGTCGAAGAGGATGTACTATCGCTCACACTATCACTTGGAAAGACTAGTGGTGAGTGGTGGTGCGTCCTTTCATGTTAGTCGTGTCCTTAGTTTTGATTGTTGGTGGGGCAATTCCGTGGTTGTCTGTGGTGTTACGGGTTCCGTCTAAATATTCGAAGCGCCCGTTGATCATGTCGTAGGCATACAAAGCGTTGCTGTATCTGCCCTCTTTAAAGTATATGAAGAGGTATTCTCGTTGTTTCCTTGCTCCCTTGTCTCTGCAAAGGCCCATGAAGTCGACCCATTCAAAAAATATCGTAGGGTTCAGTCCATTGGTGAAGATGAATGCGGCTAGTAGGATTCTTTGAAAGTGTGGGAGGTTTTTCGTCCACATGTACTTAATTCTTTTTTTCGGCCATTGTAATAAAAAATAATTATTATGGTATTTATAATGCGCTTATCGTATAATAATTATAACTCTAAGGGCGCACTCACAACTCGCGCACATGCGCACGCTTTGACAATGACTCACGTATCATAAATACATTACGACAGTCAACTTGGGGAGGGGAGTGTGGTGGTGATATAATGCTAGAACTGTTTGAATAGGTGAGTTTTGAGGGCGGCCTAGAAGGAGAAAAGAGAGTGTTTCTGACGCAGGGAGAGTGGGAGAGTGTTCCAGCTGGATGGACCGTAGACGGAGGAGAAGCGGGGGCCGAAAGTGCTGAGTTTGGTGCGGGGGATGTGGAGGCGGAGAGAGGCGGAGCGGAGGGAGCGGGAAGGAGTTTAGGGGTGAAATAAGTTAGAGATAGGCAGGAGCGTAGTTGTTAAGGGATTTGTAGCAGAGAGACAGAATCTTGTATTGGATGCGTTGGGGGAGCCAATGAATGAGTTAAAGCAGGAGAGTGATGACGGATTTCTTCTTTCTGAGGACGAGGCGGGCAGCATTGTTCTGGACGCGCTGGAGAGTGACAGTGGTGGAGTGAGGGAGGCCGGAAAGGAGAGAGTTGCAATAGTCGATGCGAGATAAAATGAGAGAGACAGCAAGTTTGGTAGCAGCTTCGGTGGTGAAGCTGTGTGCTGGTCTTATAATTTCTTGGATGTCGCTCCACAATTAAAAAATCTGGCGGTTTTTCTGTTTCTGGTTCATTCCATTTTCCTTTCCCCGTTGTTTGGGGGGACTTTGTATTGGTTGCGGTGTTGCACGTAGGAATAAGATATTTCCAATGACAGTTACGATTGTGGTTGTGTTGTTCCGTGAGAGCATGCATGTGTTAATCATAGGAAACGATCCGATATTTATTTGAGCTATCATGGTTACGAATCACGCACCTTTTCAGTAAGATTCTCTATCATTTGCGCAGAGAGCGAAATTGGCTTTGTTATAATACGCTAAGATTAGTCCGGAAGCTTCTAGCAAAGTCGCACGGAGAAGAGCGGTGAGTTTTTGTAATGCGTATATTCGCTGAGTATAAACCAGAACGTTCGAGCAAAATCGCGCTCTGTCTAGTGACCTCGCATATGTGACATCAAAGTGTCGGCAACCTTTTGCAACTCAGTATCAAAACCGCACTAATATTCATAGTCGTGGTTGTTTCAGTATGCGTGAAGTTGGCGGCCGGTCGTGTGTTACGGCAAGGTCGTGAATGGTCTACCTTACTCTTATGTAACGTCATTACACACTGGGATTTGGGGCTGAAATTAGCAGTCGAATTTTTGTTAGATTATTGTAGTTTATTCTATAAAGTTCTTTTTTGTAATTAATATTTATTTGTTTCGGTTACGTGTTCCGTTTTGATTGGTTGCCTTGTGCGAATTCGTTGGATTTTTCTGGAAAGTTGTTGTACTATAAAAGATCTTGCTGGGAAGCACGTTCGTACATTGTCATACAGTGTCAGTTGTAGGGAAACACAGTGGCCCGTATAGGGTGTGCATTGTGAAAGACGCAGCGTAACGGTGGTGTACGTTGTATGAGAAACGCAGTGTGTCGCCAGTGTTGACATTTTGCAGAGGAGACATTGTATCAGTGTTCGAGCATTTGGGCATGCATTGTGTGGAGATTGCATCGCTGAAATAAAATATTGTTGGAACTGTTGCTCAAGTGTAGTCTACATCCTTAAGCCACGTGTGACGGTTTGCAGCTGAGTGAAGTTTCTTTAAAAGAACCTTATGTGCGTGCGTCTGGTGTGATATCATACTACGACTACGATTCAACACGTAACAATGCCAGTTGGTTTTATTGGGAGGTCGTTCTGCTTCGTTTAATGTGTCTCGAGGCTGTTTCCGTCAGCGTGCAGCTTTTATTTTCAATGAGCTAGTGGTGCCTCGTGGCCTTCTTTCTGCGTTTTACCACTACTAAATTGGTGAAGCTAGTGGTCAGTACAAAAGTCTGTTGTGTTGATACACTTCGGCCAGTAGCTTTCGTACTTGGGCCGGCGACTTTGACACTTATCTTTTTACCTGCCACTGCCAAGTGGTGCACTGAGCTAGTGGCTCAAACAAATGTTGCCATGTTTGGTAAGCATGAATTCACTTGCGAAGGTTTGACGCCACAACAGGTTCCTCTCTCTCTCTCTCTCTCTCTCTCTCTCTCTCTCTCTCTCTCTCTCTCTCTCTCTTCTCTCTCTCTCTCTCTCTCTCTCTCTCTCTCTCTCTCTCTCTCTCTCTCACTCTCTCTCTCTCTCTCTCTCTCTCTCCTGAGCGCTCAGTCACTGGCGTAGAGCTAGAACAATCGATCTCTCTCTCTCTCTCTCTCTCTCTCTCTCTCTCTCTCTCTCTCTCTCTCTCTCTCTCTCTCTCTCTCTCTCTCTCTCTCTCTCTCTCTCTCTCTCTCTCTCTCTCTCTCTCTCTCTCTCTCTCTCTCTGTCTCTCTTGCCGGAGCGCCAGAGCACTGGAGTAGAGAGAGAACAATAGAGATTTGAAAAACATCAAAATTCTCTCTCTCTCTCTCTCTCTCTCTCTCTCTCTCTCTCTCTCTCTCTCTCTCTCTCTCTCTCTCTCTCTCTCTCTCTCTCTCTCTCTCTCTCTCTCTCTCTCTCTCTCTCTCTAGTATGTTCGGCTCCCTTATGCTACTATTCGTATAGTTAGTGACAAGTTTCCTGTTACCTAATACTCGTCTACTGTTGCAACAGATTATGTAATAGCTCGACTCTCTGCACTAACATGTCATGTTCATACCTGTGTATATAATTATATATATTTTTTATTATTATTTCTATTTTTTCCCCTCTGATGGTGGTGGGGGGGGAGGAGGGGAGGGGGATGGGTCTTTTTACTTCTTATCTTTTGATGTATCGTCTGATGTATTTTTTATATGTGTAGAGTAGCAGGACAGTTTGGAAGATAGGCATTGCTATGCCTAAAACATTTTATCCTGAATAAAAACGTTTCATCATCATCTATCTCTATCTCTATCTCTATCTCTCTCTCTCTCTCTTACCATTGTCTCTAACACCTAATCATAGACTGTTAATTAAAAAAAAAATAACGAGTTAGGCTGTCAGAGTTTAACGGCATAAATTTCCCACGTCATGACTGGGCTTGTCTGGTTTTGTACTAATCACCGGCTGCACTTAATTATTCATACGCGACAACCATTAATCGAGCGTAGGTTCTAGCTTTAATAATAATAATAATACGTTTATAAGGCGCTTTCTCATTTGGGAAATCGACTCAACGCCGCGCCTGAACCACACACACTCACGAACAGCACGGATTTCGCATTAGACAACACAGTACAGACAACGAGGCAGTCAGCTACGAAGTACAGATTTTGATCGCTGTATTGAATTGTAATGGCTGACGGTACAAGTGTGGGGGGGAGACCGGTACCGGAGAACCCCGACGCCCTTTATCTTTTGTTTGCGAAATCTGACACAACAAATGCTGGTGGTCACCTAGACAATGTTCAGGTGCCGCGACAAGTATACATCATTTTTCTTATTACGTCAACAGCTTCAAACTAAATTGAGTTTTATCCCTCAAAGTATATCGGTCAGGAGTGTCTACGGTGCCACTATTTTGAACTCTCCATGAAGTTTGACGCGCAAGTAAACTGCAGATTCCCGGTGAAATGCCTGATGAGTGATGTGACCTTCCGTTGTCTTAACTGTGCACACGGCTTCACGACCTAAATGCACGTGCTACACGCAAAGTACACACATGATGCTAATGCAATGTTTCTTGTCAGCTACATTCGCCAGTATAGTGCTTCTGTTTCACTGCATTATTTCCCTTTCTGAATGAGCATAATATGTGTTGCAGAATGATGGCTGTATGACCTGCAGGTCACAGTTACCAATCAACATGGCTGACCAACATGACCCACCAGGAAAGGACGGAAACTACTCCGAGGAAACGACACCCAAAACGCCGCATGATGATGTCACTGTAACTACGTCACTGGGACTGATTTCACATGATGAAGCCCAGCTTGCACCGTACAGCGACTCCGATAGGGTAGCAGCTATCAGAGATCACTCCAATGAGAGCAAGCAGCACTCAAGTTAGTTTTGAATGTGACCACTACGGTCTATATGCGAACGGACAGAGGGAAAGGGCCTAGAATTCAGTTCCGACGAGTGCGGGTGCGAGTCAGTTATCATGAAGCTGTCGTGAGAGATAACTAGCGCATATCAAACCCAACGCGACCTATTTCCTCCCCTCCTAATTGCTCCTGCGGCTCCCTGGCTGACCAAGGGCTTTTCGTATTTTTAGGTCACGGATAGTACAGGCTGGCTGAAAATCATATCTCCTCTTGTAAACCACGTGGCAATAAAAACGCAATTTTTCACGTTTTCTTTCGTAAATATGCTTTGTTAAATTTTATTTTGACACAATTTGTTAAAGAATGTTTTAAAAGGAGTGTCATGTCTTGCGTTAAGACAGTATGGCAATTTAACTGCAGTGGACAAAACGGTCGATAATAATTATGACACGTTTAGTACAAAATCGTACATGGACTTCTCACTGTAAGTTTGGTGTTTTTGGCGCACGTAGTCAAGGAAAGAGTGGACAAAAAAGAAAGGGACTAACGAGCCGGCTGGGTGTGCCACCGTCCGCTGGAATATAAGCAATTCCTGCCTAACCGAGGGTGCTACTGGGCTCATGAGGCCATGTGTTTTCGAGAGGTATCGGGTTGCCTCTCCACATCGCAAGCTCCGAGCGGTTCGAGAGAGGACTGGCTATCAAGGGATAACTATCAAGACATCATAAAACCGCCCACCTCTAAGTCGCCCATTATTACCAGTTTCTGATAACTGTATGATACACATCTTTCTTACACACCTCCTTCTTTGCTGTCTGTGCGCGGAGAAGCTGTATCACAAAGTCAGTGTGATACAGCTTGGTGTATCAAACGTGTGTGATACAGCCCTGGTGCGTGAGCGAACACGTATGCACAATATTGTCTTGTAGAAAATCTAGTCAACAAAAAGTTACGGGCACCCACGGTATTGAAACTTGACCTATTTTGAACTCACGTGCAATGACGTAATTTCAAAGTGACAACTGGCACTCTGGCGTCATGTATTGCGCTATTATGTTATCATGTAGGAACATTTGTCTGAAAATCAAAGTATTGACGTCACACTACAAAGTAAATGACGTGTTCTTTGCCAAAGACACAATGGTGGCTATGTTGTGGTTAGGAATGGGCAGAAAACAAACTGACATCTGATTTATGCCAAGAAAAAGGTAAGAAACAGATTCTTACATTGGTGTTTAGGTGTTACTGAGAATCTCGCTCTCAACTCTATTTTTGGGGAGGACGGATTTTTCAAATTAAACAGTGATGCCGTATGCTAAGGATAACATACAGCTATATTTGTTAAAATTCTCTAAAAGTGCACAGAAATTCCCAACAAAATGAAGAAACAAGCTGCGAAAGATGCAGTGTAAAACGGTTTACTAAAAGCCTTGGCACACAATGCAGTGCCCGCAACGTGTAACAAGCCAAACAGTGCTACCCAAAATGTGGCCTTCTTGTCACATACTGCCACGTAGACGCGATGTACTTGTACGGCGTGGGTTGCCTACGAAAAGAGAGCACTCCTGTTTGGCGGAGAGGCAGAACGTGGCTAAGCTAGCTAATGGGGGCTGCCATAAAAACAGACTAATCTGGTATCGGGGTGCAGTATGCGGTGGTAATATGGCTGACTCTGCCACATGGCCAAAACATATACTGCCAGCACTCGTATTGCAGCATACAATAATAAGGCTTGTGGTTGCCTTGCCAAGTCCATAAAAGACAGAGAGAAATAATATGAAAATGCGCGTATTTTCTCTTTCAGTGCCTAAGAAGAGTAAATCGTGTTATGCCGATGTTGATTTGGACTCCTTAGTGGAGTTTCATTGTGTGTATGAGGAAATGCACGGGTTTGGCCTTAATTTGACGCCAACAGGCAGTTTTTGTTTGGATATAGATGGTTGAAAGTCGTCAAAGAAGGAAAGCATGGAGAACGTTTTTTTGTATTGGTAAATTTTAGCAAGGAAAGTTCGCTCATGAGCAGATCATTTTAAGTTAGTTTTGTGCAGCAACGTTGCAAGGCATATTTAACACATTCATGAAGGCGATACGAGGAAGTATTAACCCTTTTTGCTCTGAGCAGGTCGCTTGAGCCTGAAACTTTAGTGAGTTATTTGTGACTGTGCAGATGAACATGTGCAGATTCTGACCGAGAAGCTGAGGGAGTGCGCTCTTAACAGCATCACGTCGTCTACAGAAAGTGAACGTAAGTTACATGCAGCATTTCACTCTGGCAAATACAATGCGATTTATATAATTAGAAAGGTGCATAATCGAAAGATACATTTTACTTACAGTTAAATCGCAACATCTAGTTGCTACGAAAAATAGATTTTAATACACTTAGAAACTGTAGACAAAACAGAATTATAAAATAGTGTAGCAAAACATTTTGGACTTTAGGAGTTTTTCAATTGCATCATCTTTGCCTTAAGCTGTTTCATTACAGCTGATCATTTGAGCAGTGCTTTCTTTGACATAGTTTTTGTGCTCATGAATCAAAATATTTCTGACTGTATTCACATATAGTGCCAATCTACAACACAATAGCTGGTGTCACATGAGCGTGTAAATATACTAACCCCTTCATTGCCAGGCAAATAGGATCACCATCGAACTGCAAGAGGCAAATAGCCTCCTGAGGAGGCGTCAAACGCGGGGGGTCATGAGGATCTGTGCCTCGTGCTGACCCCACTCTGTATCCATGTTCCTTGGGCGGCTGGGGGCTGTTTGGCGTTGAACTGACGAAGATTAAAGCAGCAGAGTCTGCAGTCACTGGCAGTGAAGGGGTTAACCCATTCAGCCCTGACGCACTACAGCAGGAGAGGGGTCGACCATGATGATTCAAGGGTAGTGCCAGATTATCTTGGCGCCTGTCGGCGCCAAGCTAATCTGACACTGCCCTTGAAATATCATGTCGATCTATCTCTTGCAACCGGTAAATAGTTATTAGATGACGTTTCCAAATTTTGGGAAATACGGCCGTCGGGCTGAATGAGTTAATGGTCTTGACTTATAGCGCCTAACCTACAGCTGTGACTGCCTGTAACTAGCGATGGTTTTGACTTATAGCGCCTAACCTACAGCTGTGACTGCCTGTAACTAGCGATGGTCTTGACTTATAGCGCCTAACCTACAGCTGTGACTGCCTGTAACTAGCGATGGTCTTGACTTATAGCGCCTAACCTACAGCTGTGACTGCCTGTAACTAGCGATGGTCTTGACTTTTAGCGCCTAACCTACAGCTGTGACTGCCTGTAACTAGCGATGGTCTTGACTTCTAGCGCCTAACCTACAGCTGTTACTGCCTGTAACTAGCGATGGTCTTATAGCGCCTAACCTACAGCTGTGACTGCCTGTAACTAGCGATGGTCTTGACTTCTAGCGCCTAACCTACAACTGTGACTGCCTGTAACTAGCGATGATCTTGACTTATAGCGCCTAACCTACAGCTGTGACTGCCTGTAACTAGCGATGGTCTTGACTTATAGCGCCTAACCTACAGCTGTGACTGCCTGTAACTAGCGATGGTCTTGACTTCTAGCGCCTAACCTACAACTGTGTCTGCCTGTAACTAGCGATGGTCTTATAGCGCCTAACCTACAGCTGTGACTGCCTGTAACTAGCGATGGTCTTGACTTATAGCGCCTAACCTACAGCTGTGACTGCCTGTAACTAGTGATGGTCTTGACTTATAGCGCCTAACCTACAGCTGTGACTGCCTGTAACTAGCGATGGTCTTGACTTATAGCACCTAACCTACAGCTGTGACTGCCTGTAACTAGCGATAGCCTTGACTTATAGCGCCTAACCAACAGCTGTGACTGCCTGTAACTAGAGATGATCTTGACTTATAGCGCCTAACCTACAGCTGTGACTGCCTGTAACTAGCGATGGTCTTGACTTATAGCGCCTAACCTACAGCTGTGACTGCCTGTAACTAGCGATGGTCTTGACTTATAGAGCCTAACCTACAGCTGTGACTGCCTGTAACTAGCGATGGTCTTGACTTATAGCGCCTAACCTACAGCTGTGACTGCCTGTAACTAGCGATGGTCTTGACTTACAGCGCCTAACCTACAGCTGTGACTGCCTGTAACTAGCGATGGTCTTGACTTCTAGCGCCTAACCTACAGCTGTGACTGCCTGTAACTAGCGATGGTCTTGACTTATAACGCCTAACCTACATCTGTGACTGCCTGTAACTAGCGATGGTCTTGACTTATAGCGCCTAACCTACAGCTGTGACTGCCTGTAACTAGCGATGGTCTTGACTTATAGAGCCTAACCTACAGCTGTGACTGCCTGTAACTAGCGATGGTCTTGACTTATAGCGCCTAACCTACAGCTGTGACTGCCTGTAACTAGCGATGGTCTTGACTTACAGCGCCTAACCTACAGCTGTGACTGCCTGTAACTAGCGATGGTCTTGACTTCTAGCGCCTAACCTACAGCTGTGACTGCCTGTAACTAGCGATGGTCTTGACTTATAACGCCTAACCTACATCTGTGACTGCCTGTAACTAGCGATGGTCTTGACTTATAGCGCCTAACCTACAACTGTGACTGCCTGTAACTAGCGATGGTCTTGACTTCTAGCGCCTAACCTACAACTGTGACTGCCTGTAACTAGCGATGGTCTTGACTTCTAGCGCCTAACCTACAGCTGTGACTGCCTGTAACTAGCGATGGTCTTGACTTATAACGCCTAACCTACATCTGTGACTGCCTGTAACTAGCGATGGTCTTGACTTATAGCGCCTAACCTACAGCTGTGACTGCCTGTAACTAGCGATGGCCTTGACTTATAGCGCCTAACCTACAGCTGTGACTGCCTGTAACTAGCGATGGTCTTGACTTATAGCGACTAACCAACAGCTGTGACTGCCTGTAACTAGAGATGGTCTTGACTTATAGCGACTAACCTACAGCTGTGACTGCCTGTAACTAGAGATGGTCTTGACTTATAACGCCTAACCTACATCTGTGACTGCCTGTAACTAGCGATGGTCTTGACTTATAGCGCCTAACCTACAGCTGTGACTGCCTGTAACTAGCGATGGCCTTGACTTATAGCGCCTAACCTACAGCTGTGACTGCCTGTAACTAGCGATGGTCTTGACTTATAGCGACTAACCAACAGCTGTGACTGCCTGTAACTAGAGATGGTCTTGACTTATAGCGACTAACCTACAGCTGTGACTGCCTGTAACTAGCGATGGTCTTGACTTATAGCGACTAACCTACAGCTGTGACTGCCTGTAACTAGCGATGGTCTTGACTTATAACGCCTAACCTACATCTGTGACTGCCTGTAACTAGCGATGGTCTTGACTTATAGCGCCTAACCTACAGCTGTGACTGCCTGTAACTAGCGATGGCCTTGACTTATAGCGCCTAACCTACAGCTGTGACTGCCTGTAACTAGCGATGGTCTTGACTTATAGCGACTAACCAACATCTGTGACTGCCTGTAACTAGAGATGGTCTTGACTTATAGCGCCTAACCTACAGCTGTGACTGCCTGTAACTAGCGATGGTCTTGACTTATAGCGACTAACCTACAGCTGTGACTGCCTGTAACTAGCGATGGCTGTTGTACGAAATGGCCGCTGTGTGAACCACGCATGTACGTGTACAACACAGCGCGCAAGCTGTTCAATCCTTTTCCAGATCCAGAGGACCCTGCCCGGACACCTGGCATCCCAAGTCTTGATGGCAGCCGCGCGATTCAGCAGATCGACATCCAGCACACGGTTCAACCCAGTGGTACGAACACTTCAGACAGCAGCGAACGGGGTTTCTCCTGTCCCCCGACTGTAAGAGCCATGGCAGCCAAACCATGTTCAACAGATACTGTTGACAACGTCGCACTAAAGAACAACACAGCCGGTGAAGTCCACATCTGTAATGCAGACATTCAGTCAGCCATCATCACAGTTCCAGACAAACATAGACGACACTCAACCACTACTGTAAGCGATCGCCTGCCGTCACAGATTTCAGACCCGACATTAGAGACACCTCTGCTGGATGCTGTCAGGCGTGGTGATCTGATGAAGGTGAAGAATCTGACTCGTGACGCTGACGTCATTAACGTTCGAGTTGACGGTTGGACATTGCTGGAACTGGCCTGTGACAAGGGTCATACAGATATTGTTGAATACCTGATCAGTAAGAACGCCGATGTCGATATTGCTGACGATGAGGGATGGACATCGCTACATTACGCCAGTAAACGTGGCGTCACTGAGGTGGTGGAAATGCTCATCGCCAGAAAGGCAAACGTGAACGCGATGACCAAGACCGGGTACAGGCCTCTTCTGCTGTCTATTGAAAACGGGCGGGTGGAAACGACACTGGCGTTGTTACGTCACGGGGCGCTGGTGAACGTCAGGACGGAGGATGGAGACACGCCACTGATACTGGCCAGTGAAGATGGTAACGTGCAGGTCGTGCGTGCGTTGTTAGAGCGCGGGGCGGACGTCACTGTGAAGAACAATAGGCAGTATACAGCTTTACACACGGCCAGTGTGTGTGGTCACCTACAGGTGGTGAGGACACTGCTGTACCGTGGCGCTCCTGTAGACGATAAACCTGAGTTCGGTAGGACGCCTCTGTATTGTGCATGTGCATATGGCCAAACACAAACAGCGACTATACTGATAGAACGTGGAGCGGATGTTAATGCTGCATGTAGTGATGGAGTCACTTCCCTGCATGTCGCCTGTCTAAATGGCCACACGCAGACAGCGACATTACTGATAGATCGTGGAGCGGATGTTAATGCTGCCCGTAGTGATGGAACCACTCCCCTGTATATCGCCTGTCAAGAGGGCCACACGCAGACAGCGACATTACTGATAGATCGTGGAGCGGATGTTAATGCTGCATGTAGTGAAGGAGAAACTTCCCTATCTATCGCCTGTCAAGAGGGCCACACAGAGACAGCGACATTACTGATAGATCGTGGTGCAAATGTTAATGCTGCACGTATTGATGGACCCACTCTCCTGTCTATCGCCTGTCAAGAGGGCCACACAGAGACAGTGACATTACTGATAGATCGTGGGGCGGATGTTAATGCTGCACGTAGTGATGGAACCACTCCCCTGTATATCGCCTGTGAAAATGGCCACACGCAGACAGCGACATTACTGATAGATCGTGGAGCGGATGTTAATGCTGCATGTAGTGAAGGACAAACTTCCCTGTATATCGCCTGTCAAGAGGGCCACACACAGACAGCGGCATTACTGATAGATCGTGGAGCGGATGTTAATGCTGCATGTAGTGATGGAGTCACCACCCTGTATATCGCCTGTCAAGAGGGCCACACAGAGACAGCGACATTACTGATAGATCGTGGAGCGGATGTTAATGCTGCACGTAGTGATGGAACCACTCCCCTGTATATCGCCTGTCTAGAGGGCCACACAGAGACAGCAACATTACTGATAGATCGTGGAGCGGATGTTAATGCTGCACGTAGTGATGGAGTTACTTCCCTGTATGTCGCCTGTGAAACTGGCCACACGCAGACAGCGACATTACTGATTGATCGTGGGGCGGATGTTAATGCTGCATGTAGTGATGGAGACACTCCCCTGTATGTCGCCTGTGAAACTGGCCACACGCAGACAGCGACATTACTGATTGATCGTGGAGCGGATGTTAATGCTGCCCGTAGTGATGGATTCACTCCCCTGTGTTTCGCCTGTCAAGAGGGCCACACAGAGACAGCGGCATTACTGATAGATCGTGGAGCGGATGTTAATGCTGCATGTAGTGATGGAGACACTCCCCTGTATATCGCCTATCAAAATGGCCACACAGAGACAGCGACATTACTGATAGATCGTGGAGCGGATGTTAATGCTGCACGTAGTGATGGAGACACTCCCCTGTGTATCGCCTGTTATAATGGCCGCACAGAGACAGCGACATTACTGATTGAACGTGGTGCAAATGTTAATGCTGCACTTATTGATGGACCCACTCTCCTGTCTATCGCCTGTCAAGAGGGCCACACAGAGACAGCGACATTACTGGTAGATCGTGGAGCGGATGTTAATGCTGCACGTAGTGATGGAGTCACTCCCCTGTATGTCGCCTGTTATAATGGCCACACAGAGACAGCGACATTACTGATAGATCGTGGGGCGGATGTTAATGCTGCACGTAGTAATGGAACCACTCCCCTGTATATCGCCTGTCAAGAGGGCCACACAGAGACAGCGACATTACTGATAGATCGTGGAGCGGATGTTAATGCTGCACGTAGTGATGGAGTCACTCCCCTGTATGTCGCCTGTTATAATGGCCACACAGAGACAGCGACATTACTGATAGATCGTGGGGCGGATGTTAATGCTGCACGTAGTAATGGAACCACTCCCCTGTATATCGCCTGTCAAGAGGGCCACACAGAGACAGCGACATTACTGATTGAACGTGGTGCAAATGTTAATGCTGCACTTATTGATGGACCCACTCCCCTGTATGTCGCCTGTTATAATGGCCACACAGAGACAGCGACATTACTGATAGATCGTGGGGCGGATGTTAATGCTGCACGTAGTGATGGAACCACTCCCCTGTATATCGCCTGTCAAGAGGGCCACACAGAGACAGCGACATTACTGATAGATCGTGGAGCGGATGTTAATGCTGCAAGTAATACCGGAGCCACTCCCCTGTATGTCGCTGTCAAAATGGCTACAGTGAGACAGCGACATTACTGATAGATCGTGGAGCGGATGTTGATGCTGCACGTAGTGATGGTGACACTCCCCTGTATATCGCCTGTCAAGAGGGCCACACAGAGACAGCGACCACATTGCTTGACCCATTTAGCCCCGACGCACTTCTGCAGGAGATGGATCGACCATGAAAATCCAAAGATAGTTCAGTGCATATTAGCTTGGCATCAACAGGCGCCAAGCTAATGTGCCACTATCCTTGAATTTTCATGGTGGATCCATCTCTTGCAACTGGTATTTAGTCGTTAGGTTGCATGTGTTGAATTTGTGAAATGCAATCTTGTGGTTAAATGGGTTAACGTCCCGCCAGCAACAAAGACTTGTACAGGACGTACCGGAGCTGCGTGTGAAAAACACGAATGTGTGTGGCCAGCCTGTCCTAAAGCCAAACTTGATAAACCAAAACATGCTGGGGACGCTGCACATTCATACTCATTTATCGTGCCCCAGCTTACAGAAAGAGCAGACAATCATGAAATTACAAAATGTGTGTCGTTGCTTTGGATGCATTTGTACATAAGTCAACTTTATGCTACTGATTTAGCTACTGATTGGATAAATTATGTGTCGATTCTCTGTAATGTATGCAAAACATTGCATTTCCCTAATTATTATTTACGACTAGTTAAGTATTGAATAATGAGTTCGATACACGTATTTGCATAATTGTGTTTTTGTTACTGTTTGCGTTTCTTAATAATCAGAAGAAGGTAGTTCAGGCATTCAGTAGAGTAGGAACCAAAGGGGAAAATTTTGGGACTGGCGGTTATGCTTTATGTGAACAATGCTGTATCGTCAAAGTAATGTTTGGCCATGGTCATTCATACCTCCTAATTAACTGGGCCGTACTTTTCTTTAGCCCTTCCTACTATATTAACGCATACCTCCTCCATGGCCATAACTCCCCCAGGGCCTTCGTCAGTCATTTTGCAAGCAGGGAAGTACAGTAGCAATCTGCATGGCCTGGCAAAACCAACCACGCCCCATTCTCCCTCTCCGTTTGTCTAACCTGTTGTTTATTTGTGTCTACAAGTGCCCAAGTCTCCTCTAAAAAATCTTCCTACGCCACTTAGTTCTGTTTCCTCTGTTCCCTGCAGGGCAGCCTATTTGGAGATGCGTCGTATTAGCTCTATTAGACAGTTCCTTACCTCAGAGGCTACAAAAACTCTGGTTTGTTCATTTGTTCTGTCTCGCATTGACTATGCCAACTCACTCGTATCTGGATGCCCGCAGTATCTATTTGATCGGCTCCAGAGAGTCCAAAATTCAGCCGCACGTCTGGTCATGAAAGCGAAAAGGTCAGACCATGTGTCCCCCATCCTGCACGCTCTCCACTGGTTGCCAGTGAAGGAGAGAGTCAAGCACAAAGTCTTGTCCATTTGTCATGTTTCTCTTTCTGGCACTGGACCCACTTATCCCTCAGAGCTCCTTCACTGTTATATCCCTTCGAGGCAATTGCGCAGTTCGTCTGACAATAAAATGCTTCGTATTCCTACAGTAAGGACTAAAGGATTTGGGCAGAGATCTTTTTCTTACCAGGGTCCATCAGCCTGGAATGATCTTCCTAAATCACTGAGACACAGTGAGTCTAGTGCCAGTTTTAAACACAGTCTTAAAACCCATCTTTTCCCACTTTGATTATCAGTGTTCATGTATTTAGTCATAATTCTGTTCTTTTGTGTAATTGTACATGTGGCTTTGTCACTTTTTGTGTAATATTTGTATGTTTTGTTCATATGTACGGCGCCTAGAGCATCTTACCATGTATTGGCGCCTTATAAATCTTCCTTATTATTATTATTATTACCAGCAAGCTGCTGATATTGACGGTTTATCCACTTGTGTTTATCTACTTGTGCTTCTCCACGTGTGTATCCACTAACCCCTTCACTGCAGGTGGTCACAGATCGTGTCTCTGAAATCTTTGATAATTCAACATGACAAAGTCCGCCACCAAGTGGCATAAATCCTCATGAGCCCCGCAACTGTGGTGGTTCATAAAGATACAAGTCTCTTGCATTTGAATCGTGTTTCATTATTTTTGGCAGTGAAGGCGCTTTACGCCCAAGTTATTTATCCATTTGTGTTTATCCACTTGTGTATCCAGATCGTGTTTCTCATCTGTGTCAGTCGAACTCCAAAGACCCCGAGCCGTCATATTTTTTCAGTAACTCCACGCCAAAGAGCAACGTCCAGCGTCAAAGGAACTTAGATACAAAGTGGTGTCAACAAGAGACATGGATCATCTTGAGCCCATGTATTTGCTTGGGTCATGATGATCTGTGTCTGTTGTAGATGGATCGTGCTAAAATTAAGCGGCAAATGGCTAATTGCACTATAATTATTTGTCTCTGTACATACTTCTATTATTTGCACTGCTTTTGATGCTTTATCAGTTAAAAACATGCTCTCTAAGCCACGCAACATCTGCGCACACGTATGGACCAGCATATAGAAGAGTACTGAAAATGGTTCCGGCATTTCTTGTTGCTTTCACTGATTTTATTTTGAATGATTGAGTATTAACTATGATTTTTCTCTTGCAGCTATATTATTCATTACAAATATGTGCAGGTCTGTGATTTCGGTCTTGACAGCCAAGCGCAGTAAAGCTCAAAATCATAGACCAGCACACCAGTATGTACAGAAGGCCCCTAGCAGTATGTAGGTCAAGTGCTCGGTTGTTTAATTGGCTTCACATTGCTTGACCCATTTAGCCCCGACGCAGGAGATGGATCGACCATGAAAATCCAAGTGTAGTGGCGGATTAGCTTGGCGCCTACAAGCGCCAAGCTGATCTGCCACTACCCTTGAATTTTCATGGTTGGGCCATTACTTGCATCTGGTATGTAGTCGTTAGATGGCACGTCCTAAATGTGTGAAATGCGGTCTTGTGGTTAAATGGGTAACGTCCCGCCAGCAACAAAGACTCATACAGGACGTACCGGAGCTGCGTGTGAAAAACACGAATGTGTGTGGCCAGCCTGTCCTAAAGCCAAACTTGATAAACCAAAAACATGCTGGGGACGCTGCACATTCATGCTCGTTTATCGTGCCCCAGTTTACAAAGAGCAGACAATCATGAACATTACAACATTTGTGTCGCTGCTTTGGGTGCATTTGTACATAAGTCAACTTTATAATAATTACATTTAGCTACTGATTGCATATGTGTCGATTCTCTGTAGTGTATACTATGTAAAACATTTTACTCCCCTAATTATTTACCACTAGTTAAGAACTGAATAATGAGTTCGATACATGTATTTGCATGATTGCTTTTTGTGTGCTATTTTTTGCTGTCCTCAATAATCAGAAGAAGGTAGTTTAAGCATTCAGTGGCGTAGGAACTCGAGGAGAAGGGTTTTGCCTAGCGGTTAAACCTTCTGTGAACCATGTTGAATCTGTACTTCAACACGGCCCACCTTGTGGCACTCTGTCAAGGTATGTTGAGAAACAAAATGTTTTGTATGTTTGTAATATAATGAACACACATACCTATTAACTTTCTAGTGGGCCGTACTACGTTTTGTTGCTCTTCCTACCATATTAATGTATTCGGGGGCAATACCTCTTTCAAGGCCTTGTCATTCAATCATTTTGCAGGCCGGCAGGGCAATCTGGAAGCAAGCGGCAAGGCCTAGTAAAACCAGCCCCTCCCCCATTTTCTCCCATCCGCCCATCTAATTTGTTGTTGAAAATTTATAACAGTTGACCAAGTCTTCACTGAAAATCTTCCTCCGCCACTGAGTTCTGTGCACTCTGTTCCCAGCAACTGAGCTGCTGGCGTTGACGATCTATTCCCATTATGTTTATCCACTTGTGCTTATGCACTTGTGTTTATCCACTTGTGCTTATCCACGTGTTTATCCACTAACCCCTTCACTGCCGGTGGTCGCAGATCGTGTTTCTGAAATCTTCGTCAATACAACGCCAAAGACCGCGAGCCGTCACGTCCCAGGAACATGGAGTCAAAGTGGCGTCAGCAAGAGGCATAGATCCTCATGAGCCCCCGCAACAGCGGGGGGCTCATGAGGATATAACGTCTCTTGTAGCTTTTTCATGTTAATCTTTTTTTTCTCGGCAGTGTACTTAACATATTGTGGCGTTGTGAGGGGGAGCTTTAACATGACCAAAGGGACAGAAACTCCCTTTACCCCTGACACGCTACCAAAAGGCGTGGAGCGACCATGACGGTTGAAGGGTCGTGCCAGAATAGCTTGGCGCCTAAAGGCGCCAAGCTATTCTGGCACCGCCCTTAAACTATCATGGTCGGTCAGTCTATTTTATGTTATGTAGTCTTCAGTGCGTGCACCCCGGCCTTAGACCTTAACCCATATCATACTGAGGCTTAAAGCTTCAAATTTGTACACTGCCATATGCATGCTACATTATAGAACTTGCAGATAAAGATATAGACCAATGGCTTTAGTTCAAGGGTGGTGCCAGAATAGCTTGGCGCCTGGAGGCGCCAAGGCGGCTATTCTGGCACTAACCTTGAACTATTTTAGTAAACTTATTTCACACACTGGTGTATTCCGAATGGTATGGGTTAAGGCGTGTTTCCATACAGAGACGCGAAAGCTGTAACGACACGAATCGATAGCATTGAAATAAAGAATTAGTGTTTCCATATGCGCGGCGCGATTGCGGTGCTGACTGCCGACAGTGCGACAAATTTGCTTCGTCCCTTTTAGTGATCCAACGGTGATTCCGATGTGAAGAGAACGCGCCTTTCGATCAGTAGGCGACAATAAAATGCAATAATTCTAAACAAGTTAAATAGGTGCGCGATATCTATTTTCGCCCGCTGTATATATGGAAACATAGGATGCGATTGTTTGGTATCCCACTTTGTCAGCTTCGAAATAACCGTGCCATTTTTCAGATTACTCAATGATAAATGACGTCAGTGGAAGTTGACCTATTTTATATGACCCAGAAAGATAATGCACAGTATTTGTTTTAAAAACATGACCTGTCTATGAAGTTAATTATAGTGAACGTCCGCTGTGAGATGGATTAAGTCGCCTGCTCGGCATTAAATCCAAACAACTAACTATAATGCATGTGTGAAGTATAGTCACGATAACAGTGAAGATTATTATGTGAAAAAATAAACAGTTGTAATTAGTTTCCTTAGCCGTGAGTGACTATTTTTAGACGTTCTGTTTTCGTCGCATGACTGTTTTCGTCAAAAATCATTTATTACGGTTTATTTGATAATTTGCTTGTAAAGTCTTCGCTCTCACACAACATGAAGAAAACTGATGTATTTTTGTTATTGTTAAAAAATAGCACGGGAAAAAAACTGTCTGGCATTCTGGCCAATCATTGAAGTCACGTGAATCAACGTTTTACAGACTTAGTCCTAACAAGTCTGTAGAGAGAATACTTTCCGCCTGCTGCTCAGCTTTGTTTGTGTCGCCTACCGCGCCGCTGTTGGAAACACGCCTTTAGGGTTTATGTGGTGAAATGCAGTGTATTCATTCTTTTTTGTGCTTACATTCTGCAATAAAAAATATATTTAAAAAAAAATAAACAGCTGACTGTGTTTCAGTGTTAGACATCTTGAGAGCTGTGTGTGTGTAATAAGTGAGCGATAGTGTGTGTATTACAACAGAAGTGTGGAAATGTCAGTGGCCGCTCAGGCCTAACTATTATTTTCATTCCTATGTCCAATCCCTTTGGCACCTCAATCTCTCTCTCTCTCTCTCTCTCTCTCTCTCTCTCTCTCTCTCTCTCTCTCTCTCTCTCTCTCTCTCTCTCTCTCTCTCTCTCTCTCTCTCTCTCGCTCGGTGATCGGGGTGATCTCCCTTGAATAAACAGGGCGGCCTTTTCGAGCTCTCTCAATTCAGTTTTGATTTGGGGGCTTCAGCCAAAGCGACAATGCCTGTTGAAGGACTACCATCAGCAGTTGATGTCATCCTGAATGTCCTGCTAAAAGAAAACGCCCTGTCATTCTACAAAATCGACGGTAAGGGCGATACAACCATAGTTGTGCTTCGGCTGACCGGCGGCCCTCCACCCGTGAAGATGTCAACATACCTGAGAAAACCACCCTCCCAGATACTGCGTGACCAGACAAGAGCAGAGACACGGAAGCAAGAGAGAGACCGTAAGGAAAACGAACTTTTCCCGTCTTGCAACCCGTTGTTTATTCCAACACCACCAGAGAAGCAAATAATGACCCAATTACTTTTTGCGTTGACCTACAAACCGACAACACACCGTGTGGTATTGGTCGCCCCCCACGTGAAACTCGCACGGAAAACAACGATCCTTGCATCACAAGGGCGAATAGACAGAACAACACAGAAAGCGTGACAACACAGCTGACAGATGACCTACATGCTATTGAAACGGAAGATGCTGGATCGACAGAAATATACTTGGAAAAGACAGGTTATGACTTGGAACAAATAAAACAATACATCGGGGCAGTGGACAGAAGACTGCAGAGGCGTTTGAGGGACAGACAGAAATGTGGACTTTAAGAAAATTGTGCTTGACACTCGTTTCGAGAAGGAAATGTTCGTGTGTGAGAGTGACGATGTGGTTTTGTTGTTTGACAATAAAAACGATCATGTTGATCACTGGTTTTTCAAGCGACTGTCAGGTGAACTCAATGAAGATGAGAATAAAGCCATCAGCGATCTCCGACGCTGGGCGCCAATCAACCGTGTTCGCTATGGTGTGTGAACGTGCTGAAATGGAATTGAAAATCATTCGAGCTTTTCTTCGACATTACATGGATTAGGTGGACGCCGATTGTGCTGAAGTTTTCAGAGACTGTAGCCATCGCCAAAACTGTTTATGAATTATTTATTTCATTGATACTGACATTTCAAGTAAACAGTTTGTATTTTTCAAGTATAAACTAAACATGGACTACCATGTTTGGAAAATATGTTTACAAGCATTGTCCATTGTTTGTGAAGCTTTGTATAATCCATTCCCCCACCCTCCCCTTGTGAATGGACCAGAAGGTCTGCCACAATAAACATTTTGAGTCTCTCTCTCTCTCTCTCTCTCTCTCTCTCTCTCTCTCTCTCTCTCTCTCTCTCTCTCTCCAGACTCTCTCTCTCTCTCTCTCTCTCTCTCTCTCTCTCTCCCCAGACTCTCTCTCTCTCTCTCTCTCTCTCTCTCCTCTCTCTCTCTCTCTCTCTCTCTCTCTCTCTCTCTCTCTCCAGACTCGCTCTAGTGCGAGTAAGTCGCATGTTCACATCGCTCCGTCTTCAGGGACAATTGTGTTGGCAGTGTTTGGCTGTGATGTGAGATTTTTGCCTCAGTGACTTGTGATAGTGACTTCTATTGGACTGTGATTTTTCGTTTGTGTGACATTCATTTTCCGAGAGATATTAACGTGTCTTTTTTGTTTCATCATGCACTGTTCTGTTGGATGTTAGACCCATGGAACATGAACTCTTTGTTTCTGTGTTGGCGCCAAGCAGTCAGTCACCGGCCAGACTCGAGTTTCCGCTGCCGTTAACCTATAGCATAGATCCTCATGGTACCCGCAGATGCGAGGATGCGAAAGCGCATGAGAATCTTGGCTGCGCGAACTGATTCAGTGACTGTTTCATCCATCGTGTAAGTTAGACGTGTTGACAGCAATGATAAACAGACCGCGCTGCTGAGGGCGGCGAGCTCACATTTCAGCTAATCAAAGTGATTAGACACTTCCGGAGTCTGAGTTAGAACTATGTGTGGAATGTAACTGACGCTAGCCCCAGTGCCTGATACTCGCTGCCGTCACTTGAGCGCAGCAGCGAGCTATCTCTCTCTCTCTCTTTTAGCATGGCCGCCGCGAGGCTGGCATCGGCTGTGTAAATCCACCAGCCACACCCACCTTCCACAATGGGCCCCACCACTCGCGCCAACCACGCCAGATATGCCATTGACTTGGAGCATATTAAAAACACCAGAGACCCAGCTCAAGTCATATTCGACACGACTCAAAACAAACTCCCACTTTGGAGATGTGTCATCTACATGCGGTACGTCCAAGAGGCTCCCGCTCAGATTTACCGCCAATGGACGGACTCAAATAAAGATCTTGTAATCATCACAGTGCCAGTCCCATCATGCATCCCTTCTCCACCTGAACTTTTCAAAACATTTCTTCAACTGAAGCATGGAAATCGCTCTCTCATTACCATTACACTCTACCACACCACCGGCAGAGTTCTCGTACAGGGAAACGTGTGCCCTGTGTGGGTGGGCGAGGAATTTGACAAGTTGAAGGCATTAGTAAGCGCCATGAGCGGTGAGACGCTTGAACTTTGCCCCCCACCCTCTGAATCTGAGGAATCCCATGCACTCTCCACCCCACCACCAACCCCCGCGGACACCTTCCCCACTCCGTCTCCACTTCTCGCCATTCTCCCCCCTCCATCCAGTCAACAGGACAGCGCGACCGGTGACAGTTCTGCCGCGGTCCTTGATGGGCAGGCCGCTGCGGCTGTCAAAGGTAGCTCATCCATCTCGACGCCCCGCCCTAACACCACTGACCTTAATTCCCTAGGTGACCACCAAGATGTATCTGATTGACACGAGCTGCCTCTAAACCACTCCCTCATAGCCTCGGAGTCCTTGTTTCCTTGCGCGGAGGGATTGCCAGTGGTGGTCAGTGAAGCGAAGCAGCAGCCAAGCATTGTGATGGGCACACTCCCTAGCCGTGACTCTCCCTGTCTAGTGTCCGGAGGCAACGAGGAGATTAGCAAGTCTTTGGCCACTTCGATGGACGAGGTAAATGATGAAAGAGCCCAAGGCCTTGTCTCAAAAGACGTCACTTCAGAGACTGTGCACACCTCGACCCAATGTTCCCCTCAGTGCTGTGACCGTTGTACTGAGCCAGTGGTAGGAACCCCTTGTTTTGCTAGTGTGACTGACATGATAACAGACCTGAAACTGCAGTTCAAAAACCAACAAAAGGAGTTGCGCGAGAACATGAAAGCGGAAATCGACGCCCTCAAAAAAGAAAAAAGCGATCTGCAAAGGCAAGTTTCTAGACTCATCACTAAAATGGGAAAGGTCGACGCTATTGAGAGCCGCCAGAAAGAACTACTGGCTAGACAGAAACAGGGTAACACACCACCTCCACCCGCTAATGACTCCATCCCTCCATTCGAAAACACGATTCCTCTCTCAGCTGCCTCCTCCCCTCCCCCTGTTGTCCTGAAAAAGCAGCTTACCCATGCTGACTCTACTGAGCATCCCGTTACGTTCAGTCAGGAGGCGTGCGAGTCTTCGGCAGGTGGGGCCAGCGGCGAAGATAAGGGAGCTAATCCCATCAAGGACCGGCCGCCACAAGCCCCGCGACTCTTCAGCTTCCGTCTGCCGCCCCCGGGTAAAGTGTCTGCCCTACTGATTGGCGACTCCAATCTACAGCGGGTGGATCGCCGCCGGCTTGATCCTAGCGGGGCCACGTGCTCGCGTACCCTGCGCGGGGTCAAGGCTGGTGACCTGGCTGCAACCCTACAGACGTGTGACCTCCGTGTGGACATCAGCCGTGTTGTGGTCCACGTGGGTACAAACGACTGCGCCTCGGGCCACGACACGGAGGTGATTCTGCAGAGCTTCCAACGTCTCACCAAGCAGGTCCGCCGTGCATTTCCTTCTGCTGCAGTTGCGTACACAGCAATCCTCCCCCAGGGCCGACGGTCACTACAAATAACAGAAACTGTCAACCAGCGTCTGGCCGAGCACTGTGTCAGTGAGAAAGTGCTCTTCCTCCAAGAAAAGGCCTTCTACACACCACAGGGACAAGTTGCTGCTGCTCTCTTTAGCAGTGACAAACTACATCTAAGTGATAGAGGTGTTGGGGTCCTGCTCCGTCAGGTGAAACGGTATTTATATCACGCCGAAGACGCAGCTCTGCCTAACACTCGTATGCAACGTAAACAAGGCTCGTCCAAAGACATATACAATGTTCCGGTAAATAATCAGGGTGGTAGCCAACGGACCGTAACGTACGAGCAAGCCTACCCACCACTGTTTTTTTGGGCCTGACTCTAATTCTCGGGACTTAACTCCAGGTCCCACTAAGCACCGAGCAGAGGTCAAAGTTTGCAAGCGCCCGCCGGTGGGAGACTTCAGTGTTGGCGAGCAGAAATAACGGTGACAGGGCGGTTGTCTCTCGCCAAGCGGTCCCCGTCCCCAATAACCACAACAGCCAGCCTCCCGTTGACAAGACATCTCGCGCCACCGGTACTACAGAAAACTCACATGCAGATGTCACCACTGGTGCCAGCATTTCTTCCCTACAGCCACTGTACCATCGACCTGACGCTGTAGCCGTGGATCCTGACGCCTTTTCGCCCTACTACGGGAATTACGGCCGCCCCATCGTTCCCTGGCCCCAGGCCACACCCCCCGGAACTGCCACCGTATCCAGTCTTCCAACCGCCTTTCCAGCCATACCCCCCACCCTTCCCTCATTGGCAGTTACCCTACTTGATGGGTGGTCTGAGGCCTTAAGCTGTAGTGTAATTAAATTAATCCGTGTCTGCTCGGCCCAGTAAGTGTGTTAGCTAGAACTAAGATGCACCGGCCCTTGCTGTGTACAAAGCGTTTACACTGACAATTGTCATTCAGTTTATTTGGTTTAGCGCCCAGCATTCAAAACTATGACATGTTTTTTTTTTTTTTTTAATTAATTAATCTTGACTACGATTCAACCCGCAATCCGCGAGCCGCGGACAATAGCGTGTGTTCTATGTGCATAGGTGTGTGAGCCCTTGTATAGGTTGTGTGGACTTAATTTGAAATAATAACAGAAACGTTCGAATTTCTGTGCATGTGTTTTAACAAGTGCTGCGGCACTTAGACATTTTTATTTAGTTTTTTACCGTGTTACGTAAATAGCGATTACTTTCGGGTAATCGGAACTGCGAAATATTACAGACTGTCTTGACATTGGCTGTGTGTTTGCCTTTGAGGCAGCACACTGAGAACTGTTTGACTACGGAAGTCACAGTGACCTTTTGGCCTTTAGCCAGTGAATTTGTCTTTGTGGACTCCAAGTTCTCTTGGCTCAAGAGACTTAACCGTACTGTGTGTGTATGTGATTTTATTTTGAGATCATCGCGCATTTTTGTGTATGTGATCCCATTTTGAGATCATAGAGGCTTTTTACAGTGACTTTACGTGAACTGGCGAGAAGCGATGCCGAAAGCTTCAATTAGAGTACAATCACTTGGACTGAAAATCGGACACCTTAATATTTTCCACCTGTTTCACAAGGTCCCCGATATTCGTTTATTTTTAAATGAGCCATCGCACTTCCATCTCTTTGGTCTCACGGAATCACGTCTGGGCCCAAACATCAATGATGCTAGCTTAATTATTCCTAACTTTTCTCTAATCCGGCATGACCCAGGCTACCCTGGACACACTGGAATAGCTGTCTATGTACATAGCTCTATCCGAAATATGGTGCGCAGACGTGAAGACCTTGAGTCCAGAGAGCTAGAGTGTGTGTGGCTGGAGGTGAAAATACCACATTCCTCTCCCATCCTTATCGCCTTTATGTACAGAAATCCAGCTGCTACTGCTGACTGGTATGACGACTTTGTACAAGTGATGGATAAAGTGAACGACACCGGTAAAAATGTTCTCATTCTGGGAGACTTTAACATCGATATGCTGAAACCCAAGCCTACATGGCAATCAGCGATCACTCTTTTCGGTCTAAAGCAGATGATTAAATCTCCAACGCGAGTATCACGCTCTACTGCCACCATCATCGACCACATTTACACTAATAACCCAACAGCATTAGCGGAAACTAATGTTTCTTCATTAGCCGTCAGTGACCACTTTCCCATCGCCTGTACATGGTCGTGTAATCTGCCCGCAAAACAAAGTCGGGACCAGCACTCGTACATAACGTACAGATCGTTTAAAAAGCTTAATACGAATGCTTTCTTACATGATCTAAGCTATGCAGGATTTGATCAAGTGTATAACTGCACTGACCCTGATAATGCGCTCACTGTATGGCTTGATCTGTTCCTCGGGGTGCTGTACAAACACGCGCCGCCAAGAAGGAAGGGAGTCCGACGCCGCGAGCCTCCCTCCTGGATAACGGAGGAAATCAAACAAAATATGGAGGCACGAAACACCGCTAAACAAGAAAAGAACTTCGCTGAGTTTAAACGTTTGCGTAACAAAGTTAAGTACTTAGTTCGAGAAGCTCAAAAGTCATTTGTTGAAAAGACAATTGAGAACGAAAAATCTCCTGCTTCTGTTTGGACTGCTTTGAATACTCTAACAAGCAACACGCGCAGGCAGACTCATATCATTCCACACGAATTCTCTGCGGAAAGCATAAACAATTGCTTTATCTCAGCTCCAGAACAGCTACTTACTTCCAACAGCCCTGCTCCGTCAGCGTATGTAATATCGGATCAACTGTCTATGTTTTGCCAGGAACGATTATCGTCCGATGATACGTTTGGTATCCCCTTTATCGCTGTTCACGAAGTCGGGCGTTATATTACGTGCCTTAAGAACAAGACATCTGCTGGTGTTGACGGTATAAATGGTTATATACTCCACATATCACTGCCTTATATTGTTGAACCCCTCACTTACATTTTTAACTTATGTATACAGTATAATACTTTTCCTGTGGCGTTTAAAAAAGCAAAAGTTGTTCCTATACCCAAGACCAAAGATACTACTGATGTAAATGACCTTCGTCCCATTTCTCTTCTGTCTGTTTTATCAAAGCCACTTGAGAAGCATATTCAAAAGCATCTCCTCCAGTACCTCGAAGAACGGTCCTTGTTAAATAAGTTCCAGTCCGGTTTTAGACCCAAACACTCATGCCACTCAGCATTAGTACGTATGGTTGATTCATGGCTAGATAACATCAACAATAACAAAATGACTGGCACGGTATTCTTGGACCTGAAAAAAGCGTTCGATCTGATAAATTATGAAATCTTGCTGAGGAAACTTAATGTTTATTTCAACAACAACAGCCTGTCAGCCCTTTCATTCTTTAACTCTTATCTTTCTGCGAGAACACAAGCTGTCTATGTAAATGGTAACTATTCCTCAGAGGGTAAGGTAGAGCTTGGTGTTCCTCAGGGTTCGGTTCTGGGCCCATTGTTATTTCGTATCTTTATTAATGATTTACCACTCACATGTGCTAGTGCCGAGTGTGACATGTTTGCTGACGATTCGACGCTACATGCATCCGGTAAAACTGTAGCTGACATAACCAACAGCCTCCAGCAGAGCCTACAAGAAGTCTCTAAATGGTGCAGTAGAAATAGAATGATAGTCAATCCAACTAAAACAAAAAGCATGTTAGTCACAACACGTCAGAAACATCAGCTAGAACCCGCGCCTCTAAACCTCTCATTTGAAGCTGTCCCCATAGAGCAAGTACAGCAGCACCGTTTACTAGGGGTAGTTGTAGATAACCAACTTAGTTGGCAGCCTCATCTCATACACATCGGAAAGACAATTTCAAAGAAATTATTTTTACTGTCTAAACTAAAAGCGGTCATTAATCTGAACACGCGTAAACTATTTTTCAATGGATACATCAAGCCCCACATTGATTATGCCTCAACAGTTTGGGATGGCTGTAGCGAGGCTCAGTTCAAGAAAATAAATTCGCTATACAGAAGAGCAGATAAACTCATTATTCCTAGCTCATCTCTACCCACAGAGGCGAGGCTCGAGGCAGCTGGACTCCTTCCTCTTGACAAACACTTGGTATTTAACAAGTGCGTACTAGTGCACAAAGCTCTTAAGGGTAAGGCCCCCGGCTACTTTTCGGAACTTTTTACTCTTACTGAGAAGAGATACAGTACCTCTCGGAGCAACCTGAGCATAAAACGGCCCCGCATTGATTTGTATAAATCCAGTTTGTCATACTCAGGTGGTTTCCTGTGGAATTCTCTTCCTCTGCATCTACGACAAGTTAATTCCCTAGCTGCTTTTAAAGCAAAACTGTACAAGCACTTATCCAAGGCAACGTAAATTTAATTATCTCGTGTTGTCTAAACATAATATATTTTTATTTCTTTTTATGCAACTATTATTTTTATTATACCATTTGCGTTCACATGCCGTTTGTGGGGGTGCTTCCCGTATAGACCTGGTCAGGGGATGCAGTGCACAGTTTATTCAAACGATGTGCTTAGTATGTCATTCGAGTGGCGTGCCCCCCGGGTGGGAGTGTCTGAGGAGGGCTCCCGCAAACGGATATTATGACACGTGCAAAGATCTTCGTATGGGTACCTGTGTGTTCTGTTAAATCATTGTTGCAGTTTGTAGTGTTGTCGTATTTTCGCATTACTTTCGATGTTGTTTGTGAGTGTAATATAGCTTTGCCTGTTATTACATGTCAGTAGATGTAGCAAGGACAGATTGGAAGAAAGGCCTGTGCGCCTAATATCTCAATCCTTGATAAATAAAGTTTCAGTCAGTCAGTCAGTCAGTCAGTCAGTCTCTCTCTCTCTCTGTCTCTCTCTGTCTCTCTCTGTCTCTCTCTCTCTCTCTCTCTCTCTCTCTCTCTCTCTCTCTCTCTCTCTCTCTCTCTCTCTCTCTCTCTCTCTCTCTCTCTCTCCGTATCAAACATGTGCTTATCGTATAATCAGTGCATGCTGCCGTATGGTTTGTCCATACCAATAATAATCGCTTAAATTACATAATTCAAGTTTCTATTATAATCCAAATAATTTTTCCTGCCTTAAGTGAATTTTCACTATGGCCAAGTGTAAGCTTTAAATTAATAAAAATGTCATGGCAAATGTCGTCTCTGTAGTCTTGGCCTCTAAGAAAGGTCAGCAAAAATATTTACGAGAGTATTCCGAGGTTAATGTTTTCAGCACAGTATGTCTTGCCTTTAACCATCATTAGACCTCAGCCTCGATTAATAGCGGTTGTTTGATAGGCATAATGCCTCTTACATGTCCCGAGACACATGCATGAACTGCTTGTGTGATCCGATGTGTGTGATGTATTGCTTGTGGTTACTTGTATTTAAACACTACTGTGACCTTTCACCTTGCATGGACATACGTAACACTACTGCGACCTTTCACCTTGCCTGGACATACATAACACTACTGTGACCTTTCACCTTGCCCAGACATTCGTAACACTACTGCGACCTTTCACCTTGCCTGGACATACGTAACACTACTGCGACCTTTCACCTTGCCTGAACATACGTAACACTACTGCGACCTTTCACCTTGCCTGGACATACGTAACACTACTGCGACCTTTCACCTTGCCTGGACATACGTAACACTACTGCCACCTTTCACCTTGCCTGGACATACGTAACACTACTGCCACCTTTCACCTTGCCTGGACATACGTAAAATGTAGAAAACAGTGCCAAAAAATACTTTAAAAGTCGATATCTTTGCAAACACATCAGTTTAAAAGTAGGTTGGTTGTACATTGCCTAACGTCCTGACAGCAACAAGACTTTCTCAGGACGTACCTGCACTGCCTGTGAAAAAAACAGAACTAAACAGATTATTGAATGTATGTCGCCAGGCGGTCTAATACGCTAAATAAACCTAAGACCATTTAGCAACACGCATTCAATATCAAGAGCTACAGGCAGCGCAGACAGTCGGGAGATATAAAAAAGGAAAACACAGGTGAATGGACCAAAGGTAGACAGAAACACATGCCCCAGAATATAGGGGGAACCCCGCCCTGTGGGGGTGACCAGGGTGACCGTGGGAACTAAAAAGTAGTTAATCCCACCCAAGTCCCCCAGGGCAGACCCGGGTGGGGGAGTTTAGAAGCATCTCTAAAGATTCTTACTATTACACGTTAACAGTGAACATATGCAAATATGCATGTGTACGAACAAACAAACGCACAAGCAACACAATATGCAAATAAACGTTCTGTATCTGAACACACAGACAGCACACTATGTACATTCATTGTAAAATAGTTTCAACTGTTTGTGCGGTATGGTCAGAAAACTAAATCTCGCATGGTTTGAGCGACTTTATTGAAGTGCGGTTGCCATGGAATCCAGACTGAATCAGCGGTGCCCCAGGTGCCAAAAACGCTCATTGCAAGGACGACTACAACTGTGCAAAATGTCAGAAAGACAACTTCAAAAAGCACAAGACATGTCTAAGTTTGCAGTAAGCAGGACTATAAACAATGTTTAGCACTGTGTATATTTAACCAAAATTATTTCAAACTGATTCAAGGGCACATGATTAGCCAAACGTGTTTCAAATTCAAGTCACTATGTAATTTTGACAAACATTCTCGCTGAATTGCTTGTAACAGCCAGAAATGTGCGCCTTGTTCTAGCAGTCAGAGCACTGAACGAGAAAACGTTTGACAAATCAGGTCTCCTGACAGCCGCTTTTAAGTTGAGATGAACTTTAACCCATTCAGCCCTGACGCACTACAGCAGGAGATGGGTCGACCATGATAATTCAAGGGTAGTGCCAGATTAGCCTGGCGCCTGTCGGCGCCAAGCTAATCTGGCACTGCCCTTGAATTATCCTGGTCGATCCATCTCCTGCAACTGGTGCTTAGTCATTAGATGACGCCTCCAAAATTAGGGAAATGCGGCCGTCGGGCTGAATGAGTTAACACTGAGCCGCTGTCGGAGGAGGGCGGGGGAGGGGGGACGGGGAGGGGAAAGTCGCTCGCACAGGTTACTTTGACCTGTGCTGCGATATCAAGACATGAATTTGCATGTAAGCCTACTCTACTATACGTTAAAGAGAAACAGTGCTGCGTGCTCTCTTTTTTTCAGACGGAGCAGATCACGTGTTGATCAGCCTGAGGATGACGCTGAAGACAAACAGATGAACGGTACGTATAGTCTGAATCATTGTGCCTTGAGGTCGAAAGATTCAAAGTAAGCACGCAAAACAGAAGAAATAGAAGGACATACTTAATAATAATAATAATAATAATAATAATTATTATTATTATTATTATTATAATTATAAAGAGCATTTTTATCGCGCTAAATCCCCAGGAGCAGTGAGCTCTAAGCGCGTTACAAAATCGCAAGTGTCACAGACGTTTTCCCTGAAAAGACGGGGTGGTGGGGTGGGGTGGGGAGGGGGTTGGGGAGGGGGAGAGAGAGAGAGAGAGAGAGAGAGAGAGAGAGAGAGAGAGAGAGAGAGAGAGAGAGAGAGAGAGAGAGAGAGAGAGAAATATACCACACACGCGCGCACACACACATGTACCACGCTGCTGAACAGTCTTATTTGTAAAAGACGCTCATTCTTCATTATTGTCCTCAGACGCACGTCCGCGCGAGAGCAACAACGCAAATGACGAAAAGCAGGGCGACACTCGGACAGCTGAAAATGACTACGAACATGCGTACGATCTTTTGGACCGGTGCTTAAACCCGGACGACATACAAGAGTACACGCAACTTCAGACTACGGCGATTCGCCGTCCCGTCACCTCAGGTCAAGGCGTACAGCCGGCCACAGGAACTGATTGTGGTGCGAGTGCTGCCGTTTACCAGAATGTTGCGGTTCATCAGCCACCGAAAACGCAAGCCTAAAGCTACGGTTCCATAGGCACGAATACGATCCGAATCCGATGCGGTGATGCAATTTTTTTCTTCAAAAATTGCATCATTTTCGTTCGAAGCCGGATGCAAATTCATTTCCTCATCGAGCATATGGAAACACACAGACTTGAAAACGGCTTGCACGAACGCATCGAGCATATGGAAACACACAGACATGAAAAGGGCTTGCACGAACGTATCGAGCATATGGAAACACACAGACATGAAAAGGGCTTGCACGAACGTATCGAGCATATGGAACCACACAGACATGAAAAGGGCTTGCACGAACGTATCGAGCATATGGAAACACACAGACATGAAAAGGGCTTGCACGAACGTTTCTGTTTCCGACCCGCTTTGGATTCGGATCGAATTCGTATCGGATTAGTGTAGCTTTAGCCGGCGAAATTCCGTACAGTTCAGTTCTGTTCACTTCAAGAATTGGGATCTCGATCTGCGCTTCATACGCGCCCCAACAACCCCCCCCCCTCCCCCCCACCCCCACCCCCACATTCCCCCCTACCCGTCAGAAGTCTTCCGCTAGAGTTCCTTTTGATATCGTAGCAACATTGGTCTGATGGACATGTAATTATGGATCTCCCATTACTTTCAAGTCTGCGCAGAGTTCACCGTTTCTCTACACTTCTGCCAAGGAGGCGATCGGCTGCGTGGTGCCAATTGAGTCTGTTCCAGAAAATGCTTTTGAGCTAGGTTTCTCACCACATCTGATTTGCCGCGTAGGTCATGCTTGATTACTGCCTTGCCAGAAAGCGCATACGCTCTCTCATTACCATTGGTTCGGTGTTCACTCAACACCAAAAATCCCTAGCTCTTCCTGGTACAATGATTCAAAGTGGTGTCAGCAAGAGGCATAGATCCGCAACTGCGGGGGCTCATGAGGATCTATACGTCTTGCAGTTGGGTGGTGCTCAGATTTCCACGGCACGGAACGGGTTATATCGTACGTGCACTGTTACTTGGACTCTAAAAGACGGTCAGCGCATGTTGACAGACCGAAATCATCTAAGTTTTCCTTCCTCTCCTCGGCCGCTGTGACAGTCATTGTCAGCTAGCGCGTTCAGCCACCCGGTGAGCCAAAGATCTTCGAGCCGTGTCGCCCCCAGTTGGCCCGCGCACAGCTGTGCGGCGGTCGACATCGGCACGATGACCTTTCACGCGCCGTGGCTGTTTTCGTGCCTCTGTTTGAGAGTGCACACACACACTCCTTAATATTTTATTTTTCAGGAATCTGTGAGCGTGCGTGCACTAAACAAAAATTAACCCTTTTAGCCCCAAGGTTCCATTTCTCAAATTTTGGAGGTGTTGCCTATAACGACTATGTACCAGTTGCAGGAGATGGCTTGAGGGTGATAATTCAAGGGTAGTGCCAGATTAGCTTGGCGCCTATAGGCGCCAAGCTAATCTGGCACTACCCTTGAATTATCACCCTCAAGCCATCTCCTGCTGTTGGGACTCGGGGCTAAAAGGGTTAGAACTGCAGCGCAGCCTCAGTACCAACATACGCGCCCCAAAATACGGGGGTGTTTTGGCATAGCGGCGCGACAGACAGTTGGAAGCGGTGGCGACAGCGAGACGAATCAAGAACATACAAATAAATATGGCGTGTTTCCAAATGCGTCGGAGCAGGAGAGCGAAGGGAATCGCCGGGTCGTGGGTTCGAATCCCGTCCCGGCCCCGGTAGCAGGACTCACAATCCAAGGGGAAAAAACGATTTGTCCAATAGCATGTCCGTTGAAAGGTCCTGGTAAATCAAAGTGGCACAGTTGGAGTGCGCCTGAGTTGATCAGTGTTCAGGTCGTACTCCATAGACAATAGATTTCCCTGTCCCCCATGACCCGCCCGTCAGGGCCGTCCATGATCACCTCGGTGCTGTGGACGTTAAACCCGAACTAACCAACCAACCAAATGCGTGATGCGACAGCGGCGCGATTGCGGTGCGATAGGTGACCCCAGCACGACAAACTTGTACCGCCCCATTGGAGCGGATCAAAGGGGATTTCGTCGCCGTTTCCCCGCGGCAAAGGGCGCTCGATTTGCATCACGCGACAACGACTGAAGTGCAACAATTCTAAACATCTCTAAATAGAGGCGTGATGCTATGTGGAAACACAAAGACATTTTCCGCGGCTGCGCTCAGCTACTTTGTTGCCGTGTCGCATGCCGCACTGCCTGTCGCGTAGCTATATGGAAGCACGCGGGCAGGTCCCTGACTCAGTCCCAAGTGGATGTCCGGTGAGCAAACGTTCTTCTGGCCGACCTCAGCCTTTATATGCTGGCGCACAACCATGCGGGGGTCAGCGGGCCAAGTCCGCCCTCAGCTTGCTGGCCTTTTGCGTACATGGATGGTTTGACCTTCAACCTCCTTGTGAACTTGTATACAACAGGCTAGGACTGTCGCGACTACTGGTTTGCGACAAGCCCTGTCGTGTTGTATGATACACACGGATGTTCAGCGTCATACCGAGGCTGACTACCGGAAGCTACAATTTTCAGGCATCCTGCGCGAATGCCTAAAACTAATACCTGAAATTGGTAGGCAATTTCGCAATATGAATGTAATATTATAATTATGTATAATAATAATGTACAATAACGTTATACCAGCAAGTAAAGGTGCCTCGGGCCGACTTTCGCCTTAGCTGGCACGTCCCATCAGCCGACTGCCAGAGACTTAGATCCTCACCAGCCCCCGCAGTTGTGGGGACTCATGAAAAAATTGTGCCTCTTGCTGTCCTTTGTTTTTTTTTCAGGGCGGTTGGAACTCTTTAGAGATTAGTTATCAAAGATTACAGAAACAAAAAACTTTGACCACTGGCAGTAAAGGAGTTAACCCCCCCCCCCCCCTCTTTCTTCTAGGCCTGCCCTGGTGAGTTTGGGCGGGCTTGACCCATTTAGCCCCGAGTCCCTAAAGCAGGAGCTTGATTGACCATGATAATTCAAGGGTAGTGTCAGATTAGCTTGGCGCCTGAAGGCGCCAAGCTAATCTGGCACTACCCTTGAATTGTCAAGGTCAATCAAGCTCCTGCAACTGGTACACAGTCGTTAGGCAACGCCTCCCAAATTTGATGAATGGGACCTTGGGGCTAAAAGGGTCAACTATGATTTAGTGCCCAGGGTCACTCAGGCCCCTCATGGTGGGGTTTACATTTTCTTTCTGGAGTTTTCATGTACATCGGTCTCCCTTTGGTCCATTTCAACGTAACTATTTTAACATGTTTTTGTTTTGTTGTTGTTAATTCTCCCTGCTGTTTTACTGTCTGCAGTCCTTGATATTGGATGAGTTTTGCCTTAATGATTTGCACGTAACTAAGAGATAAGTGTATTTGCGGTTAATATAGTTTTATGCTTTATTCCACTGTAATATTTTATAATTGAAATGGTGTCTACGCCTTGTCTTCGCTTTCTAGCGCTTGTTGTACCAGATTGCGACATACAAATTCAACGTTCGGTTGGATTTTTTAAAATTGTTATTTACTTTTTGTTATTTCTAATTATACTGTTTCTTAGACGAATAGCGACACAAACACTCGATGTCCGTTCATTTTTTCACATATATCGCAGGCCAGCCATTTGCTGATGTCGGGGCATTGCGTACAAACAAACAAACCAAGAAACAAACTAACAAACAACCATTGATCTAAAAGAAAGCACATTCGAACACATTTTTTCGGCTCACTTTATGAGTCGGTATGTATGCGCCTTAATCCAAGGTTATCTCCCTTGGTTCTCTTAAGACAACAGGGCTGTGTTGCATGAGTGAGCTTAACTCCTGCGCAGGCACCTGCAGAGCACCTTTCTTAGTGCCTTGCGCATGACCTGATCTATGCTCACTCTGGCAACACGGACTCACGGACATTCACGCGGACTCACATACACACACACCGTGAAATCGTCCGACCTCAAAACAACAACAGCAACAACAAACCAGCAAACTCTGTTGAGACAAATTTAATACTCTTTAATTCTTGTGTCGAGTGCAACATCGCTGGAAAATGTAGACATTTGTCCAAAAAGTTAACAAAATATTATTAAAAAAATTAAAATTAAACACCCCAGCAAACACACACACAGTTACTTTTGTTTACGAACGTCAGGGAATACTACAAGGACAGCACTATTTATTTCTTCAACATACTGTCTACTTCGCTTATAACAAAGGTCGGATATAACAACACTTTGTTAGAGATCCCCTCTTTATATGCAATTTACTCCGCTTGTAAGAAACGTGGGCAATAACAACGTGAAGTCTTGGGTAACCAGATGCTTTGTTATGTCCCAAGTGCACTCTGCTCCTCTTCCCACAGTTGGAGACACACTCTCATGAATGCGCATCGGCCGTACGAGATAGTGGGACCATGATAGTTCAAGGGTGGCGTCAGGTCAGCTTGGCTGCTTAGAGGCGCCAAGCTGATCTGTCGCCACCCTTGAACTATCATAGTACATCCGTCTGCTGTTTTAGCCTATCGGGCAGGTGTGAGTGAGATGCCCTGTGTTGTAGCAATCCGATCAGCGTTTTTGTTTGGTGATGATTTTTAAAAAAAAAATTGTTGGTAAGTAGGCCTACACTCGTGGTCAGGCAATCAAGCCAGCGTGTGAGTTGCACTGACGTGCCGCATACGGAAACACCCCCAAGGCCGTATTTTCCCAAATTCTGGAGGTTTTCACCTAACGACTATGTAGGCGTTGCAGGAGATGGATCGACCATGATAATTCAAGGATAGTGCCAGATTAGCTTGGCGCCATCAGGCGCCAAGCTAATCTGGCACTATCCTTGAATTATCATGGTCGACCCACCGCCCTCTGCAGTGCGTTGGGGCTAACTGGTTTAACTGCCAGCGTCCATAGCTAATGTCTCTAACACCAGCACGGAGTCACTGCCGAGATCCTGGCCTGCCTGAGGTCAACCAAAGGCAAAACTCCCAATGAATGAGCGCCAGCAAACGCAGGGGCTCACGAGGATTTATGTATCTTGCAATTTGGGACGCTGCTAAATATTTGGATCCCTCTGTGAAGTTGCTGAACAAAATGGTGTGCTTGTCTGTGACTTGAAACACTAAGCGAACCGGTGTGACACCACGGTTCAGAGCAGCGCTGGCTTATTTGAGTTAATTCTTCAAGCAACATCGTTTAATCGTTTAGAAAAAAAAAACCACACACACAAAAAAAACCCACTTGTTTTTATGCATATAATAGTCTATGACACATGGCACACGAGAAGTCAGAACGATATAAAGAAAGCTCAAACGACAAACTCATTGTACTCTGCTTAGCAAAACGGAAAGAAGGTCGGGGGGAAGAAAAAAAAAAGTGCAACCTGAAAACATCAGTTGAATAGAACTGAAAGTTTGTGTACTTCTGCGATATTAGACACCCCTTTCAATGCCTTGACCTTAACCCCTTCCCCGCCACTGTACGTACATTTGTGTTTCTCTGAAATCTTGCTTCATTCAACGACCAAGAGCCAACACCGTTCAGGAACCATGGAAACAAACTGGTCTCAGCAAGAGACATAGATCCTCATGAGCCCCCGCTGTCGCTGTCGCGGAGGCTGATGAGGATCTATGCCTCTTGCAGCCGGATCGTGTTCACTTTTCTGGTCGGCAGTGAAAGAGGTTCTGTGACTTTAACCCGTTTAGCCCCGAGTCCCTACAGCAGGGGATTGATTGACCATGATAATTCAAGGGTAGTGCCAGATTAGCTTGGCGCCTTCAGCACTACCCTTGAATTATCATGGTCAATCAATCTCCTGCAGCTCGTGCATCGTCGTTCAGGAACACTTCCAAAATTTGGGAAAAGGGCCCGTGGGGCTAAAGGGGTTAACGAAAACCATTCCAGTGATAAGCGAGATGTTCATGTTAGTACAAATAAAATAGTATTTTCCACACAATAAGGACTTGACGTCTTTGCCTTAACCCATTACATTCTGAGGCTGATTTGTAAAAAAATAAAAATTGCTTATTGTCCTATGAAAGCCACCATATAACAGATTAGGCGACAGATCAAACACTTCAGTTCAAGGGTGGTGCCAGAATAGCTTGGCGCC
>BTPG01000001.1:335387154-335469654 GCA_036245525.1 Semisulcospira habei | reverse complement strand
GCGGGCAGGAGCTAAAACTTGTAATACAGACGTCAGAGCCATTGCAGAAAACATAACACTCAGAATATATTTGTGTACTCTTTTGCTATTTTGGACCTCAATGTCGCAAGCTGTAAGGTTCAGAATCAAAGATCACAACACGAGACTTGTGTCGTGAGGTTTGCAAGCATAATGCGGTCTACAGATAAAATCCCAACAATTGAGAAAGGACAATTACAACACAATTTATTTTAAGAAATTGTGTTGCACTTGTCCTTTCTAAACGTTGTTTGTTTGTTTGTTTGTCTTTTGCTTGTTTCTTTGTTTGTTGTTTCTTTTTCTTTCTTTTTTTTTTTTGGTCGGGGGGGGGGGGGGGGGGGGGGTCTTTTGTATGCATTTTACATGCATGGCTGTCACCTTTGGTTTGCAAGCTGTGTATGGGTTGTGGCTATGACGCGCACAATATATGTACACACTTGGGGCTCAGTGCAGTGAAACAGTAATGCTGCGCTATCAAGTTACCTACTTTGTTCCCTTTGAAACAACCGTGCCATTTCTCAGCTTACTCAACGACAAATGACGTCGATGAAAGCTGACCTTTCATATGACCCGGAACCTAAATTCACAGCATAAAAAGACTTGTCCATGCAGTTATTTATAGTGAACGTGTGAAAGATAATCACAATAACGATCAACATTAACAGATGGAAAAATAAACAGTTTATATTTATATTTCGATTCACTTTGATCTGATGGGATTTCCCCCACAGTCATGGGTTCAAACCAAGCAGTTTCCTCAGCCGTGAGAGACTACTTTTAGCCGTTCTGCTTTCCCCGCTGGACAGTTGTCGTGAAAATTTGTGTATCACAGTTTGCCTGTAAATATTCTTTGTTCTCGCACAACTCTGAGGAATGTCACGTATTTTTTTATTTTTTTTTTGTGTGTGTGTTATTTTTTTTTTTTAAAGCACGGGAAACTAGGCATTTTGGCCAGTCATTGCATTTACATGAATCAGCGTTTTACATACATAGTCCTAGACAAGTCTGTGGGGCGATTTCCATCAAGCGAGCTATTTCCAACATGCGGTAGATCTTGACGTGACAACCAGAAAGTACAGATTTGTTACTGTCACGCCCTTTCACCTTAACTCTTTTAGCCCCAAGGTAGCATTTCTCAAAATGTGGAGGTGTTGCCTAACGACTATGTAGCCTACCAGTTGTAGGGTTGCAGAGGCCCGCGGCTAAACGGGTTAAGCAAACACAAAATACAAAAATGAAGTTAATAATAAAACAAAATTTGTGCTTTTCTGTAACTTTACACTATACGGCCTGGAGCCGTAAAGTTGAAAATCACAAACCTACGTAGGCATGAAATAGCTACAACCATATTTTAAACTCCATGAATGTAAGTATGAATTTAAAAAAAGGTAAAACCTACATGACTGAACGCTGGGCCGTTTGTGAAGGTACACAGCCACACCGATCGCCACAGCTATCAACAGCGCCAGCGGCAGAGACACCCCAAGGCCGATAACCAAGCCAATGTCGTTAACATCATCATCATCCTCAGCTGTAACAACACACAGACAATCCACAATCCCGTCGTACTCTCACAGCAAGAAAAAAAAATGCATTAACTCATTCAGCCGCGACACACCACAGCAAGACGTGGATCGAGCATGATAGTTCAAAGGTGGTGCCATAATAGCTTGGCGCCCATAAGCTCTTCTGGCACCACCCTCGAACTATCACGCTCGATCTAACTCTAGAATTGTAATACAGTCCTTCAGAGGGCGACGTCAAAATTTGGGGATTTCGGACCTGAGGCAGAATGTGTTAAATCGATATGCCAACATGCCCTCTTTTTCAGTAAGCAAAAGGCTAGCGGGCCGAAGTTGGCCGCAGTGGGCCCGCGCACTGTCGTGCGCGGGCCCACTGTGGCCGACTTTGGCCCGATGGGATTTGCGCACTGGGAAAATGTGTTTGCTTCCAAGTGCTATCGGTACGCTTAATACCGATATCGCCTTTTACAGGCTTTAATGTTAGTCAGTTCAAACACATGCACTTGGGTGGAATACGTTTCAAATTACAATCATAACTGACATAGTTTCACTGCTTCGAGGTACGCATTTCTCAAGCATAAATTCAAATAATAATGGACTTGCCGTGAAGTGGATAGGTATTTACTAATAGAACACCGGCAGCAATGACGTGTACACACGCGTAAAGCCTCTACAATTATACCGAGGAGCAAATGAAATGCGACATTTTTGGAAATGAAAATGTCGCATTTCTTTTGCTCGTCAGTATAGTCTGAGACTCGACACGTGTAACGCGAAAACTGATGATAGGAAACATAGCATACTTACCCTTTTCTGTGCTTGGCCTGAAAATAAAATCTCATTTTAGGTCATCGTGACTTTCATCACTGAGTGTATCGTCTTCGTCATTTTCGTCACCGTCGACATCATAATAATAATAATAATAATAATAATAATAATAATAATAATAATAATAATTAGCGCATTAAATAGGCGCTTTATCCCAATTGAAAATCGGCTCATAGCGCCGCCGCGAACTGAACCCAACAAGCACGCTCACGTGAATCACGCGCATTCACTCACACACTGTACATAAACACAGAACATTCACGTGGTGCTAAGGGCAAGCTCAAGCGAGCTACTGTAGTTTTTGGAAATTCAAAATCGTTTGTATTTGAAATTTGATTAAGTGGGCTGAAACTGATACCAAAGTCGTGGGGGAGGAAAGAGCCGGAGTACCCGGAGAAAGAACCCCCGACGGTCCGCCCGAATTAACGGTGACACTTACTAGAGGAGAAAAATCCGACGCCGGAACCCGTAATCGAACCTCGCACCTTTAGCATTGGTGGCAGGCGCCTTAATCACTGCGCCACGGACCGCCCCATCATCACAATCTTCACAGTGAAGTCAGCAGACGCGCAATCACGAATAAACCAACTAAGAAACTAAACAAACTAATTCACCAACTAACTCAATAAGGGGACCTAAAACGACCAATCAGCTCCGTTTGTTTCGGTCCTACGACACGAAACCGGCTGCGCGAGCCGCTGATGCAGCTTAGATGGCTATAACTTATGCATAACGAAAGACCTTTCTTTGGTGCAAGGAACCAAACTCTTAACGGGCGCGCACTCTGCTTGTAGCGGTATCGCAACATCGCTATCGATTTCTGTCTACTTAGGCCACCACGTTAACCCTTTTAGCCCCAAGGTCCCGTCTCTCAAATTTTGAAGGTGTTGCCTAACGACCAAGTACCAGTTGTAGGAGATGGATTGATCATGGTAATTCAAGGGTGGTGCCAGATGAGTTTGGCGCCTTCAGGCGCCAAGCTCATCTGGCACTACCCTTGAATTATCATGATCAATCCATCTCCTGCTGCAGGGCGTTGGGGCTAAATGGGTTAACAAATAAGTCATGTGTGCCTTCGCATACATAATAGAGTTGAAATATCAACCATGGCAATTTTGTGAGATTCTGGATGCCTATACAGCGACAGTCAAAATGAATCGACGCAGCCGGCTCAAAGCGTAACCGCCATCTTACAGGCTTCGCAGCGAGACCTGATGAAAGTGGGGTTCAGAAAAATGACATAAAAGCATAGTTTAGTGGTTCTTTGATGATAACTGTCGATAGAGTCCATTTCTGAAATCGCTCTCCCGCTTAAGTCTTACACGGTACGGTGTCACGTCAAGATGTTTTATATATATTATCCATAATCGACTTGCGAAAGTCGTTTCGTGAGAACTGACGTTCGTAAGGCGGTACACACAGTGTGATGACGCCACCAACGAAACGGGTCTTACGAAACGCCTTTCGTTTGTGTTCAAATCTCAATAATAACTAAATCGCCTACAATTGGGCCGACCGAGCCAAGCAAACAGCTGACAAGAAAAGAACTTACCAGCAGGAAGCGATGCCGGAGTTTTCTTGACACACCTCGCTCGTTTCACACGGTCTGATAATTACGTACACGTCACACAGTGTCGCTGATTGGTTCACTGTTACAAATGTCATGATTGGTTCACTGTTAGAAATGTAAACGGAGTCACCAGCTTCATCATCATTGCGTTTTATATCGCTATGCTTGTCAACAGTGTCATTATTCCGAACCAGTGCATTAACCTTTTGGCTGTTGGTAGCGGTTTTTGTTGCTATGATTCCCGCAAGGAATCATTGCGACAAAAACCGCTACCGACAGCGAAAGGGTTAAATTAATATTACAAAACACGCAATTGAGTAGTATTGCATATTCCCACGTTTTTGGCCATAAATGGTGAACAGCAACAACAACAAGAACAACAACATCATTAACAAACCCCTTGTTCCATTGATGTTCACGGTAACACTGCCGGTGTAGGAGCCCAATGTCAGCTGATCTCGGATCAAGGTCAAGAAAGCGGACGACAGGGCGGACATTGCCGTCTGTGTGGTCATTACGAATTCCGTGACCGCGATCAGGCTTCCGTGTCTAGAAAAGATTTTTTTTAAAGACGTACAGACGACGAATCGCTCAGTGCACACTTCCTTTCGTACAGTACGTGAACAACAATAACGGTAGCAACAACATAATCTCCTTCTTGGCTTGATAATATGATAATACTAATACTAATAATAATAACACTACTGATACTACTACTAGTACTACTACTACTACTACTACTACTAATAACAATAAAGTACTATTAGGTTCGTGGAAAGTGTAGGAAGCGTAGAAAGCGTCGGAAGACATGACAGAGCAGCCTTTTCTAGCCAACAGATAGTAATTCATGCATATTCATGTTAGTCTTGCTGTGTTTTACTTGCCCTCATAAGGCTGACATGTTCTATAAGAGATCACAAATGCGGGGCCGAGTGAATTGCAACAGTTTTCGTTTGTTTGTTCGTTTGTTTGTTTGTTTGTTGTTTTTTTCCTATACTATGAGAAAGACAATTTTCATTTCTCAGGTTTCGAAAGCCGCAATGATGCACGTCATTAGAGCTCTGGGCTGTCCTGATGGACTCCGGGCTGTCCTGATGGACTCTGGGATGTCCTGATGGACTCTGGGCTGTCCTGACGGACTCTGGGCTGGGATGTCCTGATGGACTCTGGGCTGTCCTGATGGACTCTGGGCTGGGATGTCCTGATGGACTCTGGGCTGTCCTGATGGACTCTGGGCTGGGATGTCCTGATGGACTCTGGGCTGTCCTGATGGACTCTGGGCTGTCCTGATGGACTCTGCGCTGTCCTGATGGACTCTGGGCTGTCCTGATGGACATTAACCCGTTCACTGATGAAAACATGTGAAAACCACTCAGCTGCAGGGCATAAAGAGGCATAGATCCTCATGAGCCCCCGCAGTCGCGGGGGCTCATGAGGATCTTTGCCTCTTGCTGAAACCACTTTGTAGCTTAATTCCTCTGACGGCTGGGCGTCTTTGACGTGAAATTTACAATGATTTTAAAAACAATATCAGCGTCCGGTGGCATTTGCGGGGTCAAGGCTTCGAACCGATTTGTACAAAATCCTATACCACACAGCCAACGTATCAGCTCAGACTGTAGCCGTAGTCAAAATCCTATACCCACAAACTAGCCAACAGCTGTAAATCATGCTGCAGACTTGTATATAAGCGATCCGGTTGAATAGGCGGGTCAGTAATCTTGAAACCTAAAGGGTCTAGGCCGTATGGTTAATATCATAGACCAATACGCACAAATTCAACATGGCTAGTATGGCTATACCTGGCTAGTATTACTATACCTGGCTAGAATGGCTATACCTGGCTAGTATGGCTATACCTGGCTAAAATGGCTATACCTGGCTAGTATGGCTATACCTGGCTAGTATGGCCATACCTGGCTAGAATGGCTATACCTGGCTAGTATGGCTATCTCTACGAGGCAGAAAACAACGCATTAACACCTTCCCTGCCACTGCACGTGCATTTATTTCTGTAATGTTTGTTCATTCAACGACCAAAACGTCCAAGACACACGGAGACAATTTGGTCTCAGCAAGAGGCATAGACCCTCATGAGCCCCCGCTATCGCGGGGCCTCATGAGGATCTATGTCTCTTGCAGTTGTTGACCTTTTTCTCGGCAGTGAAGAGGTTAATCAGACATTACCTGAGTGATTTGACGATAACGAGTTTTAGGTCAGGAACAGTCAGCTTCATTTTGTCACTCAGCTGTAACGAAGACAAACCACAGCTATTAGTTTCTCGTTGCATACATCACGCACGGCAGAAACGGGAGTAACAGACAAGAAACATGAGACATTTGACTTTTCAACATTGTCACACAGTCCACTCCGCTTATACCAAGGTCGGATATAACGAAAGTCGGATACAGCAACACTGTTTCGGGACGTCAGCAGTTTTTCAACGTACATTACTTCGCTTATAACAAACATCGGATATAAAATGAAGAACAATTGGGAGTCCTGTCGATTTGTTATAATAATAATGGATAATAATAGTTATTTATATAGCACCTAACCTCCTGACGGAGCTCTAAGCGTTTTACAATTGTAATAATAACAATAATAATAATAATAATAATAATAATAATAATAATAATAATAATAATAATAATAATAATAATAATAATAACAATAATACTATTAATAATAATAATTTCTATGGCGCCTAACCTCACGTAGAGCTTTAGGCGCCCTACACATTTAAAAAAATACAATTACAAAAACTGTACACAGTAATACACGCACATGCACACACACACACACACACACACACACACACACACACACACACACACACACACACACACACACACACACACACACACACACACTCCAGGCACCACAGCAAAACTGCAACAGAATCCTCAGCAGTCAATGACTAATCATTGGGGTAATGGAGTTGGAAAAGGTGTGTTGATATATCCGTAGTGTACTGGTAAATAGCAATATACGACTTATGACACAAGATTAGAACATCAAACCTATTTCGAATTAGGCAGTTACCAGCGTTCCTCTACAGAACTTTACTCCTTTTCGGAATTCACCCCCTTCATTGCCTAGAAAAAAAGTGAACGTGGTCTAACTGCAAGAGGCATAGATCCTCACGAGCCCCCGCGACTGCGGGGGCTCATGCGGATCTATGCCTCTTGCTGAGATCAGGTGGTGTCCGTGTTCTTTGGACTGCTGTGGCTTGCGGTCGTTCAGTGAACACAGGTTTCAGACACAACACGTACGTCCCTAGAAGCCAAGTCCCAGACAAACGCAAAACGTTTAACAGTAACCCGTGGTAACTTCCCATAAGTTGACGGGGTCCAGTGTTAACCCATATAGCCCCATGCGCCTACAGCAGGAGATGGCTTGATCATGATAATTCAAGGGTAGTGCCAGATTAGCTTGGCGCCTGAAGGCGCCAAGCTAATCGGGCACTACCCTTGAATTATCATGGTCAAGCCATCTCACCTGCAACTGGTAAATAGTCGTTAGGCAACAACTCCAAAATTTGAGAAACGGGACCTTGTGGCTAAAAGGGTTAAATACATTACCGTTCGCCGCACAAGCATGGTCCAGTTGTTGTAAATCTCGCTGTATGGATTGGCCAGCTCCCAAGCCGGTACAGGGATGTCCACGGTCAATAACACAGGCACTCGAGGCAGCTCTGTGGACAGCAACCAGATCAGCGTCATCGTTCTGATATTTATCGTTGTCGTCGAAAAGCGAATAACACGTGCGTCCTGCTCTGTGATTTTGAACTTTACAGACACGGACCGAATTCACGATCTGCATGAACATGTCAAATGTGTGCCGCGAAGCCTGTATCTCCCTACGATGCTGAGCATAACATCTGAAAAGAAGTGTACTTCTGGTGTACTCCCAAAGTGGGTTTCTCTGGGGAGTACTCGATCCGCAAACGGCACGGGTCTTCTCTCTCTCTCTCTCTCCTTCAACACACACACACATACACGCACGCACACGCACGCACACAAGCACACACACGCACCCAGAGTAACATGGAAACAGACATGGGCAGTTATATTCTCCTATTTTTCGCTATTTTATTTAAAAACAAGACTCGTGTTACCAGTGCAGTCATTGCCCGTTCCTTCGTATTCCGGTCCACAGCTGCAGTCGTAGCCGCCTATAGTGTTGGTACACTCGTGTAGACAGTCACTCTCCTTGCTGAAACACTCGTCCTTGTCTGAAAGTTTATGTAAGCAAATCACGTGCAACTAAAACCATTACATTTCTAGAATCCCCGCTAGCAAAATGTCTTCGGGCACACATATGTGCGCGGGCCCACTGCGAATGTCGTGGGCGCGAAGACTCTTTGCTTACTGGGATACGATATAAGATCCCCAATCAGTTTCAAAGTAACGTTCATGGATGTCCTGGTAACTCCACAGGATCTAAGTCACGTGCGCGTGGTTTTCAGTTTTCATGCTGGACCCTGAAACAAAAACCTTTTAAAATGCGTTCCCTTTGAAAGACAACCCGATATCTTCATCTTTTAGGCGAGCGCCCGCTTTTAACGTTTTGAAGACTCTGGCAGTTTTGGAGGTGCATACGCAACATGCTTCATACTGAGAATCAAAAAGTGGTCGAGTCGAAGGGAGGGGACAGTGGGAGGAGATGGGATGGGGGTTGGTGGGTGTCCCTGTGTGGAACATGTCCTCAGGCTGCCGACGGCCGCAATTGGCCCGCGCACGGCAGTGCGCGGTCCAACAGCGACCTTCAACGGTCCGACGAATCATTTGCTCCCTGTAACATCTTACCAACACAGTTAATGTTGTTAGTGCCATTTCTGGTGTATCCCTTGTTACAGTCACAGCTGAACCCTCCCTCTGTGTTGACGCACACCACGTTTATGTCGCCACCGCACCCGTCACTTCCCATCTCGCACTCGTCCACGTCCACGTCACACCGCGCGCCCTCCCAGCCTTCCTTGCACGCGCATGCGCCGTTGACTTTGTCGCAGGAAACGGTGTTGAGGCTACAGTTGCATCTCTGGGCGCAGTTTTCACCAAAGTGATTCGCGCCGCAAGCTGTTGAATAATTGTAATGGGGAGTTATTCTCCCAAAATCGACACCCAGGCTCGGTCGCGTGAATGAGCTTAGTTCTGCGCTAGCCACAAAGCAAGGTGCTCCGCTATAATATCTTTTATGGGCAGTAACCACACGAGAACACGTTGCCTATTGCCTCTCTGCGCATGTAAGAGTTTTAACTAATTCAGGCCCATGGCCGTACTTCCCAAATTTTGGAGTTGACATCTAATGACTATGCACCAGTTGCAGGAAATGAATCGACCATGATAATTGAAGGGCAGTGCCAGATTAGCTTGGCTAATCTGGCACTACCCTTGAATTATCATGGTCGACCCATCTCCTGCTGTAGAGCGTCAGGGCTGAAGGGTTAAGACAATGTTCGTCACCCGTTGTCTTAGACATGTCCATGCGCATGTTCCGGATTTGCGCACATTCGGCCCCGATCTGAGTGTAGGCCCCTGAGCGAATGAAAATGCAGGGGCGGTCCGTGGCGCAGTGGTTGAGGTTCGATACCGGGTTCCGGCGTCGGACTTTTCTCCTCTGGTAAGTGTCACCGTTAATTCGGGCGGACCGTCGGGGGTTCTTTCTCCGGGTACTCCGGTTCTTCTACCCCCCCCCCCCCCCCCCCCCCCACCCACACACACACACTTTGGTACCGGTTTCAGGCCACTTTACAAATTTCAAATACAAGCAATCAAAAATCTCTGTAACTTCAGTAGCTGAACTGGCCCTTCGTCTGTCTTGTACTGTGTTTGTCTTAAATGGCGTAAATCCGTGTCTGTTACGTGAGTGTGCGTGTTGGGTTTCAGTTCGCGGCGCTTTGAGTCGATTCGTCCAAAATTGAGAAAAAGCGCCTATATAATAAAGGTATTATTATTATTATAAAGTCGGAATTATACGTCACTGTCAGCATTTTGGTAATTACGGTTTCCTGATATGCCTTGCCTTGCAATGCTTGTTCCATTTTTTTTTTTTTTTTGATACTGTTTAAGCTCGACAGTCTTTGATTCACTAGCAGATATGTGCAATCACAAACTCGAAAAATTGTAATAAATAATGCTGTAATTGTTCTTTCTCAGCGCGTTTCTCTCTTTTTTGGGATTTTCTTTGCATGATAAAACTGTTCAGAATCATGCGACTTTATGGAAACTTTAACCCCTTTAGCCCCAAGCTCCCATTTCTCAAATTTGGAGATGTTGGCTAACGACTATGTACCAGTTGCAGGAGATGGCTTGACCATGATAATTCAAGGGTAGTGCCAGATTAGCTTGGTGCCTGAAGGCGCCAAGCTAATCCGGCACTACCCTTGAATTATCTGGTCAAGCCATCTCCTGCTGTAGGGATCCGGGGCTAAAAGAGTTAATAAGGGTTTAATAAGGCATTTATTAACACCACATCTGACTTTCAGTTATAAGTTTAAGGTGATGAAGTGATTTGTGAACTTGCCTATACAGTGTTCGTCAACCTTTGTGTAGCCGGTGTCACAAGCACACAAGTAGCCTCCCTGGGTGTTGACGCATTGCGAATGCGCAGTACAGTTGACGTCAGAAGGCGGGCTGCATTCGTTAATGTCGTCATCACACGTGACGCCATTCCAGCCTGCTTTGCAGGTGCACGTGCCGTTCAGTTTGTTGCAGGACAGTGTGTTCCTGGTGTTACAAGAGCAGGTCTGGGCGCAGCCTGGTCCGTAGGTACCATCACGACACGCTGTGGACAAGTAAGGTGTTGTCATATAATCATGGGCAAGAGATGTGAAGGTTGTGGGTGTAATGGACGAAAGGCAGTTCTTCTGTTCGTGTTCCTGTCTTGTAATTAACCCTTTGGCTGTCGGTAGCGGTTTTTGTCGCGATGATTCCTGCAGGAGTCATCGCGACAAAAAAGCTACCGACAGCCGCAGGGTTAAATAAAATTGTTTTCCTTCTTACGTCACACGACCAATCACATTCGTCTCCTTCTTAACAACCGGGGATGTACAAAACAAAAAAAGACTGTGCGCTCGTCGACAGTGCTACAAGGCCGCTTCGTCTGCTTCGGATTGGATGTGAACAAAATCGAGAATACCACGCTGCTTCGGTAACTTGACTAAGGAACTATAGTGTTACACCTTACTTAGTGGCTGGTGCAGGACTAAGCTCGCTCATGCAACTGGTATGTAGCGGCGCACCTTGCTTAGTGCCTGGTGCAGGACTAAACTCGCTCATGCAACTGGCCCCAGATCATAAACCTTATGTGATCTTACGACCGGAACACTTTCAGAAATTCTTAATACATACCCCGGCAGGTGCTCCTGTCACTGTTCAGCAGGTACCCGTCCTCGCAACTACAGGTGTACGACGTGCCGTTAGATGAAACCAGGCAGTTTTGCTCACACACACCCTGACTACAAAAGTCGACAGCTGAAAAAAACGAATAAGACAAACAAATAACACGGCCAAAACATGCAAGAAAGCAATAAATGAAAAGATGAATGAATCAATTAATGAATGAATAAATAAATCAACGAATGAGTGATTGAGCTGCGACATTGGAATGAAGAAAGCAAGCAATACGAACTTTTTAAAAAATGTGTAGTAACGTAGGCCACGCCTGCATTTCAATAAACAACCATTTTAAGGAAAAGAAAAGGGGAGACTGCCAGTGCTAATATTTTAGGAAGGTTACAAAGTAAAGTAGGTTATAGCGCTGTCAGGGGAGAGAAATGTGCATGATCGACCAGTGATCGTAGATCTACTGTGGCCAAAGCACAAAAAAAGAGATAGGAAAGAGAGGGGGCGCTAAGAAAGTGACTAAAAGCAATGCATATGGAAGCCCCCCCCCCCCCCCCCCCGAAGGGGGGCGTATCACATATCCACTGTTCCAGCCACTCGGTGCGTGGAAATTTAAATCTAGGTCCCCCGAAAACCTTGGGAGGACCTAGATTTAAATTTCCATGCACTGAGTGGCTGGAAAAGTGGATATGTGATACGCCCCCCTTCGGGGGGGGGGGGGGGGCTTCCATATGCATTGCTTTCAGTCACTTTCTTAGCGCCCCCTCTCTTTCCTATCTCTTTTTTTTTTTGTGCTTTGGCCACAGTAGATCTACGATCACTGGTCGATCATGCACATTTCTCTCCCCTGACAGTGCTATAACCTACTTTACTTTGTAACCAACCATTTTAAGGCATTGGGACTTGTGCATATTTCGCCAAATCACCGGTGAACAGTATGCGTATTTCGCTAAATAACCAGTGGCTATTGCGTACATTTCACCCACCATCTAACTAGTAGATATAAAGCATATGAAACACACACGAGAACTGACCAATTAGACTACAGGAACCCCGGTCAGCTGACAGCGTGTATCCAATGTTACAGAAGCACTGTTCCTGGCTACACCCGCCGTTCTCTATCGGACAGTCAGATCTGTTGCAAGAAGACGCGGCTGCGGACAGCACCAACAGATGGCATAAGCATACACGATGGCAATTACGTCATATCTGGAACATAAACCTTACCCCTCCTGCGTGCGGTGCGGAGTAGTTTTCAATTAACCCGCTTGGGGAGTAGGCCACAAGTACACCTCTATTCAAATGAGATGCTAAGCATAAGAACACCATGCTAAGCACCAGTACACCATCCTAAGCATCTCATTTGTATAGATGTGTACTTGTGGCGCACTCCTCAAACAGATTTATTGGGGAAGTACTCCCGTAATAATTCGAGCAATGCTTTATTGATTCAACTTATTAAAAAACAATCAATGACTACAAAAATAAATAAATAAATCCGCAATTTTAGATGTTGACTAACCATTTTAATTCCAGGGTAGTGCCAGATTAGCTTTCCGCCTTCAAGTGCCAAGCTAATGTGGCACTACCCTTCAATTATCATGGTCAAGCCATCTCCTGCAACTGGTACATAGTCAGGCAACATCTCCACAATTTGAGAAATGGGACCTTGGGGCTACAAGGGATAAACCAACGTTGGCATATGTTATTTGTGCACAAGCATGTGGAAATCAATGAATCCAGCAAGTCATATAGATTCTAAACTCATTCAGCCCCGACACACCACAGCAAGACATGAATCGAGCATGATAGTGCAAGGGTGGTGCCAAAATAGCTTTGCGCCCATAGCCGCCAAGCTATTCTGGCACCACCCTTAAACTATCAATATCATGCTCGATCTGTCTCTAGAATTGTAATACAATCCGTCATAGGGCAAATTCAAAATTTGGGGATTTCGGTCCTGGGACAGAATGTGTTAAGTCTTAAGAGGGCACACGAGGGTCTATGTTTCTTGAAACCGGGTGCTGCACGGTCTTGACAACAATACCACCACCCCAGCTCTTAACCGCCCAGTTCCGGGTGACTGATGCTCCCCTATGTGCTGACCTTTGCACGTGACGCCATCGTTCTGTAGCTGGAATCCGGGTTCGCTACAATCACACCTGTAGCCACCCGGGGTGTTGATACAGCGCTGGGTACAGTTGTTGGTGAAGGACAGAGCGCACTCGTTGATATCTGGTAAGCATACGGCTGGGTATTAGCATACTGCATGCAGCATATTGCAATTTCTGAATATGCCTCATTAGTATCAAATGCTTGCAAACGACGGTCGTGCGTGTAAATGTTACACCAATTGTTCGTTTTGTAAGATGCTCTGTAACCCTTCCCCACCTGCCACACATTTTCGTGTACAAGGGCATACACGTCTTACCAGTTCTGAATCACGTGTCAAAATAAAAAATAAATGCAAATTTTTACGTAAAAAAAAATCCCGTTCTAAAATTGCACTCAATCTTCTCTTATTTGCAGACGTACAACCCAACAAAAACATTTGCAAAAGTGTACAAAATTATTCCATTCATTGCCGGGGGACAGTAAACAACATTCAAATGCAAGAGACAGAGATCCGCATGAGCCCCCGCATATGCTGGGGCTCATGAGGATCTATGCTTCTTACTAACACTACGCTGTATCCATTACGTTCCTCGGACACCTGTGGCTCTTGGGCGTTGTATACGGACACAGATTTCAGAAGCGCAATCCGCGTCAACCGGCAGTGCAGGAGTTAAATAGTTCACGCCTGGCTCCCAGCTTGCGAGGAATATTCTTGGAAGAACATGCGTCAGATTCAGTAGACGGATTACTATGATAGTTCAAGGGCAGAACCAGATTAGCTTGGCGCCTCATGGGCGCCAAGCTAATCTGGTTCCACCCTTGAAGTATCACGGTAAACCCATCTCCAGACGTGGTTTGTCATGTGCGAATGAGCTCACCCACTATGCACGTATTACGTTAACTCATTCGAGAAGTGCCACCTAGGGATACGCGGCGAACCGCCGCGTATCCGTAGGCGGCACGTCTCGAATGCGTTAATAAATATCACTCTTGCCTTGACAAGCTCCAGTGGTCACATTCAGTCTGTAGCCCTTGTTACACAGACATCGGAAGCTTCCTGGAGTATTTTCACACAGCTGACTGCACGGGCTGTTGGCGCATTCGTTAATATCTGAAACACAGCCAAAACTTTTCCACTAAATGTTTGTGTAAGAATATAGACGAACATTCTTCAGACAAAACAAGTGACATAGGTAGTCAAATGCAAATTGCTGATTATGCGTAATAAGTGAAATTTATATATAGCACGGTATCTTGATACCAAAAATGATCATCATCATCATTGCATGGCAATCGTTATGAGCCCAAAGCCATTTTGGCTTATTGGGTTCCCTAACTCACATGTTACATAGTACCATGCATATAGCAAATAATTTCAGCTTCCATTGAAACAAATGTACCTAATTTCATAAAATTTGTACAGTACACAATTAGACCAATTTACCAAAGATTTCATCATGCAACAATGGATGGACGTCCTCAGATACCGCAAAATTCTACTGCAATATAATGATTTTCATCTTACCTGTAAAACAAAACAGCAAAAAGCTACGATATAAACAGTCAATATCGCGAGTGATCACCGTAGGCATGACCTCACGCATGGCATCGTCGGCACATTGGCGGTGCAAGGAATTGTTGACGAGTTTTCTGCCATTCTCAGAACCTGCGACAGCTTAACCCTCTTAGCCCCACGGGTGCATTTCGCAGATTTGGGAAGTGTGACTTAACGACTATGTAGCAATCGCAGGAGATGGCTTGACCATGATACTTCAAGGGTAGTGCCAGATAAGCTTGGTGCCTGAAAGCGCCAAGCTAATCTGGCAGTACCCTTTGAATAATCATGGTCAGTCCATCTCCTGCTGTAGGGTGTTGGTGCGGAAAGGGTTAAGGAAGCTGTTCTGCAAGAATGAGGCGAAGATGTCACCCGTCCTTCAGTGACTATGGAGGTCACAAGCGACACCAACTCTGTGATTTCCTGTTTTTTTTTTTTCAGTTCTGCTTCAACTGCCTAAGTGGAAGGCTGAAGGTTAAATCAGTTGGTTTTTTTTAATGAAAACTACTGGAAACTGGTTACATTTTTTTGTTGTTGGTAAAACAGAGTTTAGTTCTTGTAATAATTTATTTGTAATGTTTTGGTCCCAGATGTTACAAATATTTCAGATATGAGGAGATAATACAGAAAAAGCTCACGAGTCCTCGACGGAACCTCTTACTGGCCTTTGTCTGAGCCACATGTATCTCAGATGGGTGTTGTTATCAAGCGGCCAACGGGACACCCACTCACCTTGACACACCCCAGCTCCGTCCTTTGTGTATCCCACTTGACATTGGCACCTGTACCCCCCTTGGTAATTCTGACACTGGGCACTGGCGACCTGACACTCCTTATGGGCGGACTCCGTGTCACACTCGTTCACATCCTGGTCACAGTGGGCGCCAGTCCATCCCGGCGTGCACACACATCCGGTAGCTGCGTCACATCCGGTGGCCCCTATGCCGCATGCGCATCGATGGATGCAGTTCTCTCCCCAGTATCCAGTGGGGCAGTCTGAGACCAAAAGTCAAGCATACAGGTACTGACCTTACTTAGGCCGGCATTTAGCAATTTTTTTTCTGAGAAAAGCGTGAACTGCGTTGTTCTACAATAAAACAAATATCGCTTGTCTCAAGATTCCACATGGTGGCTATAGCCAAATGGGAGCAGATGTATTCCTGGTGCTCAATGACACGTGCAATATCGCCTTTGCACTGTATTGTCCGAGTACACACAAACACACACACACACACACACACACACACACACACATACACACACACGTACACACACACACACACACACACTTACACACACTTACACACACACACACACACACACACACACACACACACACACACACACACACACACACACACACACAATGCATGGCGAAAAACAACACAGTACCGCTTCTATTTCAAATAAACTAAAATCACGCGAAAGCTTGAATACTAGCCTATTTTAGTAAAAGCTTGCACGTTCAGATCGCACGAAGGCACAAAACAAACCATTCAGATCAGAAACCTAGCAGTTCACGAACAGAGTTCATTCATGTACCCCAATATGCAAGTACATAATCCACACAGGAAAAACCCAACAAAAAAAACTCACTACTAGCATGACTTCAGAGCTAGCGGTCATTGCTGTAAACAAGATTCAGTCAACACAAGCAGACGGCAATTCTAATGAAATGAACCAAACTGTGACTTGCAAAAGATCAAGTTGAAATTATGTTTGAAACAGTTGCTGCAGATTAACGAAAATTTATTTTGTATATTAAAGATTGTTTATTACATGTTAATGTCGTGCCTTTTTCAATGAAACATTTTACGCATGAGAGATTTAAATATCATTTCAAACTTCGTTCACTCATACCATCCTGCAGGGCTCATTGATAAGCGCATCGGGTTGGCGACATTTGAGATTTGGATCAGTGTAATCGTACATGTCACAGGAATATATATTATTCAAGATGAGATTATAATCAAGGGGGAGCCGGGGTCGGGCCGGGGGACGGGGGGGGGGGGGGGGGTAAATTAATTAAGTGGATTCCGAGGCAGGGCAAAGCAGAAAGGCAGAATTAGAGTAGGGCAAATTAACACACTGTGCCCGATGTACGAAATACCCACATTTGGGGAATTATCCTCACTGCATTACAATTTAGGATACAGATCGACCATGATAGTTCAAGGGTGGTGGCAGAATAGCTTGGCGCCTATAGGTGCCAAGCTATTCTGCCACCACCCTTGAACTATCATAGTCGAGCCATATCTTGCTGTTGTGTGTCGCGGGCAGAATGAGTTAAGGGCAGATTCAAATAAGGAGGAGAATTAGAGACAGGGTTAAGTAGGGAAGGGGGATTAGAGGGAGGGTTAGTCAACAGGGGTTTATAAAAGATGATAAATTCAAGAAAGAGGTATTATAGGCGAAATCAGAAAGGGGGGAGTTTATGCTCAGGTATAATTAAGGAGATGGAGGCTATCCTGAAATAGATTCAGAGAGAGGGGAGAGTTTGCTTGGGTAGAATCAGACAGCGGGTGGCCTATGCTCTGGTGAAATCGGAGGGTGGAGTGCTAGACTCTCCTGGCGTATAAGGGTTTTGTGCAGAAGTTGCTAATAAATTAGGTAGATTTGCCAAAGTTCATGGTGGCATTTTACCGATTTTGTTTCGTATTTCTGTTTCAGCATTGATACAAACATCCGTAATAGTAGAACAAATCAGCGCGTCCTGTGAGACTGCGCTTTGCGGATACAATAAATGTGCACGCACATCTGTTTGTAAAGGGATGGCTACAGCATAGGCAACAGGACTTACATTTGTGTAAAAATATTTATCTTCAAAGAAATTGTAGAAAGTCATCCCGTTTACTTATTTATTATTTATTCATTTATTTATTATTACTCTTCAGATAAATAACCTAATATTCTGAAAATTCAAATAAACTATTGGTTGGATCGTTCCCGAGTTATGCACATTTTTTCAAACGCTCTCTGAATATTTGCGATGAGTTTAGTAGACATGCTTTAGGTTCGACATATAACGTATGAAAGCTGAAGTGCAATGAGAAAAATCCGCCCAGCGCATGTTTTAAAAAGACTGTACAGGGCCCAGCTTGGGCCCTGCCCCTAAGTGGGTCAAATCGGTTCGTAACTCAGTTGACGGAGTTTGCAACTGCGTATCCCGAGCTTGCAAAACTCTCCGGAATCGACAGAACACTTCCTGTTGCATTGAAATCATCGCGATTAGCAGATCGGACAACAGCAGACGATTCTGTGACACTTTGAAACTGACCGGCAGCCACGGATTTTTACGCGCTGGTGATGATGGCAGAATGTACGGCTGTACAAGCTGTAAGTATGACTCCTGACACTTTGTAGTTGTGAACGAATCTTTTCAACACGTACCTCCAGTCCATGCAGGTGTACAATTTTAGCAGTTACCATGCACGCAACCTGAGCAGCCGATAGTCGCCATCGCCAACGAGGTATTGTGCAAACATCAGGAGCAGCTACTCGGCGTGATTGGTTACCTTGGATATGCAAGATGGCGGTCAAATCTACGCACTGGTTTCGATGGGGGAAAATTCTCGTGATCACATTCGTACAGAATGAATTCTTATGCTGCAAGTAATTAGTCTGAAAAGAAAAAGCAACTGCAGCTGCTTCTGACGGAAGATACGGGGGCTGATCTTGTAAACTAAAATGGGCTATCAGATGAGTTGCACTTCATACAATTTCAGTACAGTTTTAGCAGCTGTTTTCATTTCCTTTCCTTTCCATTGTGTATGTTTGCTTTTTTATTATGTAGTACCCTGTGCGTTATTTCTCTTGCACAGTCATTTCAGTGTACTTTTCCTGTGTCTTTAGCAAAATAGAAGAGTATATATCGTGGGACAGTTGTGATGTTGTCTGATCTGATGATGCAAGGCAGGTATATATGTGTACACGCAAACATTAGCCTTTTGTATTACCTCGCAGCCTTGTTAGCATCATGTTACTTTGTGTTCATTTTATTTTTTCATCAGGGGTCCAAATGTTGGCTATGCCACAAAAGGTCTACCTGTTCTCAGCGTTGTCTGCAAGCAGCACAAAACACAATGCACAGACTGTCTGCCTGCACACATGGGCCTGTGTAAACACCGGAATGGTAAGTGAAGTGTGTTTTTTAGTTAGTATTTTTGGTGATAGTTTGTTTGTCTGTTGAAATGAAAGCATTAGTAACAACAATTATGTGAATTCAGCTGCCAAGCTCGATCCTTGTGAAAATTCAAATGCTTACACTTCTGTTCCTGAATCTGTTACGTACACTAAAATGAATTTTTTTTCTAAAATGTATTTTTTTGAAAAATACTTACCGATGGCATTACTATCTGGGAATACACTCTATTGCCTATAGATTTCAGCAAAATTGTGTGTAGCACACAACTGGGGAGGAGACACCGGGGATCCAAGCACTATGACCCCGGGTGGCCTCCCCTTACTACCCTATCCCGGCGAGCACAGGGCGACCTCGTCAGTTTCACACATAGCCACAAGAGGCAAGCGGGGCAGGCGGGAGGGCCATTCGAGTAATGCCATCGGTAAGTATTTTTCAAAAAAATACATTTTAGAAAAAAAATTCATTTGTTTTTTCAAAATACATTACCGATGGCATTACTATCTGGGAGAATGGCGAACAGGCGGAGGGTGCCGTATCTAACCACAACCCAACCACTCCGCCGGCCCCCTCGAGAGAGAACTCCCGACGATTTCAGCTATGATGTGCCTAAGACGCCAGCAGCGCTCGGAGGGAGTGCTGGGCCGCGGAGATGTCGCCCACCCGTGCCAGGGAGTCACGTCAGCCGGATAGGTCTCTTAAGGTAGAAGCGTGCGAAAGTGGAGTCTGAGCGCCGGCCACCCGCTGCCAAAATATCTTTGACCGAGCAGTTGCGGTCCAGGGCTAGACTGGTGGCTACTGCTCTCACTTCATGCGCCCGGATTTGTAAAGGCTCAGCGCCGCGTGGGGAGAGGTCTAGGTAGTCTGACCTAATCACCCACCGCAGCCAGGATGACACGATCTGGGCCGAGATGTGGCGTCTGCCCGCGGACAAGGTAAGAAGAGGCGCGAGCGCCCCCGGCGCTGCGGCTGAGAGCGGCGCAGGTAAATCTTTAGCGCCCGCACTGGGTCCTGTTGCCGCGATCCAGGGGAGAGGTCCGCTCCACAGAGGGGCCGTATCGTTAGCACCTGAGGAGCCGCCGCGGGCGGCGGTTCTTGGCCAGGAAGGACGGATCGGAGAGCCTCTGCGCAGAGCCGTCGGAACGAACCGCAAACAGGCTGGGAGCATCGAGAGCGCGTGAAGCTCGCTGACTCGGGACGCTGTAACGAGAGCCAGAAGGAAACAGGTTTTCCGGGTCAAGTCTGAGAACCGAGCCAAGGGGAGGGGCTCAACCGGTCCGTATTCAACCACGTCAGTACCCAGGCAAGATCCCACCGGGGTACTAGGGAACGTGAAACCGGACGTCGGAGTTCAAAGTGAGCCAGAAATTCGACAGATCCTTGCAGGCGCCTGGGTCCGGAAGACACCGGTGACGGTAGATGTCCGCGAACGTAGCGCGGTAGCCCTTGATGGCGACCGGGGCTAAGCCCCGGTCGTCGAAGAGCCACAGGAAGAACTCCGCCAGTTGGTGGGAGGCTAGGTTAGTGGGAGGGTGCCCATGGGAGGTGCACCAGGTCTGAAAGACCCTCCACTTGCCTTCGTACACCTTCCTTGTAGAGAGTCTGCGGGCTGCTGCAATTGCCGCCACTGCTGCATCCGAGAACCTCTAGCGGCGCGGGCGTGCCGGACAACCTCCAAGCGTGTAGGCGGAGGCGTACGGGGCACGGATGGAAAAGCCGCTGACGGGGCTGCTTGAGCATCGTGGAAGGGGTAGGAAGCTCCAGAGGAGGGTCCGTCGCAAGCGCGAGGAGGTCCGTGGTCCAGCTCTTGGTCCAGTTGAAGGGGGCCACCAGCAGGAGGACCGCCGAGCATCCTAGAAGCTTCCGCAGTACCTTCGGAACGAGGACTGCCGGGGGGTAGGCGTAAGCAATCCGGCCGACCCAAGGAATGGGGAGCGCGTCCACTGCCCAAGCGAGTGGATCCAGGACTGGCGAGACGTAGACCGGGAGCTGGCTGCTTCATCTGGTGGCAAACAGATCCACTAGCGGCGTTTCCCAGTGAGAGCAGAGCAGGCGAAAAATATCCGGGCGTAGGGACCGCTCCGTGTGGAGCAATTGTCCGCGACGAGACAGGGCGTCCGCCTTCACGTTGAGGTGGCCAGGGATGTGGCGGGCTCGTAGGGCAATGCCTCGATCCCTGCACCAGAGGCGAAGGTGGCACCGAAGAACGCAAAGGGAGGGCGAGTGAGTGCCACCCTGATTCTGTATGTAAGCCACCACCGTCGAGTTGTCGGAGAGCACGAGGACGTCCTGATTGGCCAAGGTCTCCTGCCAACGTCGAATGCCAATCCAACTGCCTTCAGCTCCAGCCAGTTGACGTGATTCCCGAACAGCTCCCGAAGCCAACGCCCGAGGCCGAGAGAAATCCGGTAACAGGTGCGCGCCCCAGCCGGCCTGGCTCGCCTCTGTACAGAGAGACCACCGAGGCGGCGGGGAGTGTAGGGCACCCCCGAAGCCAGCCAAGCGAGGTCCGCCCACCTCTCGAGGTGAGGACGAGCCCGAGGCGTGACAGGTACTAGATCCAACAGAGCGCCCGAGGGTCGCCAGTGAAGAAGGAGACGTAGCTGGAGAGGCCGAGCATAAAGTCTGCCCAAGGGAAGCAGGTCTGCAGCCGCCCTGAGGAGGCCCAGGAGTTGAAGCCAGACCCTGGCGGTGAAGGAGGATCCCATCCCCATCGAAGTCGCTAAGTCGACTATCTTCTGTCGCCTGGCCAGAGGCAGGCGGGCAAGGTTGAGGTCGGTCAGGAATTCCATCCCCCGATGTAGAAACCGTCGAGAGGGAGAAGAACGGATTTCCCCAATGAGTAGGAAACCTAGACGACGCAGAAGGGAAAGCAGGGCATCCCTGTCCGTCTGGAGGGCTGCGGAGACCAAGTTGCGCAGTAGAAGGTCGTCCAAGTAATTGGAGGCCGGGCTCAAGGAGCGCTGACGGAAATTGGCTATCACGGCGTCGAGCAGTCTTGTAAACACCCACGGACTGATGTTGAGGCCGAAAGGAAGGGCGCAGAACTGGTAGACGATCCCCCCAAGTCAAACCGAAGGTACCGGCGAAACGACGGATGAATCGGGACGTGCAGATAGGCGTCTGACAGATCGAGGCGGATCGCAAAGTCCATCGGCCGGAGGGCCGCACGGAGTGTCCTGGCCGTCTCCATCCTGAATCGAGGGGCCAAGCATCCTGAAACGAGGCCAAGCTGATGAGCATCCTGAATCGAGGCCAAGCCTGAATCGAGGCCAAGCTGATATGAATCGAGGCCAAGCTGATAAGTCGATAACTGGCCTGGTTTGGGAGCTAGAAGAGTCGGCTGTAGAACGCCGTAGAGTCCTGCCGCAAAACCACCTCTGTCGCCGCTTTGGTGAGGAGGGTCGCCACTTCCCCGCGCAGAGCGTCCGCCTGTGTGCCGTCGAGCGGTTCCTGGGTCCACAAGGGTGCTCAGCGAAGAGGCGGAGGCGACAGGAACGAAGTTGCAGGCCTGCGGTAACGGTGGAAAGAATCCAGGGGTCGTCCGGGAACAGCGATCTCCAAGATCGCTGAAGAGCGACAGCCGCCCGCCGACGGGAGGCCCGATTAATGAGGCGGGGGCGGAGGCGGGGGCGAGTCAAAGAGCCCGACCGCGGCCCGATCTACGGGCACCGCGGGGCCAAGAAGGGCGAGGGGCGGGGCCGGCCTGAGTAGCCTGGAATGGACGGGCCCGACCTCGTGAAGATCCGACTGTAGAGAAGGAGGGCCTGAAAGACCGCTGGGCACGACCCCCGCCGTGCGGGGGGCGCGAAAGCGGGTCGAGGCTGGGTTAGATGCAGGCTTGGGCCACAAGTCCTTGGAAGATTCCTTAAAGGTGTGCCAAGTGTCGCCGAACAGCTGAGGACCCCCTAAGGGGGCGTGACGGAGCTGGGTCTTCACTGACAAGGGAAGGTCCGAGCAGAGGCGCAAAAGGGTATCCCTCCTCCAGAGGTCGCATTTGGCAGCCGCTGCCCTGGCGGTGGCGGAAGAATGGTAGGCGGACCGGTTGGCCGCTATCAGGATGGACCGCACGTCACGAAGCGGGGACTGAGCCTCCAGGTCCCACGTATCCTGTAGGCACTGCAGTGCTGCCTGGGTAGCCAGTTCCAAACCCGAGCACGCCAGCGAGATCCGCGCTAAGGAGGCGATCCTGTCGAGAGGCCGAGGCCACGAGTTCTGGACGAGCCTGCGGCCGCCCGCCTGTAGTAAGGCCGCCACATCCACCGCTGGAAAAGGTAAGGCGAAGGCTTGGGAGTGTCCAGCGTACTAGGCCTGGCGGAAGCTTAAGTTGATTCCCACCGGCGATCGAGCGGCGGTAAAGTATCCCGTGTCGCCGAAAGCGTCGTTACGCAGCTGGGCGGAGAAGCATCGGTGAGGTCCCGGAAGCCGGCTTGCGGGAGGGACTTGCGGCGCTGGACTTGCCTCTGCGCGTCGACCATGGCCGAAGCCTGTCTCTTCGGAGGAGGCGAAGGCGGACAGACGTCGGGCGGTAGGGACTTGGCGATAAGCCTTGAAGCCTCACCCATAGCGTGGACCGACTGTGATCCGAGCGAAGGGCCGGCAACGTCTGACGAGGCGGAGGCCGACGCGACAGCGGAAAAAGGCGGGAAGGAGAACCCGCCGCCGAGTCCTGCAAGAAGATCGCCGAGGCCGAGTCCGACGGATGAAGGCTGAGGACGTCCGTTCCAAACTGATCTTCTCGCGGCAAAGACGAAAGGGGCGAGCGGCTACGACAGTGCCGCACCGCCGCGCGCGAGGTAGACGCAGCCGCCCGCGACGCACGCAAAGAGGCGCGCCGCGGCGACGGAGGGACCGTGGCAAAGCGACGGTCCACCTCGAAGTCGGGATCCGCACGCGGCAGCCGACGTGAGCGACAAACCGCGATCGGAATACCGAGGAAGTGGCCTGGTCACCCCTGGCCCGCCCGGGAGAACCGGTGCGAGGGGGGGGGGGGGGGACCGCCAATAGTCTCCCCTAGCCCGCTCAGGAAAGGCGGAGCGGGGAGGGGACAAATACCGGGCACGCGGCCCCCCGTCCGATGTGTCGGACCGTGGAGGACGCGCGATGTCACACCGGGCCCGCCTGGTCGATACGAGGCGGGGGGGGGACAGTCTAGGGTCACGCCAAGCCCGCTCAGGAAAGGCGGAGCGGGGAGGGGACGATTTATGAGCCCGCTGCCCCAGCTCCGAAGCCTCGGAGCGAGGGGGGGGGGGGGGGGGCGAGGGTCCAAGTCACACCGGGCCCGTCCGGTCGATACGAGACGGGGGGGGGACAGTCTACGGTCACGCCAAGCCCGCTCAGGCGAAGCGAAGCGGGGAGGGGACCATTATGTGCACGCGACCCCCGCTCCGACTCCTCGGAGCGTGGGGGGCGAGAGTCAACCACACCCCGGGCCCGCCCAGGCGAGACGGGGCGGGCGGGGGGGGGGAAGAAAGCAAAGCATGCCTTGCCCGTTCGGAAAATACAGAGCGGGGAGGCAGCATTACTAACGGTCTCGAGTCACGTTCCGAAGCCTCGGTGCGTGAGCGAGAGCATTTCTTATCACGTTTACTCTCTTTCTTATGCTTGCGTTCCGTCACCCGTCCCCGCTCCGGAGACCTAGAGCCGGGGGTGGCCGACGAACGCTCATCTCTCCCAGACCGCTCGCCCGAAGCAGAGCGGGGGGTGGGAACCAAAATGGGCTCAAGCCACGCGCTAACGAAGCAGAGCGTGGGGAGCGTGACTCCGAAACTCGCCTACCCTGCTCCGAAGACTCGGAGAGGGGAGGGAGAACCTGCGAGGTAACGGTACAAGAAGGGGACTTACCTGTGGGCCGGAAAGCCCGATGCGCCGAGGGAAGTACGTCCACCCGTGGAGGATCCCGTGGAGACCGAAGCGGGCGAGGGGACCGGTCACGCCTGAAGAAGTCCCACCTGCGCGAACACCGGTCTTCCGTCCAAGCGGCGCCACCATCACACGTTCCGTCCGAAGCACAGCCCGAACACGGCAAGCAAGAGTCGAGTGCATCAACCGGCCACTGGAAGTCCCCGCACGGCGGCAAGTCTTCGACACAGAAGAAGCCATAAGGCCCTAAACCAGCTACGCCGGCGAAGAAGTCCACCTTGCACAAACCAGCCGGGCACAAGTCACGTGCGTCGTCGAACCCCAAGGCCAAGCCAAGGGTGAACTCACAAGTCAGAGCCGGTAAAACCGGTCGGCGCACAGGTCACAAAGAGTCCAATTGTCAAAGGAAAAACCACGAATGTAGTGAGTCCAGGGCTGAATCGAAGACTCCAATTCAAGCCCACAGTCAAAACCCACTGAAACCCGTAGAACGGAGAAAGGCAAAAACTCGACCGTCCCCGGTCGAGCTATGAGTGAAACTGACGAGGTCGCCCTGTGCTCGCCGGGATAGGGTAGTAAGGGGAGGCCACCCGGGGTCATAGTGCTTGGATCCCCGGTGTCTCCTCCCCAGTTGTGTGCTACACACAATTTTGCTGAAATCTATAGGCAATAGAGTGTATTCCCAGATAGTAATGCCATCGGTAATGTATTTTGAAAAAACAAATTCCTGTATATATCAAACCCACATAATTTGTGTTACAAAATGTGCACGCAATAACACTTTGTTGGCCAACCTGACTGAACTCAAAGTAAATTACTTTGCTTCTGATAAACTTGGCACATACCCTCCTCAGGACTCTGGCAATACCATATACTGGAACTTTACTACCTGTATATGTAAACAATTTAATTATGGCCTGACAAGCACTTTGTGATGACCAATAACTGAGTATACACACATTCTAGTCAAAATAAACAAACTTTCAAGTAGCGCAGGGTCTTATGGCATGGAGATCAGTACGGATAAAAGCAAAGTGATGATCAACACCACAAGCGACAGCAGCAGCAACATTCACATGAATGGCCAAAAGCTAGAAGAGGTCAATAGCTTCAAGTACTTGGGAGCCACCCTGTCCAAAGACGGTAGTTGCATAGCAGAGATCCGTATCAGGATAGGTACAGCAACATCCGCAATGGCCAGGCTGGACAGGATATGGCGAAGTAACTCCATCAGCTTCACCATCAAGTACAGGCTTTACAAGTCCCTCATAGTGTCTATTCTACTCTACGGCTGTGAGACTTGGACACTGCTTGCAGACTCAGAAAAGAAAATCCAGGCCTTTGAGAACAAGTGCCTGAGGAAGTTGCTCCGCATCTCGTACCGCGAGCACAAGACCAACGAATATGTACGGAGCATCGTCACTTCCCTGGTGGGCCCACATGAACCCCTTCTGGCAACCGTGAAACGGCGCAAGCTTGCTTGGTTTGGCCACGTGACCCGACACAACACCTTGTCCAAGACTATCCTCCAAGGCACTCTCGAAGGAAGTCGTCGGCGAGGTCGTCAGAGAAAGAGTTGGGTCGCAAACATAAAAGAATGGACCGAACTCGAGATGTCAGACTTGCTTGCCACCGCCCAAAATAGAACTCAGTGGAGAGCACTGTCTGTTGCTGCTGCCTTTCAGTCCCCCCAACGCCCAGTTCGGGCAAGGGACTGATGATGATGATGATGAGTCAAAATAACAAACGATAAATGAACAAGGGTTATTTAATTATTTTTCACATATGTATACAAATTGAACACACATATTTGTGCACCACTTGCATTGTATACACTAGAGAATTAAATTACAGTTTGAACATTAGTGACAGCCAAAGCTGCACAGACCAAAGTTACCCCCCCCCCCACCCCACCCTTCCAACCAAAAGGGAAGAAAACCAAAACACCCAAAAATAAACAATCAACACAAAAACTGCCATGTGATAGATAAATAATATCAGTAAGTCATGAGGACATCATGCATAACACACAGAGGCATATCCCATGCAATTTATGTCTATATATATATATATATATATATATATATATATATATATATATATATATATATATATATATATATATATATATATATATATTATATATATATATATATATATATGTAAAGTATATTCTTTTGTCAAACACATAACAAACAAACACCTCATGGTATGTAAATGCAAATATTCAGCTTATTACACACAAAGCAGAATCCACTGTGCCATATGTGTCATGTCACAAATGTTTTTGATTTGTACAGGATGAACGTGTAGAGTCCAATGAGGAGCAGGCAAGCAGAGAAGCACCACAGGCCTCCATCTCACGTCCTACCCAGTCCAGTAAGAAAGCACCTCGGGGCAAGTTTGGGGCTGGTTCACATCGGGACACTATCAGGTGTGAACTTCTTGCTGGAGGTGGAGTCTGCTGCAGACAGGAGCAAAGCAGCGATAAACTATGACCTGCAGAGGTTAGTGCATATTGTCTATCAAAGAGGACTTCTGCCAATGTGTCTTCCCAAAGTAAAGTTAAGATTACTGCCTTTCAAATATAGTGACCCATTGAATCCCATTACTGGGGAGGGAAAAGGTCACATCAATGTTGACTTGTAAGTTTGAATTTCTTTAGGATGGATGACCATCTTGACTTTTTGTCTTTTCCAATGAGCAATGGTTTCAAGGTATAAATCCGTGTTCTGTATTTCAATGCCTTGAACATTTATCATTTTCTCAAATGGAATAATTGTCTCCTTTGTTGATTGTGCATAATTATTTGTGTGTAAATTTTAGGGCCCTCTTTCTAACATTGCCTTTTCACCTTTGTGTAAATGTGTGTGAAATGTTAGGTTGGCCATATTCACCGACCACTGTATTTTTTACCAGCTGAAAAGTATATATATATATATATATATATATATATATATATATATATATATATATATATATATATATATATATATATATATATATATATAATTGTCCTGTTGTATTTATTTATCAGAACAAGTTGAACAACATGGGAGAGGATGAGCTGTGACAACATCTAAGGAACATCCTTCAAACACAGCCGCACATGATACCATTTATCTCCAACAGCATTGGACATGAGCAGGCCGAGCTAGTACCAGGTTTGTGCTAATGTGGCCACTGTGTATTTGAGGCAGAACATAGGCACCAAATATGCTGTCAATGGCAGCACTGTGTCACAAATGAACCCACATTTAGTGAGTTGTGTTTGACTCAAAGTGTTTTCAAATTGGTGGTGTGGCCAACTATGCGTATAGATTCGATGGAGTATCTGCTGAATACTCAAATGATAATTCAGCAGGCAAGCTTATTGTTTTTATTTTTTTATTTTATGGATGGAGGGTGCCAGGGGGCCTGGGATATGACAATGCCCACCTTCATGTGTGCGGGCGAAAATACGTTGCAGATTTCGAAGTGAGGATGACGCCCACACTGGCTATCAGTCCTCTTAGAACTTCCATTATATAAGCACTGCATGATTAGTATAGCCTGCCCTAGCTGTTACTAAACTTACTTGCAGCCACATTTCCTCAGAGTGTGACATATTTTTCTCCGCTGTGCCGCTATGCTGGGAGTTGATACACGCTGATTCTTGTTGTACCAAGCGGATATTAGAAGAACAGCGCGCGCTATGCTGTAGCAATACACCCAACGTGCTTTCCTCCCCTTTCATCATTTCATCTCAGGAGTGGCTCTTCCGGCACGCCACACTCAACTGACATCACGGCCTGCGCTAGCCTAGTGCACTCAACGAAGCCAGTACCAGCAAGCTTCAGGCCCCACATTCCAGCCGAATGATGTAATGACAGACACCTCCCAGACGCAGTGACTGTGTTTCTTACTGAACAGCTGCGTGTGTACTTTTCTAGAAACCATCGGACTGCTTTCATGTTAATGATGTAGTTCTACTACGTTTGTTTTTAAAATATTATGAAGTTATATACTAGTTAAGTTCAGTATAAGGTGGTGACTGTTTATGCCGGAGCGACTGTCTAAACACCGGCGCTGCACTATGGCGGCGACGGGCCCCCAGAGGCTGTTTGACCGTTGTTCAGTTTTATGTTCGGCCTAGATCGGAGATCATCTCCGTATCGACGCGGGTATTTTGTTTCTGTTGTTAACTTGTTTTATGTACTAGTTTTAGCCAAGTAGGAACTTAATAAAGAACATTATAATAGTGTGTTCAGGAGACATAGGGCTGTCTTAGCATTCTGTTTTTGTCAGGGAGGTTCGGGTCGGGATGAGGCCACTGGCGCTGGCCATTAGATGCCTTGGCGACGGGCTTCACCCGTCCCGAGTCATTGTCCATTGTGTAGCTCTGTTATTGTAATTTGTGGAATGAGCGAGTGAGTGAATGCCGTAAGCAGCACCTGTGGTGGCAAAAATGTGAATTTCCCCATGAGGGATTAATAAAGTATTATTGTATTGTATTATTGCATATTATCAGCTGTATTCCAAAATAGGCTTTGCCTTTGGTTCTTGTCATCTCTAGGATCCAATCAAGGAGTTCAATGTCAGAGGTACCTCTGACATTGCGGCACTCCCTGGTCAGACCCTCTAGATGACAATAACCAATAGCAAAGTTTAACTCATAATATAACGAATACAAATAATACAACATAATACAACAATAAGAATATGTAAGCATCAAGTATCCACATCAAAGAAACCATGCTTAGTACGTTTGACCTAGAAAATCAGGGACACAAATCTCAATGTTTTCAACTGTCAGCCAACTAGCCATACACTTGGAATTTGCTCCAACAGGTATTATCAAATGGATTTATTTCTTTGTATGAAACTGGTACCATAAGTCGTACGCAACACATGCACATAGTTATTTTGTTGCATTAAACCTCTCACTTTTTATTTAGCTGGCTTGTTGTGCTTGCATCTTTTTCAGTTATGCTGATGTAGCTTACAAAGATTGCTTCTGTGCTTCGTATATTTGGTGCATGATGTTATCCAACCGAATGCCTTTTTCAATAATTTTTGGTAAGACATTGTTATCAACGGGATTACATAACATCTGCATACAGTTGTTTGCCCCATGACATCATCCATGCACAAAATAAAGACGCGATATTGCTTATTTGGCTGCATTTTGGTGCCTGACAGTTTGAATCAATGGAGATTAGGGTTTGTTCATGAATACAAAGCAATATGACTGGCCAAAGACATATTGGGGGAACACTGTTTTTCTCAGCAATTACATCATTGGAAAATGTGCTAAGTTGAAACTATTTCTCACAAGTTGGCGAGGTAACATGTGATACACAGCCTCCACTTGCCTTGAGGGGAGTGGGGGGGGGAATGTAAATAGAGCTAGACCAACAAGAACAAGTGTAAACAGTCTGAAAGAAGACAACCGTGACAATCACCAAGCAATTCATGTTAGTGAATGCAGTACAAGCCACAATGGATCTTTGGTGTGTTCTGTATTGAATAAGTGTCCTGATGTTTTCACTTTGGTGGTGCACATTATATTTCTACCTTTCATTTCTCCTCGTCACTTCTGTTGCATGTAGAATTTCCAGGCACCTGAATTGACCCTCTGTTGTGCCCCCACCATGTCCAGAGAGTCTTACTTGTTGCTGTTTGTGCCCTCATCAAATCTGAGTCCAACTGTATGGTCTATACACATGTGCATAAGCTCTGAAACCCAAATACACACAGCGACTAACATACATGGACACACAAAATAGAAAACTAGAAATAAAATACTGAGGAAAGAACCACTTTCAGAAAGACTATTGCCAGCAAATTATAACATTTTGATGGTCCAGATATGAGGATTGAATAAATTGTTTTGTGAGTGTCTATTCTAAGCATGTTTCTTTTGGGCTTTTCGAAACACACACACACACACACACACACACACACACACACACACACACACACACACACACACACTGGAGGCTAATAATATGTGCATACAAAACCAGGGTGTGTGTGTGTGTGTGTGTGTGTGTGTGTGTGTGTGTGTGTGTGTGTGTGTGTGTGAGTGTGTGTGTGTGTGTGTGTGTGTGTGTGTGTGTGTGTGTGTGTGTGTGTGTGTGTGTGTTTGTGTGAAAGACACAGCAGGTCGCAAGATCCTGAAAGGGTGTACAATGCTTCTTTATTTATTCATATTATTTATTCATTCTTTGGTACTTCGGAGACATATATTGCATCCCTCCCCCCTCCCCCAAACAAAAATAAAACAACCAAAAAAACAAAAACAAAACACACAAAAAGCAATGAAAACGACAACAAAAAACAAGAGGGAAACAACAAGGGCACAACAACAATTGCTACACCAGAATCTTTTAGGATTTATAATCATTATAAGTATAACCTTCGTTGATGCCACAACGTCTAATATCGGTATGCTCATATTAATAAATAAAGAAGCATTGATATGTACAGCCAACACAGTAAATTGAATGAGAGATTGATTGATTGATTGTACTTTGCTTAACGTCCCGACAGCAACAAGGCTTTCTCAGGACGTGCCTGCACTGCTTGTGAAAAAAATAAATAAACAGAACATTGAATGTATGTCGCCAGCCGTCAAATACATTAAATAAACCTAACACATGGGCCTAAATAAAGCTAAGACCATTAGCAACACACATCCATATCAAGAGCTACAGGCAGTGCAGACAGTAGGGAGAGTTTAAAAGGCAATACAAGTGAATGGACAAAGGGTAGACAGAACACATGTCCAGAATAGAGAGAAAACCCACCCTGTGGGCTGACCAGGTGACCCTGGGAACTAAAAATACCTACCCCAACCAAGTGCCCAGGCAGACCCGGGTGGGATGAATGAGAGAGAGAGAGAGAGAGAGAGAGAGAGAGAGAGAGAGAGAGAGAGAGAGAGAGAGAGAATCGACTGTTTACATAGTTGCCAAAAGATACAAGGGAGATCAATCTTAGGTCGCCATGGGTCAAGCTGCCCTTCGTAGGGAAAAATATTTGCTGTAGGCCACTCCAGATGAAAAGATATAGTAACAAACACAAAAGGACAAATAACCCCTCCTTCCGATATCAACTAAAGCTTCAGGCTGTACTGTGTAACTTACGGATAGCTCGGCCTGGTCCATATCCAGTTTGCGTCCAGGCAAGACACAAATGGCCTGCTCTGTCCGTCTGGTGGTCGAGTGTCGTCTGCTACTGTTGCTATCAGTAGAAATATCGCTGATTTACATCTGTGATCGCGGTGCCCACTCGCTGCATACAGGAAGTGGTCTGTCTTTTTCACGGGAGTTTTGCCAGCACGTCAGACGCAGTTGAAAACTCAGTCAACTGAGTTGCAAACCGGTTTGCCGACTTAAGGCCCCGCTACACATGCCCGGTTTTGAGGCCGATTCCCGATCAGTTTCGAATCGGTGGGTGATCGGGCCGGACTAAAAAAACGTGTGCACTACCACACATTTCCCGACTTGTTTAGCCGACCGGTTTGAACCGAAGATCAAAGTCGTACCTGTTCTGCAAAATGGCTGCTAGTTTTGACAGTGATGAGGATGTGCTTGCATTATCAGCAGTTTTGCATCATATTCGGGAAGAGGCGTGCGAAACATCAGCAACGGCGGTGGTACTGATCACAACAGGCGTGTTCCGCCATTTGCAATTTGAAACGACATGCTTTGCGAGACGCGCTCTGATTGGTTGAAGCTTACAACCGGGGCCGATTCGGCTCGGAAAAAATAGAGCAGGTTCTAGACACCCGATTCCCAGCCGATTGGGACCGGATCGGATAATTGACGTCATCCGATCGCAATCGGATCGGAATCGGCTTCAAAAACGGGGCACAACCGGCACGTGTGGCGGGGCCTTTAGGGGCAAGGTAGCCGAACATTCACGACAGGGCCCTCGCTGAGTCCTGTAAAGTGTTTTTTTTAAAACACGTGCGGGGCGGAGTTTTTTTTTTTAATACTGTTTCTCAGCTTTAAGCTCTTGTGCGTTCTTTTTATGTCAAACGTTGTATGCTCATTCAAAGTGAATTTATCTGTGTGTATTTATATACCCCGTCCAATTTGAATCGCCGCTATGCAGGAAAAATGAAGTCTGTAAATGGTCGTCGGCCACAGTTTTCTAGCGTGCTGCAGTGGGATATGTGGAGGTGGTTTTCAGCACAAGCTGCAACGCGTTCACATTACAATGTGACAATATATTCTTTGTCAGTGGCTGCGGAACGTGTGGAATGCACACCTAAATATATGTATTTATTTTTAGCCAGCTTATGCACGTACATGATACAGCCACGATTGACAGCACAAGTGGGCTGAACTGAACTTTGTTCTCAGTTCCGGCCATTCAGTTTCCTGTTGAAGTCACAACATCCATTAGATAGTCGCCCAATTTCCTGTTGAGGCCAAGCTTGACACAACAATTGTTGGACAATATGACAAGCCTTACGCCCAAGCACCTTCTCAATTCGCCTAGCCAAGTAAGCACCACCCTGGAGCCACTCAGGCGAGCTTTAACCCCTTAACTGCAGGGGCAGGTCGAACGCTACCTCGGCATCTGCAATAGAAATAAATCCTTATGAGCCCCCGCAGTCGCGGGGGCTCATGAGGATTTATGTCTCTTGTTAATAGTATGTTCCTTATTCATAATGTTTACACATAACGCCAATTAATTACTACACATAACTCCAAAGTAAAGCTTAGTCCGGGACAAAAACGTTGGATAATGCTCGTCAGGCGATGCTAGCCTTACTGCCAGCTGGCTACAGCAAAAGAGTAAAACTACCATAAACAAAACTGAGAAGAACAACACTCATCTAACTGGATTATTTGCACTACGACGACGCGTGTCAGTATTGGCTGGTCAGTGCCAGACTGTCAGAAGATCAGTACTGTGCGGTGCGCGTGTCAGAGCGCAAGCCGCCAATGTTTCAATATGCGCGGGAGACGTTTGTAACACCGCAAAATGTTGCACGTGTTGCAGCTGCAACAAAAGTGTAACAATTGAAACGTTTTGCGGTCACAGCTCAGACCTAACACAGAGTTAGCACCGCAAAATATTCATGAGTTTTCATCGAGATTGTACCAATATTGCTTTGGTTGACTATGGATCTCTCATGTCCTTTCAAGTCTGTCTAACACATGCTGCCTTTCTCCACACCTCTGGTCCGGAGGCGATCGACTGTGTGGTGCCCTTGGCTCTGTTTCTAAAAATGCTTTTGCAGGTTTATCACCACGTCTGATCTGCCCATCCAATGCTCCTGTCTGACGCTGCCAGCGATGATGTCCGCTCGATGATTGCCCTGGACTCCAGCATGTCCTGGTCCACATGCGTCTTCGGAGTTGCAATTGGACCATTGCCTAGTCTGGGTTCCCATTCCTGCGTCGATTTTTGCAGCAGGCATTTTGATTCGTGAGAATGATGGCGTGACTGTTTTTGGCTGTCATCCAGTGTAGCAATGCAGTTCAGCGCATGAGTCACAGCCTCGGCCTCCATCGGTAAGATTGGCATTGTAGGTTGCACTGTCTTCGTATATGGTTCTGCTGTTTTGTTGACTGTGAAGCCCCAGCCTGACGGGCTGTTGGTGACTGAACCGTCTGTGTACATGATTGACACAGAGAAAAAGAACACACCCACATCCATTTGATCAGCTCAATATTGGCTGCTACCTTAACCCATTCAGCCCTGACGAACTACAGCAGGAGATGGATCGAACATGATAATTCAAGGGTAGTACCAGATTAGCTTGGCGCCTGTCGGCGCCAAGCTAATCTGTCACTACCCTTGAATTATCATGGTCGATCCATCTCCTGCAACTGGTGCATAGTCGTTAGATGACGCCTCCAAAATTTGGGAAATACGGCCGTCGGGCTGAATGAGTTAAAAATAATAAGCAAATCTCTTTTCGTGTTTGTAGGTCACGTTAGTTATTTAGGTGTCTTTGACGAATAAAAAGTAGGTCAAAGCCAAACAGGCCGGACTGGCGTTGACACGGACCCTAGTGACACTACACACCGAATTTTTTTTATAAGCAGTGACCGCTGCAGCTGCTTTCAATATCCCGTGATGGTAGGGTCACTGATGTTGTCATTAGTCATTGATGTGAGTGTTTTCAGACTAAACATTCCACTTACACAAAATACACTCTTAATAGCATTCAGATGACGTCAAAATAACCTGGAACAAAGCATATATACGAAGAAAAACGCTACTACGAAGAAATTTTGCGTTTGTTTAGCCTCATGGTATAAGTTATTGGCAGCAGGGGTTCACTACACAGACCTTTGTAGGTCTGAGCAAGGCCAGCGGAACCATTGTACCCCGAAGGCCTGAGGGATACAATAGTTCCTTTGACCTCCCGAAGGCCTGCAAGAGTCCGTGCAGCAAACCCCTGCTACCAATAACGTATTTGCTTTCATTCCTCCACTATTTCCGTAAAAGAATCAAGCTGAAATCGTCCGACCTGGATCACGCCAGACATGACTGATGTCAAAAGAATATACATGTATTCATAATAGACTAACAGATGTGTAAAGTAATTTAAGATCTTCCATGACGTTGCCGTCTACATGACCAGCAGCATTGTCTACAAATTGTCAGTGGAATAGATGCGCGACTGTTTGCCTAAAAAATGTAAAATTCTTCAATAAAATAGTACAAAGGATACTTATGTGCTTTCGAGACCGCAAATTTATTTTTTTTTAGTGGTCTGTTATACAGCGTTGCTACAGCTGTGTGCAGTACACAACTCCAGTAGTGTGCCTGCTGTTTCAAACAACACTAAGTAACTTTGTACTTTAGAACGTCAAGGTGGTCTTTTACAGAACAAAACTGGAATTACAAGACGCGTTAGAAAGAGAGCTACAAAACGTCCGCCATTAGTCGCTTCAAAGGTCTTTGTAGCCTGGTCATATGGTACAGTTTGCGCTAAAGGGATTGGTCGTGTGACATGGATGAAAACAAATATATATATATATATATATATATATATATATATATATATATATATATATATAATATATATATATATATATATATATATATATATATATATATATATACTGAATGTCAACTGTAAACAACATGTCAAGTGTCTGTATCAGCAGCCAAAAACAAGTTTCTTGGTTAATGTTTAAATGCTCTTTCGCGTATACTTACTGCGCGGCGTGTTCTCGGTAACTTAGTGGTTTTGATTAAACGCTATCGCGTTTCGCGATTAGTCTGTATAAAGCGAATGTTGGGGGATAACAGCAAAAAATTGTTACACCAAACAAGTACAACTGACTACACATTTTCAGGTTCTGTACGTTTTGCTGCACGACTGCAAAATGTGGTAGTGCAACATATACAACATTTTGCGGTTACACAGTGCCTTTTTCAGCTGCAGAGGATTTGCTTCCTAGTTGTAACACGCACGTTTTAACCAGGAAACTTAGGACGCACAACTGAGAGATGAGTACATAGTATGTGATCAATCTGCGATGGCAACCGGTTTGACTGTGTTGATGTATCTATTAACCTGGTTTTGGAGAGACAGCCATTGTCAGCATGAACAAACTGGTAAGTACTTTCAGTTAACATACAAAGTTACAATACAATACAATACAATACAATAATACTTTATTAATCCATCAAGGGGAAATTCACTGTCTGTCAATACAACACATGGCATCATCATTCACTCAGTCAATTAATTAAACAACCTTTAACTCTCAGGTAAAATAGATGAACTCTAACAGACGTACTGGTACCTTTGTAACACTCCTGGCACCAGAACACTTATGGTTTATACCCCATGTGCTTCTGGTGTCAGCAATGTTGCAGGAAACTTTATCCTGAATAAAAATGTTTCATCATCATCATCATCATTATCTCTCTCTCTCTCTCTCTCTCTCTCTCTCTCTCTCTCTCTCTCTCTCTCTCTCTCTCTCTCTCTCTCTCTCTCTCTCTCTCTCTCTCTCTCTCTATCCTTGGAAAATAAAGTTTCATTCATTCATTCATTCATTCATTCATTCACTCACTCACTCACTCACTCACTCACCCACTCACCCACTCACCCACTCACTCACTCTCTCTCTCTCTCTCTCTCTCTCTCTCACTCTCTCCACTCACCTCTCTCTCTCTCTCTCTCTCTCTCTCTCGTGCGTACTAGGCTGTGCAGTCGTTCATTATTCCCTACTCACTAAAAAGTGTGTTCGAGTGAGTGTGCGTCGTTTATCTCCTGTGCCCACCTGTGAGTACACTAGGTGATCTCGTTTGGTCTATCTGCATTCTTTGCTACTTCGTGGATCGAATATTACCGCATTGTGCCAGCAGTGTTTATTTGCTGCTACAACGGAGAATACAAGGTGTTTTCCGCTGTAGCGGTAAACAATTAGCCGTTTATTTCGTTGTGGGAATCATTCTACATTGTGCCAGCAGCGGAAAATTCAAGGTTTTGTCCGTGTAACGGTTAACAATTACGGCCACTCATTCATATCTTTGGATTATTCGTGAGGAAATCGTGTGATAGCATTCAGATCCACACCCACTGACGGTGTGCCTGGTCTTATCAACACATTTCAGGGCCTATAGTTTTTTTTCGCTGCCTAGTGTGCCGCTGACCAGAACACTCTTTTCACGTGTGACATCTGATACGTGTGCTATTTAGTCACTATTTAGACAGCTTGCGTGGCATTCATACGTGGATACACTATTAATCAAAAGCGATCTTCATTTGATAACGCTGTGTTGGACACCGTTTGTGACGTTTGATACGAGGTGCTATAACTTCAGCCGCGTTTTACTGCGTTGACACTTTTATTCTTATTCTCTCTGTTTATATTTTTTGTATTGTGTTGCACTTCAATTGTGACAATTAGAATTCAACATGATCCATAATGCTCAGACACACGGAAGCCTTCAAACTGGTCACTTGAACATCTACCATCGTTTTAACAAGGTGGCCGATTTGAATGTTTTTCTAAACTCGTCTGAACCATTCCACCTGTTTGGTCTTAGAGAGACGCGACTTAACTCGGACATAAGCGATGAAGCCGTTCACATACCTAACTTTAGCATCACTCGACGTGACCCTCGTGTACTTAGTCAAACTGGGCTTGCCGTTTACATCCATAACTCAATCCAACATTTAGTAAAAAGGCGTGAGGACTTAGAAACTCCGGAAGCTGAGTGCATTTGGTTGGAATTTAGGGCTCCAAAAACTAAACCCGTCTTCGTCGGCTTTTGTTATCATAACCCAGCAGCCAAGTTTGAATGGTACGATGATTTTTTGCATGCAGTAGAAAAAGTTGGCTTACCTAACTGTGACGCATTGCTACTAGGCGACTTTAACATAGATATGTTGAAGCCCCATACCGCATGGGATTGCATCACCACACAAACAGGCTTAGAACAGTTAGTTTCGGCCCCTACTAGGATCACAAAAATAACCGCAACACTCATTGATCACATTTACACCAACCGTCCCCTTAGTGTATTCAATGTTAGTGTTCCTGACCTCAGCATCAGTGATCACTTTCCTACTGTGTGTTCATGGTCAACAAAACTGCCAGTGCATCGTAAGAACGGGCACACAACTATAACGTATCGCTCATTTAAACAGTTTAATCAGTCTGCTTTTCTAGCAGACCTTGATCAAACACCATTTAATGTCGTTAATAACGAAACTGACCCTGAAAAGGCTCTGGCTGTTTGGTATGGACTCTTTACAAGAGTACTTAACAAACACGCCCCTTTGCGGCAAAAGCTGGTAAAAAAACCACACGTTACTGCCTTGGCTAAACCAAGAAATAATCGAAGCTATGAGATTGAGAAATGACTTAAAGAGACACAAGCTATTTAGCGAATACAAAAAAACAACGTAACCGTGTCAAGTCTATGGTACGCAGGGCTCAAAAGTCTCTCTTTGAACGAATGATTAAAGAAGACAGAGATACTGCCGCACTCTGGCGCGCGGTTAATCTCGTCACCCGAGGTAACAGCAAGAAATCGTCAGCCATTCCTTCTAGTATTACTGCAGACACTTTTAATAAACATTTTCTGTCTGTTGCCGAGTCAATCATACCCTCAAGCGGTAACGCGTCTTACACATGCCCGGAGGCCCTACTTAACTTCTGTAAGCAGAAGACTAAGGACAAACCCCCATTCTCTATACCGCCTCTAGCTGTGTATGAAGTAGGAAAACTGATCGGGTCACTGAAAAACAAAAAGTCATCGGGACCTGACGAGATCAGCCCTAAAATACTGAAACTGTCCCTTCCCTATACAGTAGAATCGTTAACGTATATTTATAACTTGTGTATCCAACAAAATATGTTTCCATCAGAACTGAAGCAAGCCAAGGTTATCCCTTTGCTTAATCAAAAGATTTGTCTGATGTTAATAACTATAGACCCATTTTAATATTATCTAGCCTTTCCAAACCTCTTGAAAGACACGTGCACAAACACCTTTATCAATATTTGGAGAATCGCAGTCTTTTGCACGTATTTCAGTCCGGCTATCGCCCCAAGCATTCTTGCCACACGGCACTGACAAGACTTATTGATGCGTGGCTAGCATCCATGAATAACTTCCAAATAACTGGGTCAATCTTTATTGATTTTAAGAAAGCTTTTGACCTTGTAAATCATAACATTCTTTTGTCAAAACTTCAAGCATATCTCTGCAATGCAGGTGCTGTCTCATTGTTTACTTCATATTTAAGCGGAAGGAAGCAAAGAGTACTGTTAAATGGATCCTACTCCTCGTATGGTCTCGCCAAAGCGGAGTGCCTCAGGGCTCTGTCCTCGGGCCATTGCTGTTCTGCATATTTATCAATGACCTTCCACTGCATATTAGTTGCCGGGATATTTCTTGTGACATGTTTGCTGACGACTGCACACTACATACTCCTCACAAAGATGTAGCTGCAATTAGCACGCGTTTGCAGGAAAGCCTGCATGAGGTCACCGACTGGTGTCATTCCAACTCCATGTCCTGAATCCGTCAAAAACAGAATGTATGGTTATAACCACACGTCAAAAGCACCAGCTATGCCCGCTCTCTCTTAGTCTGTGTATAAACGACAGCCCAATTGAGCAAGTATCACACCACCGCCTCTTGGGGGTCACCATAGATGATCAGCTTAAATGGCAACTGCATATTAATAATGTGTGCAAAAGGGTTTCCAGCGGCCTGTATATATTGTCAAAATTAAAAACAATTACTGACACAGATGCGCGTCTTCTTTTCTACAATGCTCATGTCAAATCGCACATAGACTATGCATCAACAGTGTGGGATGGTTCTAGTGATGTACATTTGAAGAGGCTGAACTCCCTACATAGGAGAGCTGCTAAGCTTATATTTCCCGATCCCGAACTCTCAACTGACGAAAAGCTTAAAACTTTAAAATTTCTCCCTCTATCCCATCACTTTCAATTCAACAAAGGTGTATTGATGTACAAGCTGTACACGCAATCATGTCCACTGTACTTGAGTTCTTTTTTCTCAGAACGGATATCTGTAGCTTCTAGACATGGACACCATTCCAAAGTACCCCTGCCGCGTATTGATTTATTCAAAACCAGTTTGTCATTCTCGGAAAGTTCATTCTGGAATTCTATTCCTGCAGAAATCAGAAACGCAAAGACGCTCACCTCATTTAGGGTCAGCCTCTTCAAACACCTAGAATCTCTGACGTAATCTAATCATTACAGTACAGGGATAACTTGCGCGTGTGTTCAGGTGTGTGAATGTTTGTGTGTGTGAGAATGTCTGTGTGTGTGTGTGTGTGTGTGTGTGTGTGTGTGTGTGTGTGTGTGTGTGTGTGTGTGTGTGTGTGTGTGTGCGCGAGAGTGAGTGAGACACACAGAGAGAGAGAGCGTCTGTTTTTTTTTTTGGTTTGTTTTTTTATATAATATACAGTGGACCATAATATCTGAGTGTCAAGAGTACATTGAATACTGCATGTACTATGTATAATGTGTTTGCCTTCGATATGTGTGTACGCGATATTTTTGGGCGCGCGCTCACGTGTGTGTGTGTGTGTGTGCGCGCGCGCATGCTGTGTGTGTGTGTGTGTGTGTGTGTGCATGCTGTGTGTGTGTGTGTGTGTGTGAGACACACACAGAGAGAGAGAGAGAGAGAGAGAGAGAGAGAGAGGAGAGGAGAGAGAGAGAGAGAGAGAGGAGAGAGAGAGCACATATATACATATTTGCCTTTGCTGTATGAATTCTAATGTACTTACTGATTTTCTGTGTATTGCTTTACTTTGCATTTTTACTCATTTTATATTTTTGTGCGTACGCGTTATGCGCGTACGTATGTCTGGAGTGCGTGTCCGAGAGCGTGTGTGTATATGTGTGCGTGTGTGTCTAAGTGCGTGCTTGTGCAAGTTTGTGTTTGTGTGTGTGTGTGAGCGTGCGTGTGCGTGCGTATGTGTGGGCGTGCGTGCGTGAGCGAGTGCATACATACGTCAGTGTGTGGTATGTGTATGTTTACATGTCTATGTCATTTATGTAGTTGATGTAGCAACGGCAAGTTTGAAAACTGGTCCTGTTACCAATAACTTCTACCGTTGGAAAATAAAGGTTCATTGTTCATTGTTCTCTCTCTCTCTCTCTCTCTCTCTCTCTCTCTCTCTCTCTCTCTCTCTCTCTCTCTCTCTCTCTCTCTCTCTCTCTCTCTCTCTCTCTCTCTCTCTCTCTCTCTCTCTCTCTCTCTCTCTCTCTCTCTCTCTCTCTCTCTCTCTCTCTCTCTCTCTCTCTCTCTCTCTCGCACGCTAATTCTATTTGTGAGGTTTTGGCAACAAATCTATATTTGTTATCTAGACTAGTTTTATTCACCGACGTTTCAACCAGGCAGTTGTTTTATAATGCACACATAAAATCCCATCTAGATTACGCATCGACAGTATGGGATGGATGCAGCGATATTTCTTTAAAAAGAATAAATTCACTTCATAGACGGGGGCAAAGCTTATCCTAAAAGATTCCCACACCCCTTTGACTACCGCCGATAAACTAACAAAATTAAATATGTTGCCCCTTCGTAAGCACTTTTTATTCAATAAATATGTATTTATGCGTAAGATCACACTTTCAAAATCACCTGGATATCTCGCTGCTCTCTTTAAGGCTCCCAACACTCCGTACCCGACACTGAGGAACGACCTGGTAGTGCCTAGGCCTCGCCTTGACATTTTTAAATCGGCCTTGTCATATTCAGCAGCCAAAGAATGGAATTTACTTCCAAAAGAAATAAAATCTATCACGACCATAGATGCTTTCAAGACACGGCTTCATCAGCATTTGCTACAAATGCAAGCGTAAACTGCTTTTGTTTTGGAATGACGTGGTATTTTGAATTTGTCTATCTGATTGTTGTTGGGTTTTTTTTTGTGATCTTATGGTACACTGGTTAGATGGTAACGCATGTATATCTTTTTACGTGTATTAAATGTGTTTATGATGTTTTTGTATATGATCGCCTATACACTGGCTGTATCCCTGCTGTCGCTTTCGAGCGGCAGCTGATCAAGAAGGGCAGCCAGTATGACTCGCCTTGTTGGGCGCTTATGGTGTGTCAGTGCGTGCGGCCGCGTGAGTGTTTGTGTAAGTACACAAACCAAGGGGAATCACAGCACTGGACAGACAAACAGTTAGATCCCCTGCCTCACCTATCTGGTTTGTGAGTTTGTGTAAGCAGCCGGTTTAGCAAGGACAAGATGGAAGAAAGGTCTTCAGACCTAAATCTTTTTATCCTTGGAAAATAAAGATTCATTGTCACTCTCTCTCTCTCTCTCTCTCTCTCTCTCTCTCTCTCTCTCTCTCTCTCTCTCTCTCCATCTCATCTCTCTCTCTAGCCGTTCTCTCGTACTATCTACTCATCCTCCCACTCTCTCTCTCTCTCTCTTCCTCATCTCTCTCTCTCTCTCTCTCCTCTCTCTCTCCTCTCTCTCTCCTCTCTCCTCTCTCTCTCCTCCTCTCTCTCTCTCTCTCCTCTCTCTCTCTCTCTCTCTCTCTCTCTCTCTCTCTCTCCTCTCTCCTCTCTCTCTCTCTCTCTCTCTCTCTCTCTCTCTCTCTCTCTCTCTCTCTCTCTCTCTCTCTCTCTCTCTCTCTCTCTCTCTCTCTCTCTCTCTCAGGGTCAGGGAGCGGAGACCAACACGGCCCTGGATCCTCAACACCTGCTCCAGTTGCTGGTTCAGTTTCTTACGCCATTTGTCTGAATGACAACACGCTACCTCTTATACTTCCAGGGCCAAGGTGCACAGACTTTAGAATGTCATCCCTGCACTGTGTACACACGAGGAGTGATGGGTGGACCTTTACTGCTCTAAGGTTTTGTCTGATCAGTTTTCGCCCTGCAGGGCGCACAACTGGTCGGGAATTGCCTTTCTGCTTTCAGGGTCAATCAGTCATTCCTACTTGGCGCTGGAAGTGAAAAGGGTATGCGTATAAAAATCCGTGGATCGCTCGAGCGCGCGGGTGTGTGTGTGTGTATATGTGTGTGTGTGTGTGTGTGTGTGTGTGTGTGTGTGTGTGTGTGTGTGTGTGTGTGTGTGTGTGTGTGTGTGTGTGTGCATATGCGTGATCGTATGATCTTGCATGAAAGTGTCATCAACCTCGCTTGTGAAATTACATAAAATCAGCGACGACTTACTCAGGCAGTGCTGGTGGTTGTCATAGTTACTTATGATTAACTGGTTTTATGTGACAGAGACACATGAACAATGACCACATCTGATCATAGTGCACTAGTGCTATGTGAAACAGTGTTCTAGCAAACTGCAAACTATAGGTGTGATTTGCTATTAATGACCAGAACCCGCTTTGTCGGACAGTCGGTACACCCGACTCACATTGCACGATCATTGTGTGAACTTTCTTCTGACTAGTAACCTTACTTAAGTTCTCAGGTGACTGAGGTTATCGCCTGTCTTGCAGTTTCAATTAAAAGCAAGTGTGTTGTTATAACATATGGACTTCGTTACACACGAACCCTGACATAAACACTTTCTTTATAGCGGTTTTTTTCTCAGATCGTACACTTGTCGTTTCTTACTTTTACGGCAAGTTTTTTTTGTGTGTGTGTGTGTGTGTGTGTGTGTGTGTGTGTGTGTGTGTGTGTGTGTGTGTGTGTGTGTTCTCTGCGTGTGCTGTAATACACGGTCTCTGGCGTAAACCGTTCCGATGACTTACTGAGACTAAAATCGACTTAGTTTTAATTTTGATAGTTTACTTGTACATGTAATTTATTTCCTGGTTTAACTGCATAACCTTCTACTATTTGTATCCTGTGCCTTTGTTTTGTCTCCTGCTTGTTTACCTTATTATTTAAACATGCCTTATACAACTATGAACAGACCCTCGAAAAAAGGCCAAACATTCCGTATCGGTCACTTAAAGGTCAACCACCTGACAAACAAAGTTCAGGGTGTCTGTGTTAATGTTAATGCCCCCAACTATTTCCATCTATTTGGTTTCACTAAAACTCGTTTGGCCGTCCACATTAGTGATGAAGCCATCGACATCCCCAATTTTTCTATATTCAGGAGAGACCCGTCAGTACAGGCTGTGACAGGTGTAGCGGTATATATCCATCAATCCATTCTACACATAACCCGCAGGCGACAAGACCTAGAAACTGGTGATGTAGAATGTATTTGGGTAGAAATCAAACACTCTAAATCCCCGCCCTTACTTTCTGGTTTCTGTATCGAAACCCTTTGAGTGGTGCTATAATGTTGGTTTTTTTTTTTTACACATGATCGATAAAAAAAATTAAAACAGACATTCACAACAAAGATGTTTTCCTTCTTGGAGATTTTAATATTGACGTTCTTAAACCCCATCCGTCATGGGAATGTACTACTACCCCACCAATTGGTAAAATCGCCCACCAGAATTACGCCATCATCAGTCATTATTATAGACCATATTTATGATGATGATAGAACTTTATTGCCATATGTAACAATACATTAGGAAATCGTTGCGGTGCCGCGCAACATAAAAGGAAGAACATTAAACACATCAAAATATAATAAAGCTACTAACGTGCACACACACACACACACACACACACACACACACACACACACACACACACACACACACACACACACACCACACACACACACACACACACACACACACACACACACACACACACACACACCCCGTATGCCTTAGTAACCGCTATTGTGGTCTAAGCATAAAAATAATAAATACGATTTCACAGTAACACAAATTACATAGGACATATCGTAATATAAAACTGAACACGTCACTAGCATCATAGACACAGCAGTGTAGTTAGCCTTATTTCCAGGCCTACACATTAGTTTGGCCAGCCACCTGCTGCTGTGGTATGCAGGCACTCCCCGCTGAGCGCAGGCTATTTAGGTCACTGTCGGCATCAACTATTCCTTCTATAATCTATGTTGCGGTGGGATTATACCAACAAACCTCAAGCAGTTAGCAACACTCAAGTTAATAGTCTTAGTGTAAGCTACCACTATCCGGTTAGCTAAGCATGGCTGTCAAAACTTCCAAAGCTAAAAAAGCAAGTCGACACGTGCATACCTTACAGATCGTTAAAAAAAACTTTAATGAAAGTGTATTCTTCTTGTTCATCGACGCGTATAACGATAGTGACCCAAATAAAGCATTAGATTCCTGGTACCGGGTCTTTCTTGGTGTGTTAAACAAACACGAACCTCTGATACAAAAAAAGTGTGAAATACGCAGCCGCTCCACCATGGCTGACTGCGGATCTGATTGAAGCTATGTAACAAAGAGACAAGCTGAGAAGAGAGAAGCGGTTTACTGTATAAAAACCACAGTGTAATCGTGTTCAATATATGGTTTTAAATGCAAAGAGATCTCTTTTCGATAAAGTAGTTAAACAAAGCAAAGAACTGTATGGCGTGCCATTAATTTAGTAACTAAAGGTACAAATAAAAAAAAGTTCGCCTTTACCACCCCACCTCACTGCAAATAGGTTTAACGATCATTTCACTTCTTTAGCGGAATCATTAATCCCAACAAGAAATAACTCACGTGAGTATGGTTAGTTCGGGTTTAACGTCCACGGCACCGACGTGATAATGGACGGCCCTAACGGGCGGGTTGTAAGGGTCAGGGAAATCTATTGCCTATGGAGTACGACCAGAACACTGATCAATTCAGGCGCACTGCAACTGTGCCACTTTTATTTACGAGAAGGTTTGTGAGAATATTTGTCCGAACGTGCTAGTAGACCACTGTAACCGAAAGAATACGGACAAAGAACCATTCCCGATACCGCCTATAGCAGTCCACAAAGTGGGTAAAATAATTACCTCGATGGAAAATAAAAATTCATCCGGGCCTGATGAGATCAGCTCAAAAATACTCAAGATATCAACTTCCATATATCGTCGAAAGTATTACATATATTTACAATCTCTGTATAAACCAAAACTGTTTTCCGGACGTATTTAAAGTAGCAAAAGTGATACCCCTACCAAAATCAAAAGATCTGAGTGAAATCAACAACTTTCGAGCCATATCACTATTACCTGTTTTGTCAAAGCCTTTAGAGTGGCACATTCTTAAGCATCTATCTGAATACTTTTTAAAAATCTCATCCATTTACTGCAGTCAGGCTTCAGACCAAACCATTCCTGTCACACTGCCTTCATAAAAATGGAAGATACATGGTTATCATCTATTAATGATTCCAAACTAACAGGTGTAGTGTTCTTAGACTTCCGTAAAGCCTTTGACATGGTGAACCATGACATATTTATAAAGAAAATTTCCTTATATACGAAAAGCGCAGCCGTGTTTATCAAATCCTACCTAGAAAACAGAAGACAAAAAGTTCTCCTTAATGGTACATATTCTAGTCGCTCGTAGTTAAGCATGGCGTGCCACAGGGCTCTAGTTTAGGCCCTATTGCATGCTGTTTGTTCATTAACGACCTTCCACTCACAATTAGCGATGATAGTGTTGCATGGGATATGTTCGCTGATGATGCTGCGATACACACTCCCGATAAGAATTTGTCAGTAAATGACACGCACCTACAAAACACATTTATTATTGTTACCACACCAGCTGTGAATGTCCTGTAATAAATTATTCCATGATCTTAAACCCTGCAAAGACTGAACTTTGTAAGTGCCAGCCAAAAGCATCAGCTCGGCTCTCTCTCTTACTCAGCTTGTCCCTTCAAGGCAAATCTATCAACCAGGTAACGGAACATCGTCTTCTCGGTGTTACTGTAGATAACCAGTTTAAATGGCAATGCCATATTAGTAACATATGTAAGACACTATTAAAGAAACTGTTTATTTTATCCAAGTTAAAACATATAGCTGATGTAGAAACACGAAAACTGTTCTTCACGCCCACATCAGGTTATATATAGACTATGCTTCTATATGTGTGGGATGGCGCAAGCGAGGTCCAGTTTAAGAGGCTGAACCCTTTTTTCATCGTAGAGCCGCGAAGCTTATCCTTTCAGACCCTAACTCAACAACGGATAATAAACTGAAAACCTTACAAATTCTTCCCCTGACAAATTATTTATTATACAATAAGGGAATAACGATATCCAAAGTATTGAATAACAAACTTCCCGATTATATTAAGAAAATGTTTTCCCTCCCGGCATCAACATACTCCAGATCAATTCAGTCCATTATTGTGCCACGACCTATAATCGATCTCGACAAGATAAGTTTAGCTTTCTCGGGTGCTAGCATGTGGAACACATTGCCCAAAAATGTCACAACATCCACAACGCTTACGTCTTTTAAAACCGGTCTCTTCAAGTACATCACCTCATCATCTTAAGATTTTCACAGCAGCCTGCACTTGCAGTGTACGATTTTCCACTTTCTAACTCTTCAATTCAATTATATCTTCAGCGAATACAAGATGCTAATACTGCAAGTATTGTGTGTGTGTGTGTGTGTGTGTGTGTGTGTGTGTGTGTGTGTGTGTGTGTGTGTGTGTGTGTGTGTGTGTGTGTGTTGGTGTGTGTGTGCGCGCGCGCGTGTGTGTTTGTGCTTGTGTTTATGAATGTGTGTATGTGTGAGGTTTTGCTAGTGTGCGAACGCCTAGACGCGTGTTTCTATGTTATCTCGAGTATGGAGTGCCCCAGGGGTCTAGTTTATGCCCACTACTGTTTGTAATTAATTAACTATCTACCGTTACATGTAAAGTGTTCTGAGGCTGCGTGTGACATGTTTGCCTATGACTCAACATTACATTCCGCTGGTAAGACTGTGCCTGTAATTGCAAATAATTTTCAAGAGAGTCTTCTTAAAGTCTCTCGATGGTGTAATGAAAATATCAGGCTTTTAAATCCCACAACAACAAAAGGCATGCTTATCACAACCTGCCAGAAACATCAGCTCAAACCTCCATCGCTCAGCCTTCTTTTGTCTCCACCCCAGTTGAGCAAGTCAGTCAACACCGCCTGCTTGGAGTAATAATAGATGATGATCTAAGCTGGCAAAATCACATATTCTATATGAGAAAGAATTTGCATAAAAAGTTATTTCTACTTTCCAAACTTTAAACGACAATTGACCTTAAGACGCGCAAACTAATTTTAATGCCTACATTAAACCACACATTGGTACTGCGGTATGTTTCATCCGTTATTCAGTGCTGTCCACTTTATTATTATATTATTATTATTATTATTATTATTATTATTATTATTATTATTATTATTATTAATCATCACTAAAAAGTCTCTTCTATAATTAGGAGAGACTTAAAAACCCGTCTCTTACAATGGAGCAAGGCAGGCCAAATCCAGCCAATTTTCCGGACCTATTTCTGGTTTAGAAAGAGCTCCCCAATAGGCGAAGGTCCTCCGGCCCACGACGGCCGCAGAGGGCCCGCGCACGGCTGTGCGCGGGCCCACCACGTCCGCCGTGGGCTTGAAGACATTTTATTACTGAGGATCCTTTTCAGAAGATCCCAGCTGGGGACAATGGGGAGATTGGAGCCGGTGCCCTATCACGTGCGGCATGGGGCTGGTTCAGAGAACACGCTTTTGCCATATGCCCGCGTCCAGACCTGGCTCTCTTCTGACTACGTGCCCTGGGAACAGTGGGGAGACAAAGTATATCAACTGTGGGCCTCCCCCTGGTAAGCTAAGGCTGGTTTCATGTCTGTTTTACACACACACACACACATGGACACAAAACCCTCAGAGTGGGTTACCTACCATTTTATGTGAAAATGGGTTCCCATATTTCTATTTATTCTAGGGCTCTGGAGTTGATGCGAATGTTTAGAACTCACCTTATAACTAAGCTCTACACCTTAAAATAAAATAGACATTTTCTAGAAACAGAGCCACTGGATGGAGAAAAAATGGGTTTCTACCCAAAAAGTGGGTGCCTCTCAGGCTCACACAAAACTGGCATTACAGTGAAAATACCTCACTAAAGATAACTTTGGTTGATTTTATTATTATGATTGTTTGAGTGGGGTTGTGAGGGGGTTGGGGGGGGGGCGGGGGGAAAGGTGGGGGGGGGGGAGGGGGGTTATCACTTTTGGTTTATAGAGCTGCTCAATGCGCTCTTATGAATGAAAGATTTTCATTATCAGTGGAATCAGTAGGTCATTTCAGAGGCGCGCACTGAGTTGCACGTCGAACCACTCACAAATACTCATTTGGAGTGCACCAGATGGATCCAGTTGGCAAAGTCCCACATTCCACACTATAGGACAGCTAAGACTGAAAAGCAATTGCGGCGTTTATGGCGCGGTACAAGGTTTAAAACTAAATGTTGTTTTTAGAAGCGTGTCGGGCAAAAGTTTTTATCAAAACAGTTTTAAAACCTCTTTTAACTCAACTTTTCTTAATGTTAAAAGTGTTTTATTGTACATTGCTTAACGTCCCGACAGCAACAAGGCTTTCTCAGGACGTGCCTGCACTGCTTGTGAAAAAACAACAACTAAACAGAACATTGAATGTATGTCACCAGCCGGTCAAATACATTAAATAAACCTAACACATGGGGCCTACACAAAGCTAAGACCATTTAGCAACACACATCCAATATCAAGAGCTACAGGCAGTGCAGACAGTAGGGAGAGTTTTAAAAAGGCAAATACAGGTGAATGGACAAAGGGCCGACAGAGACACATGCCCCAGAATAGAGAGAAAACCCCCCCCTGTGGGGCTGACCAGGGTGCCCCTGGGAAATAAAAAGTAGTTAACCCCACCCAAGTCCCCCAGGGCAGACCCGGGTGGGGTTAAAAGTGTTTTAATTTACAAGTGTGTCGTAACTGTTATGCATCTATTCCAACGTATAGTGCTGGATATGTTTCCCATCCTCGCCTTCTCTCTTCGCTCAACACTCGACTTTCCAGTCCTTCCCTCAAACACCCCCAACCGGTCTGCCCTCAACACTCGACTTTCCAGTCCTTCCTTCAAACACCCCCAACCGGGTCTGCCCTGGGGGACTTGGGTGGGGTTGGATACTTTTTAGTTCCCAGGGTCACCCTGGTCAGCCCCACAGGGTGGGTTTTTCTCTATATTCCGGGGGCATGTGTTTCTGTCTACCCTTGGTCCATTCACCTGCATTTTCCTTTTTTAAACTCTCCCTACTGTCTGCGCTGCCTGTGGCCCTTGATATTGGATGTGTGTTGCTAAATGGTCTTAGATTTATTTAGGCCCCATATTGGACCGGTTGGCGACATACATTCAATATCAGTTCTGTTTAGTTTTTGTCACTAGCAGTGCAGGCACGTCCTGAGAAAGTCTTGTTGCTGTCGGGACGTCAAGCAATGTATAATCAATCAACCTTCCTTCAAACGGACAGCATTCACACAAATAATACTTTACTATTACATCCGAAAATGGCCCATCCAAGCCTGCACTCTTTTAACTGCACTAAACGACTGACTGTAGCAGACGACGCTTGTAACGATGCTGACTCTGTGACGTCATTTCCATTCAATCAATTTGTGCATACAATCCAAAAGGAGATGCGGCATTGATAACATCGACAAACCTACAAAATAAAGCAACAGGTTCAACCAAAAGGTCGGGCAGGACAAAAGACACCAGCAGCCTCACCCAAAGTCTATACGTCCTCTCTTACAATGCGCACTCATACAATCACTTCACTTCATAGCAACCGGCGCACGAGAATACATATGCTAAGTCTCAAATTTAACACTAGACATGACCTCCGACAACATCACCCCGGAAGCATTTATAACATTATTTTTTCTTTTACAAAACAACCACACCCTCAATTAACAAACTTCATTTTGCAGCCAACAATTTCCTCCCTCACACAAATACAATACAACCCCCCCCCCCCCCCCAGGCCCCACTACCTTTCGTATCTCTCCGTTTCACTTCGGCTCACGCAGTCAACCACCGATCAGGTAGCTGAGAAGGGTGATGTCACACATATTCGCCCATTTTACCGGTTTATGCAAACACACACACACTGCTGGGCAAGTTCAAACACACTACCACAGTGTATTTTAAACACAAAAGTGTGTGTAATAACCTCAAAGTGGGAAAAACTGATTTTTTTTTTATCTTTTATAACTTCTTAAAGCATGACAATGCAGAAACAACCCTAAAAAAAAAATGGGTGTCTGACTTGGTCACCCAGAATTTTACACACACCCATTGTCCATAAGGATGGTAAAGACAGTCACCCATTTGAGCTCTTTCGTCTACACACACACTCACACACACACACACACACACACACACACACACACACACACACACACACACACACATATTGAGAGAGAGAGAGAGAGAGAGAGAGAGAGAGAGAGAGAGACAGACAGACAGACAGACAGACAGACAGACAGACAGACAGACAGACAGACAAGACTTCATCCGACTACAACAACAATAATAACATCTTTAACAAACAAAATGGTTTTCTCCACGTGCAGCTGATGGCAAGTGGGGCCCCTGGGGACCGTGGGGGGCATGCTCTGTGACCTGTGACCAGCGCAACCGCACACGAACCTGCAACAGCCCGCCCCCCCAGTGCGGAGGTCTGATGTGTTCAAGATCAGGTTTGCAATCTGAGGCCTGTGGCCGTTCCCCGGGTCCGCCAGACTGCAGTATGTTTCATCCGTTACTCACTGCTTTCCACATTATTATTATTATTATTATTTTATTATTATTATTATTATTATTATTATTATTATTATTATTATTATTATTATTATTATTATTATTATTATTATTATGTTATTATTATTATTATTATTATTATTATTATTATTATTGTTATTATTATTATTATCCTAAAAAGTCTATTGTATAAATAAAAGAGACATAAAAACCCATCTCTTACAAATGGAGCAAGGCAGGCCAAATCGAGCGCATTTTCCGGACCTATTTCTGGTTTAGAAAGAGCTCCCTAGTAGGCGAAGGTCCTCGGGCCCACGACGGCCACAGTGGGCCCGCGCACGGTAGAACAGGGGACACAGAGGAGACAAGGTATATCGACTGGGCCTCCCCCTGGTAAGTTAAGGCCGGTTTCATGTCTGTTTTACACACACACACACACACACACACACACACACACACACACACACACACACACACACACACACACACACACACACAACAGGCCACACAGGGCAATTAGGTTATGCCCCATTTTCACACAATGTTATCTGTTAGCCTCATGCAGCATAAAACTATGAACGAAGAACTTTTCTGCCAAAACAAAAAAAAATCTACGCGGAGCACATCACAGGAGAAACATTTTCAGCAATTCTTTAAAAAATTAAGAGTTAGCGTTTTTCACAACACTCAAATGCACTAAGTACCCCATGACAAAACTGTCGTCTGCAAGCCTGCAAACAACCGTGCACATGCCCCAATTAGGCTCCCATGAACACACTAGGTCGACTAAAATTACCCAGATTTTGCTCTTTTTCACACCAACTGCCATGCCTTTTGTTGCTCAAAATGCCCAAAAAAAGGCACACAATTGAAGTTTTACACCCTAAAAAAATGGCAAAAAGGGAGGAAATTTTTTAAAACTATTTCTGGCAGAAAAATTACTACATGCACCGGAAGCAATTGCCCTGTGTGGCCACACACACACACACACAGAAGACTTCCTCTGACAACATCAACAGTAATAACATCGTTAACAAAACAAAATCGTTTTCTTCACGTAGATCTGATTGCAACTGGGCCCTGTGTGTGTGTGTGTGTGTGTGTGTGTGTGTGTGTGTGTGTGTGTGTGTGTGTGTGTGTGTGTGTGTGTGTGTGTGTATGAGTGTGTGCGTGTGTGCGTGTGTGTGTGTGTGTGTGTGTGTGTGTGTTTTGTGTGTTTTGTGTGTTGTGTGTGTGTGTGTGTGCGTGCGTGCGTGCGTGAATGCGTGCGTGCGTATGTGCGTGCGTGCGCGCGCGTATGTATGTAAACAAGAAAATCTCCGAAGTTTGCATACGCACAAGATTGATGTTAAGGTAGTTGTTTCGAACCAGTTCAAGGGGAAGGTGACGGAGTCTGCCAAAGACGTGCTTGGACCCACGCAGAGGGTACACCAGGATTGGTTCGATGAGAACGACGAAGAGATCAACAAGCTGCTGGAGCAGAAGCTCAGTGCCTTCAACGAGTGGCAGAATGACATCAACTCCATGTCCAAGAAAGACCGTTTCAAACACCTCCAGAGAAAAGCCCAGAGAGAGATCCGCAACATGCAGGACACCTGGTGGGACGGCAAGGCAAAAGAACGTCAACACTTTGCTGAATCCAAAAACTCCAAGGAGTTTTTCAGCGCAATAAAAGCTGTCTACGTCCCTGCCAGACCCAGCACAACCCTCTCTTTTCTTCTGACGTCTTCATCTTGCTGAAGGACAAAGGCAGCATCACTGAGCGCTGGAGAGAACGCTTCTCAAATCTGCTCAACCTGCTTTCCACTGTCGACCCCGCGGCCCTGGACATGATTCCTCAGAAGCCGACACTGGATGACCTTGACCTCTCGCCCACCCTGGACAAGGTCAAGAAAGCGATCAACCAGACTAACTCTGGCAAGGCTGCAGCTCAACAAAGCAGCTGGACCTGAGACCCTTGATGCCTTCCGCAACATTATGACATGCATCTGGGCAGAGGAGAACATGCCACAGGAATTCAGAGAGAACATGCCACAGGAATTCAGAGAGAACATGCCACAGGAATTCAGAGAGAACATGCCACAGGAATTCAGAGATGCTACAATTGTCTCTCTGTTCAAGAACAAGAGCAGGAAAACCGACTGTGCCAATTACCGAGGGATCTCACTCTTGTCCATCGCTGGCAAGATCCACCTGATCAGCTCTGTATCTGAGAAATCACTTCCAGAGGCTCAGTGTGGCTTCAGACCTGGCCGCAGCACATTCGATATGGTCGTCTCTGTGAGACAGGTCCAGGAGAAATGCATTGAGCAGCGCAAGGACCTCTACGCCGTCTTCATATACCTGACCAAAGCATTCGACACCGTGAACAGATAAGCGCTTTGGGTCATCCTCGCAAAGCTCGGCTGCCCCAAGAAGTTCACCAACATCATCCGCCTCTTCCATGATGGAATGGTGGGAGTTGTCCAGTCAAACGGAGACACATCCGCACCCTTCGACATTTCCAATGGTGTGAAAAAAGGTTGTGTTATTGTTCCCGTGATGTTCAACCTGTTCTTCACGTGTGTCCTGACCCATGCAAGACGCGACCTTGAAAAGGGGGTGTACCTGAAGTACAGACCAGACGGCTCTCTCTTCGACCTCCGTCGACTGAACGCCAGGTTTAAGAAACATCGAGAGACTGATCGTTGAGGCGTTGTTTGCCGATGAATGGTCGCTGATGGGGCACACAGAGTCTGACCTCCAGACCATCGTCTATAGGTTCACGGAATTCTCTCGACTGTTCGGCCTCACGATCAGTCTCAACAAGACCGAGGTCCTGTACCAACCAGCCCCAGGCACAAGAGCACCTCCACCCAAAGTGTGTAATGAAGGCACTGTGATGAAACTCTATGCCCATGCATAGAGTTCGCACAGGGTTTTTGTGTTGTACTGTCTTGTCAGCGGTATTTTATGTAACGTATATTCCGTGTATGCACGAGGTTTCGTGCACTCGTGATGAAAGCGATCCCCACTGAGTGTTGGTGGCGAAGACCAGTCTAATCAGAGCTCAAGGGTAGTTAGTACGGGCTATTCTGTCAGTAAGGACGGACATATGTTGGATATGCTAGCCGTATTTCAAGACTCTGATACCTAGATTTCAGGTATGCTTTTATATGTATTATCGACAGCTGTCCCAGATGTTCACATTTGCACGGTACATAGACGACACCGCCCTCCACGAGTCCCATGCTGACTTCCAGGTTAGGTTTTGGATAACCAAAGGCTAGGATGCTGACACGGTACCTGAGTTCGTTAGCGAGCTTAGTATCTTTTCAACGTTTTCAGTAAAAACAAATCGTTGGTTGGTTTGTTATTGGGGTTTAACGCCGAGCAGGCGACTAAGGCCATCTCACGGCGGGATGGATAAAAATCTGGTCAGCCAGACTAAAAGAAAGGTCTTAAGACAAGATGTAAATATACCTTAAAAATATATCAGGCTAAAATGTTGCACGAGTCTTTAAAAGAAACATCAACAGACTCTCAAAAAGGGCAAAATAAGGAAATTCACATAGTCTATCAATGCTCAGATCTTGTTAAAAATATTGCATTCTATAAAGAAATTGAAGATTTTGTCCAGGGAACATCCCGGAACAAAACCTTCAAGGAGTCTGCTGTGAAGTGTTTATATCTTGTGTCAATTAGATGGGCACAAGACAGCAAAAAGTGTCGAACAGAAAACTGCTCGTCACAGGCAAAACACCATGGACGCTCATCTTGTTTTAGTAAGTGAGAGTGCGTAACATACGTGTGCCCGATGTGGAGACGAGTAAGGACAGTCGTCTCATGGCGGCTGCCGCAGCGATTAGGTAGGCTGTCGGACACGGTAGGAAGAGCTTGATGCAGATTGTTCGCTTCCTCTTTATCCCACTCTGACTGCCACTCGCAGGCTATGTACGCACTAATCACAGGTTTAAAATCACTATGAACAATCTGTGTGTCAGGGACAGGGTCATTGCGGGCATCTTTGGCAGCAGAATCTGCGATCCTGTTGTCTTCAATGCCCACATGCCCTAGAACCCAAATAAAAATGATGTCATAATATTCCGTCCTCAAGTCCGCGTAAAGTTCTCGAATCTGCACCAGCAGGGGGTGAAGGGCCTGCAGGGCAGAAAGAGAATTAGACAGAATCAGGAAGTTCCTTTCCCTAGACTGATAGGCATGCCTGAGTGCCAGCAGAATTGCCTGCAGTTCTGCACTACATACAGAGGAATGGTTAGGGAGGCGGAGCTTAAATGGGCGTCTAGGATGGGGAGAAGACACTGCAGCCGCAGCCACTCTCCCATCCTCAGACTTGGACCCATCCGTATAAATGCGACAATAGCCAGGAAAACGTGAAAGGAGTTCATTGAGGTTCTGTTGGTATATGGTTGGTGGAGTACAGTCCTTCTTGTGGGCGGTCAAGTCCAGCAAGATGTCAGCAACTGGTAATAGCCAGGGTGGAGTGATGTGTTGCAGAGATTCCGAAACTTTGTCCAGGTCCACTCCGGCCGCCTCCAGATGAGGTCGGACACGGACGGAAAGTGGACAGACAGCTCCCGGATGGGCATCGTAAATCTCTGCAAACGACGGGTTAAAAACACAATCATGGGCATAGAGTTTCATCACAGTGCCTTCATTACACACTTTGGGTGGAGGTGCTCTTGTGCCTCGGGCTGGTTGGTGCAGGACCTCGGTCTTGTTGAGACTGATTGTGATGAAGCTCTATGCTTGTGCATAGTGCTCGCACAATAGGATTAGTACGGTACGGTTTTTGTTAACGGTTTGTTTGTGCCGAAAGTCCGTGGGGCCTGCTGCCCATGTGGAATATGTAAGACATGGTTAGCACGGATTTTTTAGTGAGTTCTGTTTAGTGAGTTCTAGGCGGAAGCTGTGACTGTCAGAGGTCTAGATCGGGAGTTCGGGCTGTTTTGTCGTATGGAACGGTTGTTGAGTTACCTAGCCCACATTCCAAGACTCTGAAGCCTAGATTTCAGGTATGTTTCTATAAACGTAGTATTGATAGTTGTTTAGTTAAAGACAGTATGCGTGGTAAGATTAATGTGGTTGTATAGCGGTGTTCCGGTTTGGTTTAGTATAGTATGTTTAGAATTCGGTGAAGTAACCGGTGTTTTTGTATACAGTTGTTTACCGAGTTAGATGACTAAAGGAATATGAAGTGTGTATGTCTAAGCCGCTATGAAGATAGTACGTGGTTGGGTAAGCATAGTCTTTTCCAGGGTATAGAGTAATGTATAGCAAGAGTGTTAGGCTATAGTCTGTTTCAAGATAGTGACAGAGATGGGGTGATACGAAAATAGTTTATGAAGCACGTGTGTGTGTGTGTGAATGAACGTGTGAGTTATTTGTATCAGCCAGGTTACGTGACGTTTCTCATTGATCCAATATGTTGTGTGTTTAGCAAGTGTTACGTTGGGACTTTTGTCTATTCAGAGTTCTTGTAACGAGAGTGGAAGACGGACGCCGAGATGTCGAGTCGCAGGTGGGATCTACCCAGCTCTTCTGAGAGTGAGTCTGACTGGGGACCAAGACACCCAAGTCCAAGTGAGAACTGAGTACCGTACAAGAACGAGGACGTCCGTGCCCAAAGAGAGACAGGACGGCAACAAGCGTACGACGAAGGACTTTCACGCCTAGACGTGAGAAGACCAACGTAACCAGACAACAACATCAAACAGGTTGGAGGCAATGTGAGACTAAGACCTAACCTGGCAAAGATATTGTGATATGTGTGTGGTGTGATAGTAGAATATTGTATATAGTTGATAGTCATTTAAGTCATTCTTTTTCATTTATACTGTATAAAGGTTACTTTAGAAAGGGAGCCCGTGTGTTTGTTTTTACCGCATGAATGCGCCCGTCTAAGTCAGTGGCGGTGTATGCGTCTGTTGCGTGAGAGTCTGTGCGTACGACTGTGGGCAAGTCTGCGTGCGTTACACTGATGGTGAGGCCGAACAGTCGAGAGGCTTCCGTGAACCTGTTGACGATGATCAACACACACATGCTCTCAAAATAACAACACAAAGACAAACGTGACATACTGTATGAGTGTGTATGTATGGAGTGTATTGAGTGTGTAAGAAGTGTGTATGCTTCCGTTCTCTGAAACTGTGACCAAAGTCTGATTAAGAGAATGCATGTGTGTGATTGGTGGATAAATGCGAATAATTACAGAGCGTGTAGATGTTTGCCTTCTTCGTTGACGTTCAATGTGTGCGCTTGTGTCTGCGGTGCGAATGTAATAAAGACAGAGTGAATGATGAGGTAGTGTGTACGTCCTTATGTGTGTTTGACGGTAGGTCAGATACATTTTGTGTCCACGTTGTGTCACGCTCACACATTACCTGTTCACTCCTTTACATTAGTTCTCTCCCATTTACTATTCATTAGTGCTTTGGTCACATAGTTACTGTATTGTTGGCATGGCTTCTCATTTATTTTTATTTCATGTTTGCTTTGCTACTTCAGTTCTCATGCGTTTATTTCGATGATGTCTGATCTGTTAAGCGGACCCCGGTTGCAGTGACTACCTTTTGTTAGTCATTTGGATGTCCACCTTATCAGGACTGACTGTATAGCGGACTTGCGCATTTATGCTTTGCTGTATTCTTTGACTTTGACCTCGTACTGTTGCTCACTTCAGCCCTGAGAGTCTAAAATTTTGCCCACCAGCCTTTGGCTAGTGACTTCCACGTTTTATTAGCCAAACTGAAAATGTTTCGGATTGTAACGCACGCAGACTTGCCCCAGTCGCACGTACAGACTCTCGCACAACAGACGCATACAACACACCACTGACTCAGTCGGGCGCATTCACGCGGTAAAACTCAACACACTAGCTCTCTTTCTTCTACGGGCCTATATATATATATATATATATATATATATATATATATATATATATATATATATATATATATATATATATATATATAATATATATATATATATATATATATATATATAACAACGAAAACACTATCAAAATTATGTACAAAATCCCTTCTCACTACAAGCACATCAACACCGCATATGCATAATATACATACACAATGTAAACGCCAGGCTAGGTAATTGTCTCTCACAATCCAACCTGTTTAATGGTGTTCTCGCTTGGTAACGTTCTATCCTTTCACGTCTAGGCGTGTAAGTCTTTCTTCGCACGCTTCCGAGTCGTCCCGTTTCTCATACCGTGGACGTCCTCTTGACTCGCTCAGTAGCGCAGTCCCTGCTGACCCGGGTGTCTCGGCACCGATCGCTCACTCCCTGAGTGAAGAGATGACCTCACCGTAGGTCCCTTGGCGGTAGCCTCTGTTGACCGACGTCTCGGCGTCCGTCGCTCCGCTACCGACAAGCACTCTGAACAATAAAGTCCTAATCATAACACTTGCTAAACACACACACATATTGGATGATATGAGATACATTACGTAACCTGGCTGATACACATAACTCACACGTTCATTCACACACACACGTCCTTCATAACCCGAACTACTTTCGTAACACCCCAACTCTGTCACTACATTGAAACAGACTATAATCTAACACTCGCCATACATTCTTTCATACATTAGAAAAGAGTATACTTAACCAACCTGGTACTACCTTCATAACGACTTGGCATACACACCTAACATTCCTTTGTTATCCATCTCCATAAATAACCACATAGGAAAAACACCGGTTACCTCAACGAATTCTAAACCCACATAACTGAACCAAACCAGTCAACGCTACACAATCGAATTACCTCTTACTAACGCATACTATCTTTAACTCAGTAGCCATCAATAATACATATAAAAACATACCTGAATTCTAGGTTTAAGAGTCTGGGAATACGGCTAGTGTATCTGACATGCATCCGTCCACAGTGACAGCCTAGCCCGCACTGACTATTTAGACCTCTGATAGACTGAGCTCTCACTAAAATCCCCGTGCAAAACGTTTCCCTACGATTTCACGTGGCCTCCTGCCCCCATGGAATAATTGTCACAAGACAAACCGCTGACAAAAAAGTACCATATAAAATCCTCTGTGTGAACCCTATGCGTGAGCATAGAGTTTCATCACACGGATTTAGGACTGAAAAAGTACGGATTGGAAAACGCACGAGCGCACTCTCATTTGGCGAGTGGATTTTTTTTTACTCGCCAAAAAAAAAAAAAAAATCACTCGCCATTTACTCGCCATTTCAGGGCTGCACGGTTTTTTTTTTTTTAATGCTTGATATTTTGCTTGACTGTCGATATTGTACATGGCCGTCATTTTAATTTTACCAGCGTTTTGATTTTACCTTATGTCATGTTGGTTCAACTTAAATTCTTTTTATACATGTTTTCAGTTTCTTCATTTTGCACACATGTATCGTGCTTGTTTGTTTGTAATGTTGCCGATGAGAAACGCGTGTCGTATTTCTGTTGCAGAAAAGACGTTTAAACCAGTGAAAGTGACGTGCGAGAGGTTTACAACACCAGGTCCTGATGGTAATGATAACATTGATAAATCGAAAGAAAAGAGGCTGAACAGGGTGCTTTTGGCCCTAGAGTCTCAAGTTTATTGATTATAGTCTAAGAGCTAGCCCCGTCTACCGTGCACCCCCCCCCCCCCCCAAGTACTCAGTAAGATGGGTTTCAAAGTGTACCTTAGTATGTCCTAAGATGTTTAAGCCATGTTCTCCAAACTCATTAGGAACACACCAGAGATATAGCCGATGGCGCAAGGGTACCCCCATTTACGCTCTTCACGTATGCTAAAATAAGGTTGAGAAACATTTTTCTCTATATAAATCAGAATGCACTCCAGAAGCCCAAATCAGACAATATTATGTTAAGGCACACATTCTGCATCCTCTGCAATAACAAAAGAATGAAAACCTATTTAATCTCTGGCTCACAGTGAAGGTATTTGTGTACACAGTAAATGGCCATTTCCGCGAAATTGCAAAATAAATAATATTAATAATAATAATAATAATAATAATGTGTCAGATGTCTTCAGACATTTTCTATAGCACTGGCAGTCCAATTTCAGGCTTACATCATTACAACAGAATGTCACAATTATTATATACGTAACTAGGTGATGGTGTGATCACTGTGAGTGCCACAGTGGTTTATTTTGTATCCCTACACCCAAGTTGTAAAAATAAACAAAACTAATTAGAAAAAATTACTCAAGTTATTCTATTTCATTTTGACCTCTCTTTACCTGTTAAGTTCAATAATGGTAGTATAAAATGCAAGAAAAAAAGGAAAGTCGGCATCTTTTACCTACGTTCGTGGTGAATGATAGCTTTTTCCCATTTAAAATTGTCGAATTGGGAAACGTACGTTGTTTCCGATGCCCTCAGAAATTTTGTATACAACTGATAGGTCTTTTTTTTTTTAGGTTTTTATGGTTAGGATAGGGTACTACAGTTACTCCCAACCTGCTTTTATGATGCTGTGATGCATTTAGGGGCCACAGTCGTTAAATCTGCTGACCTACCCCCATTTTACAAGAATGCAAAGAAAAGCAAAATGATCATATCAATTGCTTACATCATACTCCTCTGTTTAAATGTTTTTGTTGCCAGTTTTCTTAACAAAGTATGCATATTGAGAATAACAATTTGTGATCATTTCATTAATTTCAATGTGATCCATCAATTTAATTGTAATTCTTTTTAGTTAAGGCAAATAAAGGGGGAAACGTCTGTAATCAGGGGCTGCAGCTGAAGCTTTTACCGTCTGCACATTTAGCAGTCTTGTCAAACTCGGTGATGATGTACCCCAGGGAGATGTTGTGTCTGATGCTGTTCCTGGTCTACATTAATGACATCAGTACAGCAGTACCAAGGATCATTTCGAACATCCTCCATGCAGATTACTTTGCAGTGTGGAGTGCAGCAGAACATAAAGAAATAGCATCATGCAGAATCCAGGATGCTGCCAATAGAGTCAGCAGCTGGACTGAAAGATGGCCACTGAAACTGAGCTAGACCATTTCTTTCAATCAGATGGAAGAGGTCACCTTGAAACTGGAGACATTCCAGTACCAAAGACAGACAGACCGACTTAACTGGCAACAAATAAATTGCTGGATTCACGTGGAGGCCTCACTTCGAAGCCATGGAAGCTAGAGCTGCGAAAAAAAGTCTCTGATGAAGAAACTGGTGGGGACCTTATTGGCGCAAATTACAGCATCCTGGCGCAAGCAAACGCCAGCTCGGTCAGACCAGTAGTACGGTACCAAGATACATCGACAACATGAAACACTGTCTGCAAAACCAAAACCGCTAGGCTTGACAAGTTGCAGAACATGGGTCATTCTCATGATGCAGTAACATTCTTAGAGCCATCTGGAGCACCCCAATTTAGGAAATGGAGGACATTGGAGCCACTGGAACGCAGAACAGCACACACGATGAAGAGACAATAACACCCACAGCACTGGAGACTACAGGAGCAGACCAAGAACCGTCACAAACGCCCAAGTCTAAACCGCCAACTAAAGGTCCTGCAAAGGGCTAAAACTGACATCCTGGAACCAAGCCCACAGATGTGTGAAGAGCTCCCTTCAGATACCTGGACATCTCGAAAAAGCCTTCTAGACAACATAAACGATGTTCCAGGACTTTTTGCCAAAGGTCGCGTCACTGCACAAAGCCATCACGCTGGAGATTTTTCATAAGCGCTACCCTCACAGCAGCTGTGCACACATCTACACAGGCGGGTGCGCACAAGATGCCGTGCGGAACGAAGGAAGTGGCGTGTACATCTGTTGTGCAGATCGCACGACTACCTCCCTCTCCTTACCAGCTGGCGGCAGCAGTTCCAACTATCCTACAGATCTGCATGTGCTCAACACAGCAGCACAGCACTAGCTAGGGTAAGGCAGCAGCTTGATCCACTGATCTCCTCACCAGGAAGCTTCAAGATATTCTGGATGCCCTGTCCACAAAATAGTGCTGCAATGGATTCCAGTGCATTTTGGAGTAGCTGGAAATGGAGAGGCTGACAGCCTGGCAAAAGCAGGCGCCAGACTACCTCAAGATCGCAATCTCCCATAAAGAAACCAAGACACAAGAGGCAACAAAATGATTGGCAACAGCAGAATGGCGGCTGCAGCCCGTGGGCAGACGACATCAACAAGCTGAACAGGGAGAGCCAGGTCACCATCTTCCATCTACGCACTGATCACTCTGGACTCATCTCGTTAAACTGGGTGATGCAGAAACAACCCTATGCGAATGTGGCGTAGAAAATCAGTCTCCTTAGCACATTCTCCAGACCTGTCTATACAGAGAAGCGGTCCGCTGGCAGTTCTGACCTGAAGACACGCCGATGTACACCAAACTCTGAAAACCTGCTTCCGAGCTCTTGACAGCTCACTTATTGGCAGCCAGAACAATATACGATTTAAAGACGGCCATCAAGGAATTGAACGTTGCAGAAGAAGAAGGCAAACAATGGGGGTGGAAGTGGTGATCTCGTGGTAGACATGTGGAAACAAAGTATTTTGATAACATTGTTTTGGCTGTTAGGAACCATGAAACATTATTACGCATAATTTATTCATATTTACACTTTCTAGACGAAAATAAATAAAAGAAAAGGAATTGAACGTTGCAGAAGAGGAAGGCAAACAATGGGGGTGGAAGTGGTGATCTCGTGGTGGACATGTGGAAACTAAGTATTTTGATAACATTGTTTTGGCTGTTAGGAACCATGAAACATTATTACGCATATTCATATTTACTCTTTCTAGACGAAAATAAATGAAAAAGTTAAACTAGTTAAGTTTATAATAATTATGACATCCTGTTTTAATGATGTAAACCTGAAAATGGACTGCCAGTGCTATGGAAAATGTATGAAGGCATCTGACACATTATTTTTGTCTTTATTTGCGATTTCGCGGAAATGGCCATTTACTGTGTGCACAAATACCTTCAATGTGGGCCAGAAACTCAATATTGTTTCATTCTGTTTTTTGCAGAGGTCGCAGAAGTTTTGCTTCAGCATAATATTGCTTGATTTGGGCTTCTGGAGTGTATTCTGTTTTATATAGAGGATAATGTTTTTCAACCTCATTTTAACATCCGCGAAGAGTACCCTTGCGCCATCGGCTATATCGCTGGTGTTTTCCTAAGGAGTTTGGGGAACATGGCTTAAACATCTCAGGACATACTACGGTACATTTTGAAACCCATCTTACTGAATACTGGTGGGGGGGGGGGGGTGGAGGGGGGTGCACGGTAGCCTGGACTGGCTTATGGAGTATTATTATTTTAATGATTTGCTACTCATTTTTGCAAACCAGGGTGTGATAAATTAGCATGAAGGTGCAGCGTTCCTGGCATGTCTTAGTTTATTTAGCATATTAGACCGGCTGGTGACATACATTCAATATTCTGTTTAGTTGTGGGTTAGTTTGTTTTTTTCACAAGCAGGCAGGCACGTCTCGAGAAAGTTTGTTACTGTCGGGACGTTCAGCAATGTACAGCACACACACACACACACACACACACACACACACACACACACACACACACACACACACACACACGCACACACACACACACACACACACACACACACACACACACACACACACACACACACACGGCGCTTTGGCGCCAAAAAGACTTTCTCTGGCAAGGTTTGCTTAGCTAGACGTGACGTCATTTTTATCTTGTTACTTCTTTGCCAGAATTTCTGCCCCGCACGGAAAAAGCGTCATGTGCATGCTTCGGGATGCGCTCCGAACAACGCCATTTCAAAGTCTACCGTATTTTCAATACCATAGACAAAAGGACTAAATCTGTACCTACATCTTCTATCCTTGGAAAATAAAGTCTCTCTCCCTCTCTCTCTCTCTTTAAAATAAATTTGTTTAAGTTTGCACGCTTTTTTAATCACGTTGATGGTTGCAAATAGCATTGTCCTTATCGCGCACCCATGTTATACACAGTCAATCTGTCAGTTTTTGTGTCTGTTGCAGAGCAAGAATACTAATGGTCAAAACTTAAGGGCCATTTTTTTTATCGCAGACGCACCGACAACACCACACAAATAATGTAACAATACTTGGAGTCAGTACTGTGCTAATTTATTCAGTAACAATTTCATTTAAGTTTTGAGTAAATCAAGCAATTGTAACAATAGCAGTACGTTAGAATGTTCACCCACCCCTCATTTGAAAAGTCAAACAAGACTGGTCCAGTCAGTAGCGAATGTACCTACCGTTTGCAGCCGAGCATTCAATGCAGCGTTGACGCATGGAGTTCACCAGGGTTCGGAGAACATGTTGTGGGATCGCTTCCCACTCTTGATGCAGAAACTGAATCAGCTGGGGGACGCCTTGAGGTGGGGGTGTTGCTGACTACACGTTGCCCCAGCACGTCCCAGAGGTGTTCGATGGGAGCCAGATCAGGTGAACGAGCTGGCCACTCCAACATCATGATACCCCGTTTTTCAAGGTACTCATCCACCACAGGGGGGTGATGAGGTCGAGCGTTGTCGTCCTGCAGAACAGCATTGTCGCCTATGGCTTGGAGAGCTGGCTGGATGAGGGGCTGCACAATCTCGTCCCGATAGCGCAGTCCAGTCAGGGTGCCTCGGATGACGTGGAGGGGGGTCCTGCCTTCCCTGCTGAAGCCTTCCCAGACCATAACTGAACCTCCTCCGTAGCGATCTACCTCTTGGACGCATCCATCCGTGAATGGCTCGCCCCGGTGTCTCCAGACTCTCACCCTGCCGTCGTTGAAGGACACAGTGAACCGTGACTCATCAGTAAACAGAACCTGAGTCCACTGGAGTCTGTTTCACTTCACATGTTGACGACACCCGGCAACCCGGTCTCTGCGATGAGCTGGAGTGAGGGGTATTCTCACTACTGCTCTGCATGAAGCTAGGCCAATTTCGCGCAGACGTCGGCAGACTTTCGCGCAGACGTCGGCAGACTGTGCTTCTGCTGACGTTAACGTTTACAGCTTGCATCAGTTGTCGTCGCAGAGTGGTTGACGTGACAGTTCGGTCGCGCACAGCCGCCACACAGAGGTATCTGTCCTCCCTTCTGCTGGTGCAGAGCGGGGGTCCTGAGCAAGGTCGTCGTTCTGCCCTTCCAGTTTCATAGAATCGTGCCAGCAGCCTCTGGATCACTGAATGGGAAACCCCAAGACGTCTCCCAACTTCTCGTCCGGAAATTCCACCCTGCAGCCATGCTAGCGCCCGGCCTTGATCTACTGGCGTTAGGCTTCGTCGTGGTGGCATGGTTAGGAAAGTGACAATTATGCCCCTACTGTACCGGTATTTGTATCGAAACAGAGGTGCTCAGTGTCAACGACTGCCCCCTTTAGCACGTGCATTACGACTTTACCGAGTTTTTCCACCTGCCTGCCTTTGGTACGCTTGCCAATATCGCACAGTTTTTCACAAAACTGACGATGTTTCACGTGCATTTGACACATTCGTGGAAATTGATGAATTGTTGTCTATTGTTCCCTGTACGGTGGACTGTCGAAGGTCAACTTTTGACCCATTTGGATCGAAAGAACATTGTATTTTATTAGCGTACTTGCGACGATAAACAATGACACAAAAAGTGGGGTGGCCCTTAAGTTTTGACCATTAGTATACATAGGTTTGTTTTTTATCGCTGTGTCGTCTTTCGCCGAGTCTGAACGAGCTGATATTAGTTTACTTGTTTCTGTTTATTTGGTTGTTTGTTGAATGTTTATAGTCAGTTGTTTTTTGGTGTTTTTTGTTGTTGTTGTTGTTGTTGTTGTTTAATTGATTGGTGATAATTTATTTTCATGTGGTCGTTATGCTGTGGCACGATTCACGGTACTGGCGGCGTAAACCTACCGAAATTGGCGAACATGAGATTTGTGACCCCTGAAAATACTCATTATAACTCATGAGGACCTACTCCTCTTGCTGAAATCACTTTGTTCCTTTGACGGCTCGGGATTTTGATGTTAAATGTTTCTTTCCTTCTTGGTTTCTTGAACGCTACAATGCTTTTCTTTTCAAACAGTTTTTTCTGGCAGTGAGAAGACTCAGAGTGACTTTAACCTGGTCTTACCACTCGTCGGAGGCCTACTTGGAGCTGGTGTTCTGCTTGGTTTGTCAGTCGTGCTGACTGCGCGTATCATGTAAATACTTATTCTGTATGGCCACAGGGGTGAAGAAACCGAAGCGAGTTATGTGCCCTGTCAGTCGCTCCGAGCCTCGAGTCTCAGATTCACTTATGAGATACGTACTTGTATACGTTTCATTGCACATGTGGCATGACACGGTTAAATTCTCTTCCGTTGTGAGATTTGGGATTGAATCTTCTGTTGATATATTACAATTTCAAGCGAATCGTCACACTTCCTAAAAAAAATAAAACAAATAGAATTTCCAATAACCTTCTCAAGTTATTAGGCCCAAACTCATTACCAATAGTCAAATCGCTTACTGTAGAATTAGGTCCAAACTCTTTACCAATAGTCAAATCGCTTACTGTAGAATAAGGTCCAAACTCATTACCAATAGTCCAATCGCTTACTGTAGAATTATGCATTATCGACCGATTGCCCTGAAATTTGGCACAGCCGTAGAAAATCGTGATAAAAGAAAATTATACATCTGGGTGATCGAAGATTTTGCTTAATGTTACCATGGCAACCAGTTTCAAAAACGGCCCGTCACCATATCCTATCTATGCCGATTGTTTTCGATGATAAAAATGTTTGTTTTCACATTTTGCCGTCGTCTATCATTGAAATACAAAACAAAATCAAAATTACTGGTGGGCGCTTACTCACCGTTGACAGAAATACGTTATTACTGTTTGTTTACAGAATAAAATTTAATTTGCTTGCGTTGTGCTTTTTAGACACAGAACCTTCCTTGCTAGCAGTATATTTGCGTTACACGGCAGAAATACAGCTGTTTAAGAGATGAACAAATTAATTTGTACAGACCGTGTATTTGCTTCGTGCGATTGCCATGATAACCATATTTTGAAGTCGAGAAAGATTTGTATATATGTATTGCCACATTCGAGGGTAAAATTATATAAAAATTGTGATCATGAAAGATCCAAACCGTTCAGTGGGCTAGTTGAGGTTTGCACAAACCATACAGTTCGACCCTGACCGTTGCCAACTGATGCATCACTAATTCCGTTACATGTCTTGTAACAGTCATTAAATTCGACATTGTTGTTTACTCTTTACATGGGACGGTTGGAATGGTCGAATTTATGAAAAAAATAATTAAGATATATATGCGTTACAATGGAAAGTGGAAAAATAACACGGCTTTGCCTTTTTAAATGTAGTTTCCATGGCAACTAGTGTTTTTTAATGTCCAGAAGCAACTGTTATGATGTTATATAGACTGCTTTTAGAATCTATATACTTGATTCCAATTGTATTTGGTAAATAGTCCATAACCAGATGGACTATGATACTTAAGAGCAGCATGTCTAACGTGAAGGTCAAGGTCGCGGCCTGTATATATTACAAATATTGACTAACCGTGCTTCAACAACATTTTCTCTTTTGATGGTTCAAGTGGTTACTGCTGTAGAAGAAAGAGTATGATAAGTCATAAGTGTTTTTTTACTTTAAGGTCAAGGTGACAGCAATTTCCCGAAAACTGTTTGATTTTAAAGAAACGCCATTCATAAATAAAAGGAAGTTTACAATAATGTTATAACGTCCTTGACATTGTGAAGGTCATCTTCATTCTATGTTTCTCATTGATTCTCTTAATGATTTCTTTGTCAGATTTAGACCGTTTTATTTAAGATTGTGTGTGAATTAACTCATTACTGTAGAGTTTAGTTTCAACAAACGTTACACCTTCTGCATCGAGGTCAAGGACACAGCAACAACACTTTTATTCTCGTGTTGTTGATTACAATTTCGAACAAAGGTCTAAGTGAGTTTTAAATCCAAATTTGATTGATGACTTCATTTTTCCTTGAGAAAAAGCAACAACACAATACTTCAACAGCCAAAAGAGAGTGTGGCCATGTCACTAAAAGCTGTACAGACACTCATATTGACAGCGCATGAAGTACGAGCTAGTTGGTTACACAAAAAAATCCGACAGTTTTAGAAAGTACGTTCAATAACAAATTTAATAAAAACAAACACGATGCGAATTTCATCCCAAAGTCTACGGTATTGTTCTGAGCTCACATGCGATTTCTTTAGGAGCATTCAGAGTTGTTACTATTTTTTAAGCTTATCCTTCTGATTCATTTCTCTCCATCCTGACCACCTCCCCCCCCCCTCTCCCCCTCCCCCGATCCGCACAAACTCTGACAAATGGTGCCAGTTATTCGTTTTGTGAGCTGGCGTAGCCACAGACTGTCTTCCTAATCAAATTGTCAGAAGCAGATAGAGCATTGCTTCAACCCGTACACATGAATAACAGACTTTTCGTGCCTTGCATTAGTTAGGAACATTGTACAACACCAACGTGTTTGGCGCTTTAACGTCACTGTCATTGTCTCAGTGTGAAAGGCACGCAAGGGTCTCTTGCACACAGCCTCTTCCAGGGCTGAGTTTTGGTGGGAGTGAAACGTGGTTCGAACATTTTTTTAAAATGAATTAATTATCATTCAAAGAATTGAAGAGTTACAATACTGGCAAACGAACTCATTCAGTTTCTTCCTTTAATCTAGCCATATGCAAAATATCTAGTAAGAATAAGAAATATTACGACGTCTAATGCGAATTAACCGGGTTTTGTGAAATGGTTATTTTCCCAATAATGTGTAAACTAATTAAATAAATTTAAAAATCTACCTGGGGATAATTCTTATAAAGACGATATCTTAAAGTTCCAAGCCTATCCGTCCACAAACGCTAGCACTAGTCGCTGTCACACACACACACACACACACACACACACACACACACACACACACACACACACACACACACACACACACACACGCGCGCGCGCGCGCGCGCGCGCTAGATCTGCGTCCAACAACGAAGCTAGCGTAACTAGACGTGAGGTAATTATCTCTTGTTACTACACTTTTAGTGTGATGCCTGCCCGCCTATGTTATCGAGTACTATCGCGTACTAGGTGTTTAACGGGCTGAGGCCAGCCCCATTTTAAAGTCCTCCGTATTTTCAATACGATAGACAAAATCAACAAAATCAACAACAACAACAACAGCAACAGCAACGCAACAGCAGCAACAACAACAACAACAACAACAACAACAACAACACAACAACAACACACACACACACACACACACACACACACACACAAGCCAACAAACACCAAAAACAAAACAGGAAATGGAAAAAGCACAATATAAAATGGCTGCAATGACCGTGACCATACATCATAATGATACATTTCTTACACCAAACCCTTTACGTGTAAAATGATTATTGTCATGCCAAATCTTAAGCAAATCGGTCAAACGCTTTTGGGTATATTTATGGTCTAGATGGATCTTAAACACAAATGACTATTATAGCCTGGACCTTACTGTTTATTATGAGACTGTATGTTATCAGGGACTATCATTTCAGTAACAAATAATATCACTAGCGCATGTTTTAGTCATATCAATTCAACCGTTTCATAGATACGGTCCTGAAACGAATACACAATGTGAAACAAACATGATTGCCACGGCCTTGATCATCACGGAAAAGGCGTCATTCGTGCACAAAACAATTTCTATTTTTTATAATGTGTTGTGATATCAAGTCTTGAATAAATTAACCAAACTGTTTCAAAGATCTCCTGTGAAGAGACCAAAATCAAACATTGCTCCCATGATCGTGATCTTGACAACAACGGCTTGACTTTGTTAAGTATACGTTCGTTATCAAATGCTGTCATTTTGTTAGGCTTGAGTCATATCGGTCCAATGGTTTTAAAGATATTGTTTTAACAAGAGTACGTGAATTAAACAGAAAGGTGGCTATTACAATCTTAACCTGAAAGAGACCGATGCATTTGTTGCTAATTAACATTCCTGTTTTCCTTATCTGTTATTTTACTAATTTGAATCAAACCCGTCGAATAGAATCTAAGACTTTGCATAAGCAGACAAAAAGCCAAATACGGCCGACATAACCTTGCACTCACAGGTAGATAGGGTTTAGCACAACTTTTTCATTGCAGTTCCTCTTTCAAGGAACAATTTAAAGGTGTGTTTGAGCCACATCATTTAATATGTTTCATTTATATCACCTACCAATGGTACCTGGAAAAATACATTGCATTAATGTAAGTATTTAGATCAGACCCACATGCTGAACGTTGACCTTTCAGAGAGATCAACCAAAGTAGCATGCATGGACATATATATATATATATATATATATATATATGAAATACAAACTGTCCAAGAATGCTGACACCACACACTCCTAATATTGATCCAAGCGCCAGTGAAATACTATAAATACAAAGAAGGGATCGATATACACCTCAAATGTTTGCCCACTCAGCGAGGGCTTCATCTCGGGAATGCCCAGGTAACAGGTAACTAGGTGACAAAACAGGTACACTACATAATTTACGTGTTAGTGTGTAGTGCGTCAAACAGATATTGAATTTACACACGTGCACTTTTGATGGAAACTAACATCTAAGATTTTAAATAGTCTTAATACTTGTACATATTGACTGAAGTACAAGTGCACGTGCATAAGTTCGTAATATTTAGTGCGTCACTGCTCATGACATAAAAGGTTATGTAACACGAGCATGGACATGCAGTGTGCGTAAAAAGTGTCTCAATGAAATATTTATAGCAATAACGATATCGTCATCATTTACATCATCTGTAAGTAAAATTTGATTAAAACTTGGCTAAATACATGAGAATAATATATATATATATATATATATATATATATATATATATATATATATATATATATATATATATATATATATATATATAATATATATATATATATATATATATATATATATATATATATATATATTAGTGTGTGTGTGGTGTTGACATGACCACTTGTGTCCCTTGACCTATTAGACTGGTCCACAAACCAAGCATCCACAGAAATGCCTTCTCCATAGAAACGTGATCCAAGTTTAAGCTTTAAATTAATAACAAATGTCATGGCAAATGTCGTCTCTGTAACCTTGACCTATAAGAAAGGTTAGCAAAAAATTTACGAGAGTATTCCGAGGTTAATGTTTTCAGCACAGTATGTCTTGCCTTACCTCATAGACCTAGCTCGATTATGCTAGGCACTCTCAGCCGTCCATGCAGAATTAATGAGCGGTGTGTGTTGTGTACTGTGAGGCATGAACTGCACTGTGTGAGCTGTGGTACATGTCCGACATGCTGACCTTGTGACGTGTGGAGATGCTGTGTACATGTCCGAGACTGCATGACAGCGTGTGTGTGATGCTTGTGATGTCCGAGACATGCTGAACTGTTTGTGTGAGCAGATGTTGTGTGTGATGTATTGCTGGACGTTACATGTATTTAAACACTACTGCGACCTTTCACCTTGCCTGGACATACGCAAAATGTAGAAAACAGTCCCAGAAAATACTTAAAAACTCGATATCTTTGCAAACACAGCAGTTTAAAAGTAGGTTGGTTGTACATTGCTTAACGTCCCGACAGCAACAAGACTTTCTCAGGACGTGCCTGCACTGCCTGTGAAAAAAAACACACAAAAAAAAAAAAACCCAGAATATTGAATGTATGTCGTCAGCCGGTCTAATACGCTACATAAAGCTAAGACCATTTAGCAACGCACATCCAATAACAAGAGCTACAGGCAGCGCAGACATAGGGAGAGTTTAAAAAAGGAAAATACAGGTGAATGGACCAAGGGTAGACGGAAACACATGCCCCAGAATAGAGGGGAAAGCCCACCCTGTGGGGTTGACCAGGGTGACCCTGGGAACTAAAAAGTAGATATCCCACGCAAGTCCCCAGGGCAGACCCGGTTGGGGGAGTTAAGTATCTCTAAAGATTCGTACTATTACACGTTAACAGTAAACATATGCAAATATGCATATGTACGAACAAACAAACGCACAAACAACACATTATGCAAATAAAAGGTTCTGTATCAACTGAACACACAGACAACACATTATGTACATTCATTGTAAAATAATTTCAACTGTTTGTGCGGTATGGTCTGAAAACTAAATCTCGCATGGTTTGAGCGACTTTATTGAAGTGCGGTTGCCATGGAATCCAGACTGAATCAGCGATGCCCCAGGTGCCAAAAACGCTCATTGCAAGGACGACTACAACTGTGCAAAATGTCAGAAAGACAACTTCAAAAAGCACAAGTCATGTCTAAATTTGCCGTAAGCGACTGGACTATAAACAATGTTTAGCACTGTGTATATTTAACCAAAATTATTTCAAACTGATTCAAGGGCACATGATTAGCCAAACGTGTTTCCAATTCAAGTCACTATGTAATTTTGACAAACATTCTCGCTGAATTGCTTGTAACAGCCATAAATGTGCGCCTTGTTCTAGCAGTCCGAGCACTGAACGAGAAAACGTTTGACAAATCAGGTCTCCTGACAGCCGCTTTTAAGTTGAGAACTTTAACCCATTCAGCCCTGACGCACTACAGCAGGAGATGGGTCGACCATGATAATTCAAGGGTAGTGCCAGATTAGTCTGGCGCCTGTCGGTGCCAAGCTAATCTGGCACTGCCCTTGAATTATCATGGTCGATCCATCTCATGCAAGTGGTGCATAGTCATTAGATGACGCCTCCAAAATTTGGGAAATACGGCCGTCGGGCTGAATGAGTTAACACTGAGCCGCCGTCGGAGGAGGGCGGGGAAGGGGGGACGGGGAGGGGAAAGTCGAACTCGCACAGGTTTCCTTGACATGTGCTGCGATATCAAGACATGAATTTGCATGTAAGCCTACTCTACTATAAAGAAAGAAGTACCCAACGGAGAAAGAAACACGCTTAGAAAAGACGGGTACAACACAATTTATTAATATTTCGGGTAAATACCCTTTGTCAAAATAGACAAACAAACAAACAGAGAGATTAGCCGCTACTTATCTTCATTGGCAGAAAGAATGTGGCAACTGAAGGAGGTGACGTAAAAGAAAGAAAAGGAAGAACAAAAGTGCGGAAAAAGTAAAAATGACGTCAACGAAAAATCGTGAGAGAGACTCGGAAAGAACCTGAACACGAGAGACAATGCTATACGTTAAAGAGAAACAGTGCTGCGTGCTTTCTTTTTCAGACGGAGCAGATCACGTGTTGATCAGCCTGAGGATGACGCTGAAGACATACAGATGAACGGTATGTATAGTCTGAATAATTGTGCCTTGAGGTCGAAAGATTCAAAGTAAGCACGCAAAACAGAAAAAAAAATAAAAGAACATACTTAATAATAATAATAATAATAATAACAATAATAATAATAATAATAATAATAATAATAATAATAATCATTTATATCGCGCTAAATCCCCAGGACCAGTGAGCTCTAAGCGCGTTACAAAATCGCATGCGTCGCAGACGTTTTCCCTGGAAAGAGGGGGGGGGGGAGGGGTGGAGAGAGAGAGAGAGAGAGAGAGAGAGAGAGAGAGAGAGAGAGAGAGAGAGAGAGAGAGAGAGAGAGAGAGAGAGAGATACCACACACGCGCGCACACACACATGTACCACGCTGCTGAACATTCTTATTTGTAAGAGACGCTTATTCTTCATTATTGTCCTCAGACGCACGTCCGCGCGAGAGCAACAACGCAAATGACGAAAAGCAGGGCGACGATCGGACAGCTGAAAATTACTACGAACATGTGTACGATCTTGTGGACCGGAGCGTAAACCCGGACGACATACAAGAGTACACGCAACTTCAGACTACGGCGATTCGCCGTCCTGTCACCTCCAGTTAAGGCGTACAGCGGGCCACAGGAACTGATTGTGGTGGGAGTGCTGCCGTTTACCAGAATGTTGCGGTTCATCAGCCACCGAAAACGCAAGCCTAAAGCTAGGGTTCCATAGGCACGAATACGATCCGAATCCGATGCGGTGACGCAGTTTTCCTTCAAAAATTGCGCCATTTTCGTTCGAAGCCGAATGCAAATTCATTTCCGCATCGAGCATATGGAAACACACAGACATGAAAAGGGCTTGCACGAACGTATCGAGCATATGGAAACACACAGACATGAAAAGGGCTTGCACGAACGTATCGAGCATATGGAAACACACAGACATGAAAAGGGCTTGCACGAACGTATCGAGCATATGGAAACACACAGACATGAAAAGGGCTTGCACGAACGTATCGAGCATATGGAAACACACAGACATGAAAAGGGCTTGCATGAACGTTTCTGTTTCGGCCGGACCCGCTTTAGATTCGGATCGAGTTCGTATCGGATTAGTGTAGCTTTAACCGAAATTCCGTACAGTTTAGTTCTGTTCACTTCGAGAATGGAATCTCGATCTGAGCTTCATACGCGCCCCCCACCCCCCACCCCACCCCCACCCCCACATTCCCCCCTACCCGTCAGAAGTCTTGCTAGAGTTCCTTTTGATATCGTAGCAACATTGGTCTGATGGACATGTAATTATGGATCTCCCATTAAGGCGCAGATCCACGTTCCGTTCGTGTCGTGCGACTGTGCGGGACGGTCGGCCGCCTGATTGGATGTCTGGCGGGATGGAGCGCTCCAAGTTCCCGCGTAGCCCGACCCGCAGACACCACTACCTGCTGGAAATTCCAGACGGGGTCAAGGTTTCTGCTTCGGTAAGCAATGGCGGACTCACACGGCAGCAGCGCCATTTTTCAAAAGAGAGGGGTGTGCGCGAAACTCGCAATGTGATTGGTCATCCGGTGCCAGCCGTCAGACTCTGCGGGATGAAAGTAGCACCAGCCTCTACTCGTCCCGCAGCCCGCGCGATCCGATGGTGACGTCAGAAATCTGATGGTTGCCCTGGAAACCCATCAGAGCCCGCACAGTCGCACGACACGATCTGACCGTGGATCTGCGCCTTTACTTTCAAGTCTGCCCAGAGTTCACCGTTTCTCTACACTTCTGCCAAGGAGGCGATCGACTGCGTGGTGCCTATTGACTCTGTTCCAGAAAATGCTTTTGAGCTAAAAAAAAAAAAAAAAGTGCTTTGTCGCGCAGGGTCATGCTTGATTACTGCCTTGCCAGAGAGCGCATACGCTCTCTCATTACCATTGGGTTTGTGTCCTGGGTAGTAATTAACCCGTTCAGTGCCAATGGCCGCAGACCGTGTCTTTCTGCAAGCTTCGTTAGTTCAACACCAAAAATCCCTAGCTCTACCTGGTACAATGATTCAAAGTGGTGTCAGCAAGAGGCATAGATCCTCATGAGCCCCCGCAACTGCGGGGGCTCATGAGGATCTATACCTCTTGCAGTTGGGTGGTGCTCTGATTTCCTCGGCACTGAACGGGTTATATCTTACGTGCACTATTACTTGAACTCTAAAAGACGGTCAGCGCATGTTGACAGGCCGCGCTGTGAAATCATCTAAGTTTTTCTTTCTCCCTCTCCTCAACCGCTGTGACAGTCATTGTCAGCTAGCGCGTTCAGCCACCCGGTGAGCCAAAGATCTTCGAGCCGTGTCGCCCGCAGTTGGCCCGCGCACAGCTGTGCGGCGGCCGACGTCGGCACGATGACCTTTCACGCGCCGTGGCTGTTTTCGTGCCTCTGTTTGAGAGTGCACACACACACTCCTTAATATTTTTCAGTTTTCTCAGGAGTCTGTGAGCGCGCGTGCACTAAACAAACATTAACCCTTTCAGCCCCAAGGTCCCATTTCTCAAATGTTTGAGGTGTAACGACTATGTACCAGTTGCAGGAGATGATTTGACCATGATAATTCAAGGGTAGTGCCAGATTAGCTTGGCGCCTGCAGGCGCCAAGCTAATCTGGCACTACCCTTGAATTATCATGGTCAAGCCATCTCCTGCTGTAGGGACTCGGGGCTAAAAGGGTTAGTAGAACTGCAGCGCAGCCTCAGTACCGACATACGCGCATAGCGGCGCGACAGCCAGTCGAAAGCGGTGGCGACAGCGAGAAGAATCAAGAACATACAAATAAATATGGCGTGTTTCCAAATTCCAAATGCGTGATGCCAAAGCGGCGCGATTGCGGAGCGATAGGTGACACCAGCACGACAAGTTTGTATCGCCGCCCAATGGAGCGATTCAAAGTCGATTTCGTCGCCATTTCTCTGCAAAGGGCGCTTGATTTGCATCACACGACAACTGAAGTGCAACAATTCTAAACATTTCTAAATAGAGGCGTGATGCTATGTGGAAACACAACGAGATTTTCCGCCTGCGCTCTGCTACTTTGTTGCTGCGTCGCATATGGAAGCACGCGGGCATGTCCCTGACTCAGTCCAAAGTAGATGTCCGGTGAGCAAGCGTTCTTCTGGCTGACGTCAGCCTTTATATGCTGGCGCACAACCATGGGCGGGTCAACCAAGTTCGATCTCAGCCTGAGGGCCTTTTGCGTACTGGATGGTTTGACCTTTAACCTCCTTGTGAATTATACAACAGGATAGGACTGTCGCGAACTGGTTTGCGACAGGCCTGTCGTGTTGTATATTACACACAGATGTACAGCATCATATCGAGGCTGACTGTATAAGAACCGGAAGCTACGATTTTCAGGCATCCTGCGCGAATGCCTAAAACAAATACCTGAAATTGATAGGCAATTTCGCAATATGAATGTAATATATGTATAATAATAATGTACAATAACGTTATACCATCAAGTAAAGGTGCCTCGGGCCGACTTTGGCCTGAGCTGGCACGCCCCATCATCCCACTGCCAGAGACTTAGATCCTCATCAGCCCCCGCAGTTGTGGGGGCTCATGAAAAACTGTGCCTCTTGCTGCCCCCAGGGCGGTTGGAACTCTTTGGTGATTAGTTATCAAAGATTACAGAAACAAAAAACTTTGACCACTGGCAGTGAAGGAGTTACTGACCCCTCTCTCTAGGCCTGCCCTGCTGAGCTTGGGCGGGGTTGACCCATTTAGCCCCGACACCCTACAGCAGGAGCTGGACTGACCATGACAATTCAAGGGTAGTGCCAGATGAGCTTGGCGCCTTCAGGCGCCAAGCTCATCTGGCACTACCCTTGAATTGTCATGGTCAATCAAGCTCCTGCAACTGGTACACAGTCGTTAGGCAACGCCTCCCAAATTTGATGAATGGGACCTTGGGGCTAAAAGGGTTAACTATGATTTAGTGCCCAGGGTCACTCAGGCCCCTAATGGTGGGTTTTACATTTTCTTTCTTGTGTTTTCATGTACAGCTGTCTCCCTTTGGTCCATTTCAACGTATTTTAACATGTTATTTTTTGTTGTTGTTGTTAATTCTCCCTGCTGTTTTACTGTCTGTAGTCGTTGATATTGGATGAGTTTTGCCTTAATGATTTGCACGTAACTAAGAGATGATAAGTGTATTTGCGGTTAATATAGTTTTATATTTTATTCCACTGTAATATTTTATTATTGAAATGGTGTCTACGCCTTGTCTTCGCTTTATAGCGCTTGTTATGCCAGATTGCGACATACAAATTCAACGTTCGGTTGGATTTTTTTATTTTTATTTATTTTTTGTTATTTCTAATTATACTGCTTCTTAGACGGATAGCGACACAAACACTCGATGTCCGTTCATTTTCTCCACATATATCGCAGGCCAGCCATTTGCTGCTGTCGGGACATTACGTACAAACAAACAAACCAAGAAACAAACTAACAAACAACCACTGATCTAAAAGAAAGCACATTCGAACCCTTATTTTCGGCTCACTTTCTGAAATGAGTCGGTATATATACGCCACGCTCAACATCACTGCCTGAGGAGTAGCGTGAATGTGTGCAGTAAGGCGATTGCCGGCAGGCTTCGGGCCCCAACATTCCAGCCGAGGGACGTGATGACGGACACTGTGACTGTGTTTATTACAACACTGACTTAACAGCAGCGTGTGCATGTCAGTTTACTGTACTTTAGAAACATATTTGGACTGCCGCTTTTACGTTAATGTTGTAGTTTTACTATTGTTGCTAAAAAAAATAAGTAGGTGTGAGGTTATATATTAGTTAAGTTATAGTGGTGACTGTTTGTGCCGGAGCGACTGTCTAATAGCCGGCGCTGTTCTTATGGCGACGGGCCCCCAGGTAGCAACTGTGAAAGTATAGTTCGTCTTTTTGTTTTGTTGATGCGTATCTCTCATTTGTGTAACTAGTATTAGCCAAGCAGAAAGTTTAAAAACATTATATTACGTGTTTAAGAGATACTAAACTAGGGCTGTCCTTAGTTTGCTTTGTGTTAGGGAGGTTCAGGTCGGGTTGGGGCCGTTGGCGCGGGCCATGAGACGCCTTGGCGACGGGCTTCACCCGTCCCGAGCCATTGTCCATTTCAGTGTTGTGTGTAAACTGTTGTGTGAGTATGGGTGATTGCGAGTTGCACCTGAGGTGGCGAAACAAATTTTCCTGTACGTGGCAACATGTATTTGGAACAATAAAGTTCATTCATTCATTCATTCATTCATTCATTCATTCACAATGGCCTTAATCAAGGTTATCTCCCTTGGTTCTCTTCTTAACTCATTCTACCCCAAGACCGAAATCCCCAAATTTTGCCGTGGTCCTCTGAAGACTGCATTGCAGTGCAGGACACAGATCGACCATGATAGTTCAAGGGTGATGACAGAATAGCTTGGCGCCCATGAACTATCATGGTCGATCTTTGTGTTGTTGTGGTGTGTCTGGGGTACAATGAGTTAAGACACCAGGGCTGTGTTGCATGAGTGAGCTTAACTCCTGCGCAGGCACCTCCGGAACACCTTTCTTAGTACCTTGCGCACGACCTGATCTAAGCTCACTCGGGCAACTAACCCCAAAATAGGAGATGTATCGGTCTTGATATGTCAACTGCAGCGCCAGATTAGCTTCAGTGGCGGTTGAGCGTCGAGCTAATTTGGCACTACCCAGGGGCGGTTCAGTTACCTCGAGGCGGTGGGGGGGGGTGGGGGGGTGGGGGGTGTTCCAACTTTTTGTTTAGGACCTTCAACCTGACACAAAAGGCCTCGCTGACAATAGACCTTCCTTCCAGGGGCCGAAAAATCAAAAAGCGGGGGGAAGGGGTGGGTTTTTTTTTATTATTTTTTTTTTTATTTTATTTTTTTTTATTTTTTTTTTTTTTTGGGGGGGGGGTACAGAAGGCGCGTGCGTGTTAAGACTCACCGTTCGCCAAAATATCAAACGACAGAGGGTTGGGGGGAGGGGCCCAAACACCCCAAAAAGGGACTTTGTTATTGCATTTTAAAGAATTTTGGGTCTGTGGAGGGGGAGGGGGGGCTGGAACCCCCGCTCCCACCCACCCACCCACCCAGATCCGCCCCTGCTACTCTTGAACTGTCGTGAACTATCATGGGCAATCGATCTCCAACAGAAGGCACACACATTTTGTGGGGCCTCCAAAAGTTAGGAAGGTCATTGTAATATTAGGCAAGACTGCATCAGTATACGTTGTTGCCGGTAAAAAATGAGACAACAAAATTTGTTGTCCGTAAAAAAATGAGTCCATAAACTTTGTTTTGGATTTTTAACTCATTCGAGACGCGCTGCATCCGGATACGCGGCAAATGCCGCGTATCAGAAGGGACAAGTCTCGAATGTGTTAAACCAGAAGTCTATTGTCTGTAAGTGTGCAACGGCGGCCTTTGGCAAAAGACAAAGTGTGGGTCTATTATTGCGGGCGACTCTCGTCTGAACACGTATTTCCCTATTATTGTCTGTTTTAGAACATGGTGTCGAGAACACATAGGTACGACTATTGACAATCGAAACGCACGAGCCAGAAACACAGAAATCTGTTACGCAATAAAATGTTCGCCTAATGCAATGACGTGTTGGCATTTTGACGTCATGTAATGCATGTGTCTGTGCGTGCGTGAGGGTGTGTGTGTGTGCGTGTGTGTGCGAGTGTGCCCTGGAACGTAATACTCACCTTGACAGGTCTTTCCGTCGTTGTCCAGTGTTTTGCCGACAGGACATGTACAGTTGAAACTTCCAGGTGTGTTGCTACAGGTGTGGCTACAGCGTGCAACTCCTGAACCACACTCATCCACGTCTGTAGGTAAACCATAATTATTATCACCATTATCATCATCATCATCATCGTCACAGATCATTATCATCATCATCATCATCGTGATGAAAATAGCAGGTGCGCTGGTGCTGGCGTGACTACAGTTTGCAATTCCTGAGCTACACTCGTCTACGTCTGGAGACAGACCATCATCATTATCATCATTAACGTCATCGTGATGAAACAGGTGTGTTGGTACAGGTGTGACTACAACTTGCTATTACTTAACTACACTTATCTACGTCTACATCATTATCATCAATGTCGTTGCAGTCACGTGTGAAGTAGAGATTAAATTATGTATGACCTCCCGTTCCTAAAAATGAATCGCTCATGCAAAGTTCGACCGATAAAATGCGAGCGTTAGCTTTACCTATAGCTTTAGCACGCATTTTATCGGTCTAACTGAGTACGAGTTATTTATTTTGGGTAAAAAAGCTCGCAGTTTATCTGTGCAACTGAGCACGAGTCATTTATTTTGGGTACAAAAGCTCGCAGTTTATCTGTGCAACTGAGCACGAGTCATTTATTTTGGGTAAAAAAGCTCGCAGTTTATCTGTGCAACTGTGCACGAGTCATTTATTTTGGGTAAAAAAAGCTCGCAGTCTATCTGTGCAACTGAGCACGAGTCATTTATTTTGGGTAAAAAAGCTCGCAGTTTATCTGTGCAACTGAGCACGAGTCATTTATTTTGGGTAAAAAAGCTCGCAGTCTATCTGTGCAACTGAGCACGAGTCATTTATTTTGGGTAAAAAAGCTCGCAGTTTATCTGTGCAACTGAGCACGAGTCATTTATTTTGGGTAAAAAAGCTCGCAGTTTATCTGTGCAACTGAGCACGAGTCATTTATTTTGGGTAAAAAAAGCTCGCAGTCTATCTGTGCAACTGAGCACGAGTCATTTATTTTGGGTTAAAAAGCTCGCAGTTTATCTGTGCAACTGAGCACGAGTCATTTATTTTGGGTAAAAAAGCTCGCAGTCTATCTGTGCAACTGAGCACGAGTCATTTATTTTGGGTAAAAAAGCTCGCAGTCTATCTGTGCAACTGAGCACGAGTCATTTATTTTGGGTAAAAAAGCTCGCAGTTTATCTGTGCAACTGAGCACGAGTCATTTATTTTGGGTAAAAAAGCTCGCAGTCTATCTGTGCAACTGAGCACGAGTCATTTATTTTGGGTAAAAAAGCTCGCAGTCTATCTGTGCAA
>BTPG01000001.1:335352154-335384654 GCA_036245525.1 Semisulcospira habei | reverse complement strand
AGAGAGAGAGAGAGAGAGAGAGAGAGAGAGAGAGAGAGAGAGAATCAATGAATGAATCAATGAATCAATGAAACTTTATTTTACAACGGTTTAGGCATTGACATCGTCATCGACACAGCCATTTTACAAACCTGCCGTTGCTAACAACTACAAGACTAACTACAAATATACATACATATAAGTAAACATAATACTTGCAAAGCGATGACAACACTATTCACATAGACAGACATACTCATAGACTCACAGACACCCCCCACCCCACCCACCCCCCTTCACACATAGACAGAGCTAAGTAGTCCAAATGATAATTGAAAAGGATAACAGACTTAATTGGGAATAAATTGGACCCAGCATAAAAGAAACATATAATACAAGTGGTTGAGTCATCCCTACGAGTGATCCACAAAATATTGAAGAGACCCTTTTTAAACAGCAGGCGGATTTTACATGGTCTGGAAGGGCATTCCAGATAAGTGCCCCTGAGAAGGATAAGCTAGTTTTATATATATATATATATATATAGAGAGAGAGAGAGAGAGAGAACGAACGGGGAGTACCCATGGGCACGAAGTAGGCTGAGTGTCTAATACACAAAGCCAGCTAAACACCAACCCGAAGGCAAACCTTATATCACCATCGAGTTGAGGACTACCTCGGGGAAAAACGGGAGGACCCCGGGAAAAAAAAACCAGCATTTAGCATGGTACACAACAAGGAATATCGATGAAAAAAAAGCAAATAATCAAATTCAGTAAGAGAATAATGGTATAAGAGGAGAGTAGGTAGTTGTGAAACCATCTTCAAGGGTAACTCAAAAAAAAAAAAAAAAAAAAAAAAAAAAAACAGGGTGTGGGGGGAGAGAAAGACAAGAGGGGCGGGGGAAGGGGAGGAGGAAAGGGAAGAGAGAGAGAAAGGGGGAAGAGAGAGAGAGAGAGAGAGAGAGAGAGAGAGAGAGAGAGAGAGAGAGAGAGAGAGAGAGAGGAGAGAGAGAGAGAGAGAGAGAGAGAGAGAGAGAGAGAGAAAACAAAAAGGGAGGGGGGGGGGGAGGCAAACAAACAGAGCCACCAGCCCCACCCAACAGGCACCCCCCAGCCCACGGACGAACGCACAGGCATGCGAACAAGACGACCACATACATCCCCAAGGGAATACACATGATCGCCCCCCACACCCGCGCATAAATCCAAGGACCGGCGACCAGGCGCCCGACAGGGAAGGGCAAGGGATCCAACTTAACGTATGGCCAGCGCTGAAAAAGTCCCCATGGGAGGCACAAAGTACATATCAATCAGCGCCAGCCGCACCTATCTGGTTAGTGAGTAGTCATACAGAAGCGACTCGGTAAGGTAAATGACAGTTAGCAGAAGACACAGGTAAGGTCCAAAAAGTTAATCTTTCATATTCATCCCGAGTGGCGCCACAGTGCCCAGTTTATTAATCAAAAAATTTTCTCGGTCTTTCCTGGCCCAGACATTACTGGTTTGCATAAGCCAGAGGCCTTTAACACGAATGTCCGAGACGGAGTGATCGGCCTGGTTGAAATGTCGCCCGACCGGTCTATTGTAATGGTACTTGACCGACTGAAGATGTTCTTTAAAACGGTCGTTGATGGTTCTTTCCGTCTCTCCAACATAGAGTTGGCCGCATTTCACACTGGAGATGACATAAATCACGTTGGTAGTTTGACATGTGAAGTATCTGTCTATGTTGAAGTTGTAGCGTGGACCATTCACCACTGTAGAAGGGCAAATAAAAGGACATGTCTTGCAATTTGGAACATTGCACGGTGTGGAGCCGGAGGGTCTGGTGGTAGAACGAGGCTTAAGAGTAGAGCGAACAAGCATGTCTCGTAAATTAATATCCCTCTTGAAAGCCACCAACGGAGGTTCAGAAAAGATAGCAGCGGACTCTTTACTGGATGACAAAAGACCCCAGTTAGAAAGAAGTATTTTACGAACCGGATTGGTGTGCGGATGGTAAACCATGGTTACGATGGGCCTGTCACTCTCAGCGGTAGGCTTAGTTTGCAGTATACTCGCGCGACTAAGTTTTTGTACTGTTTGGAGAGAACCTTGAACAACAGTATGTGGGTAATGTCTGTCGATGAAAAATCCAGCCATTTCTTTGGATTGAACATCAAAATCTGATTTTTCGGAACAGATTCTTTTAAGCCGAAGAAACTGAGAAAATGGGATGCTATTCTTACATTTGGGGTTGTGCGAAGAGCGGTAGTCGAGGTATGAATGTGAATCGGTAGGCTTGTAATGTATTGAAGTTTTCAACATTCCGCAGTCAATACTGATGCTCATGTCCAGAAAGTCGACTGAAGTAGCTGATATATTGTATGTGAACTTGATGGATGGGTGGAAATCCTGCACGAATTGAATGAAGTCTAAAAGTGCAGCGTGGGTCATGTGTGTAGCTCCGATACCATCATCGATGTAGCGTTTATACATCTCAGGGACAGGCCCGGTGTATGTCTGAAGTATTTGGTTCTCAAGGAAACCCATGAAGAGGCAGGCATAGCTGGGTCCCATTTTAGTGCCCATCGCTACGCCACTGCACTGAGCGAAGGTGACGCCATCAAAGGAGAAACTGTTAAGAGAGAGAACCAATTCAGCCAGACGTATAAGAGTATGAGTAGGAGGTTGTTTATGACTTCTTTGGTTGAGGAAGTACGAAAGTGCATTGAGGCCGTCATTGTGCGGTATGACAGTATATAGTGAAGTGACATCAAGTGTAAACAACAGTTCAGGTTTGAAAAGTTGTTTCTGGTTGACTTGGTCTATGATCTCTAGAGCATGGTTGGTGTCTTTAATGTAGGTAGGTAGAGACTGGACAAAGGGTTGGAAGATGATGTCCAGGTATTCGGAGATGTGTTCTGTGGGACAGCTGCAAGCTGACACTATGGGGCGGCCGGGATTGTTGAGTTTGTGAATTTTGGGGAGAAGGTAAAAGTTAGGTTGCTTAGGCCGCTTTTTGATGAGGAGATTAGCTGTTGAAGGAAGCTCTCCTTGAAGAATCATCTCTTTGACTGTCTTGGAGATGCGCTTTTGATCAGCTTGGAGGGAGCTTTCGTCAAGGTGTTGGTAGTGTTCTGGGTTCTCTAACTGTCTGTAGGCCTCTTTGATGTACAGATCTCTGTCCCATACAACGACGGCGCCACCTTTATCGGCTGGTTTGATGACGATGTCGCTTCTGGTTAGTACGGGATTTTTAGTGAGTTCTGTTTAGTGAGTTCTAGGCGGAAGCTGCGTCTGTCAGAGGTCTAGATCGGTAGTGCGGGTTGTCTTGTCGTATGGAACGGTTGTGTTTGAGATACCTAGCCCGCATTCCACGACTCTGAAGCCTAGATTTCAGGTATGTTTCTATAAATGTAGTATTGATAGTTGCTTAGTTAAAGACAGTATGCGTTGGTAAGAGTAATGTGGTTGTATAGCGGTGTTCCGGTTTGGTTTAGTTATGTATGTTTAGAATTCGGGGAAGTAACCGGTGTTTTTGTATAGTTGTTACCGAGATAGATAAATAAAAGAATGCGAGGTGTGTATGTCTAAGCCGCTATGAAAATAGTACGTGGTTGGTTAAGCATAGTCTTTTCCAGTGTATAGAGTAATGTATAGCAAGAGTGTTAGAGTCTGTTTCAAGATAGTGACAGAGATATAGGGGTGTTACGGAAATAGACAGTTTATGAAGCACGTGCGTGTGTGAATGAACATATGACTTATTTGTATCAGCCAGGTTACGTGACGTTTCTCATTGATCCAATATGTTGTGTGTTTAGCAAGTGTTACGTTGGGACTTTTGTTATCTATTCAGAGTTCTTGTAAAGAGTGGAACGACGGACGCCGAGACGTTGAGTCACAGGTGGGACCTACGTGAGGTCATCCCTCCAGCTCTTCACTGAGAGTGAGTCTGACCGGGACCAAGACACCCGAGTCAAAGCGAAAACTGCGCAACAGTACGAGAACGAGGACGTCCGTGCCAAAGAGACAGGACGGCAAGAAGAAGCGTACGACGAAGGGCTTTCACGCCTAGACGTGAGAAGGACCAACGTAACCAGGCAACAACATCAAACAGGTTGGAGACTGAGAACTAAAACCTAGCCTGGCAAAGATATTGTGATTTGTGTGTGTGTGATAGTAGAGCAGTGTATATAGTTTGATAGTCTTTAAAGCGTTTCTTTTCTTTTATATTGCATAAAGGTTACTTTAGAAAGGGAGCCCGTGTGTTGTGTTTTACCGCATGAATGCGCCCGTCTGAGTCAGTGGCGGTGTATGCGTCTGTTGCGTGAGAGTCTGTACGTGCGACTGTGGGCAAGTCTGCGTGCGTTACACTACGTTTCATGGTTACTTCAATAAACTTACTAACCTTCACAGCCAAGAAGTTGTTAACTCATTCCGCCCGCGACACGCCACAGCAAGATATGGCACGACCGTGATAGATTCAAGATTCAAAAACTTTATTGTGTCATTCTGGCCGACAAATTGTCTTTGGTTGGGATCAGTATGCTAAAATAGCGAAAGACACATGCGCCACATTATCGCACACACACACTTCCCAGTAGCTCAACCATCTCCTGTCCCTCCCCCCTCCTCCCCCCCCCCTTCCCCCCTCCCCCCCCCTCACACCTCCCCGCCCCACCCCCCACCCCCCACCCCACGAGGGTACAAAGCTGCCCTAGTAGCGTTTGGTTTTAACAAGAGGCGCTTTGTACCAACTGCCAGACGGGAGCTTTTGAAGGTGCTTAAAAAGGCAGTGGGAAGTGTTAGCTGCCAGCTTTAGGCCCTTGCGTATCATTCTCGTCCTGTAGGGGCTGTCAAGGCTCTCCAACCTGCCCCCAACGATTAGATTAAATTAGGGTAGAGCCATTAGGCGCCAAGCTATTCTGCCACCACCCTTGAACTATCATGGTCGATCTGTCTCCAGAATTGTAATGCTTTCCTCAGAAGATAACTCCAAAATGTGGGTATGTAGTACCTCGGGCACAATGAGTTAACGAGATCAAATGCAAGAGACGTATATCCTCACGAGACCCCGCAGCTGCGGGAGGCTAATGAGGATCCACGTCTCTCGTCTTCAATCACTTTGTGTCTATTTTCAACTTGCGGTTGGTTAGAGCTCTTTAGTGTTGAAATTAACGAACATTTCATCACACAATCTGAGCCCTGTGCACGTACAGGAAATATCGTGAGATAGGACAGCATACAATCTGCGCTCTGTGCACGTACAGGGAATATCGTGAGATAGGACAGCACACAATCTGCACTCTGTGCATAGGACAGCACACAATCTGCACTCTGTGCACGTACAGGGAATATCGTGAGATAGGACAGCACACAATCTGCGCTCTGTGCACGTACAGGGAATATCGTGAGATAGGACAGCATACAATCTGCGCTCTGTGCACGTACAGGGAATATCGTGATAGGACAGCACATAATCTGCGCTCTGTGCAAGTACAGGGAATATCGTGAGATAGGACAGCACACAATCTGCGCTCTGTGCACGTACAGGGAATATCGTGAGATAGGACAGCACACAATCTGCGCTCTGTGCACGTACAGGGAATATCGTGAGATAGGACAGCACACAATCTGAGCCCTGTGCACGTACAGGGAATATCGTGAGATAGGACACCACACAATCTACGCTCTGTGCACGTACAGGGAATATCGTGAGATAGGACAGCACACTATCTACGCTCTGTGCACGCACAGGGAATATCGTGAGATAGGACAGCACACAATCTGCGCTCTGTGCACGTACAGGGAATATCGTGAGATAGGACAGCATACAATCTGCGCTCTGTGCACGTACAGGGAATATCGTGAGATAGGACACCACACAATCTACGCTCTGTGCACGTACAGGGAATATCTTGAGACAGGATAACATACAAATCTGCCAACATCTGCAAACATGACCTGCGTTCACTAGCAAGGAATGCTTTAAAAAAGGGCACGATATTAACTCATTCGAGAGGTGCCGCCTCCGGATACGCGGCATATGCCGCGTATCCGGAGGCGGCACGTCTCGAATGAGTTAATTCAGTACCATTTTTGTTCTTACACACCTCTTGGGCCATCGCAGGGTTCTGAACCGTACGACCTAGATCAGTTTGGTCCCAAACCTTAATCACAGACATCAGATATGATAAAGTCAGGAAATTAACCACTTAAATCCCAGAACTAAATAACTGTTATTTTCCAATATGGGAGTTCATTTATATAGTTAAGAACTAAATAACTTTTATTTTCCAAAATGGGAGTCATTTATAAAGTTAATCACTGCAATTACAGTGTGACTTGATTATTTGACCTTCGCGCTTTCAGCTGCTGATATAGGTCCAGACCCGTCTCCACGTCTCCAGCTCACTGCACGTATTCTGTACTATAATTCAGTTCAGTTCCGTTCATTTTGGTCAACACAGGATCTCCGTAAGGCCCATAGGCGCTCCAAACCATGCATCAGAAGTCTCCCCAGAGTTTCTTCCAATGTCGTGGCAATGTTGACTGGTTCAATATGGATCTCTCATTGTCTTTCATGTGTCTTAACCCTATTAGCCCCGGATCCCTACAGCAGGAGATGGCTTGATCATGATAATTCCAGGGTAGTGCCAGATTAGCTTGGCGCCTGAAGGCGCCAAGCTAATCCGGCACTACCCTTGCATTATCATGGTCAAGCCATTTCCTGCAACGGGTAGGCAACACCTCCGAAATTTAAGAAATGGGACCTTGGGGTAAAAGGGTAAAAAACAAATAATACCCAGACTTACCCACACACTGCCCGTGTTGGCGTGTGTAGCCGCTGATACAGGAACAGTAGTAAGAGCCCTCCACGTTGTGACACGTCTCCAGCTCGCCGCACGTAGTCTCTAGGTAACCCTCCGCGCACTCGTTGATATCTGGCAGAAAAAGAAACACCCAAAACTTCAGCCTTCTTCCTTTTGCCCCCCTCTGACGTGTGAAGAGCATGTCTGCCCTGGCGGTAAATGCTAGAAAGACAGTCCAGACCCAAAAAGTGACTGCCATGCAATGTAGAATGCAGAGAACAACCCAACGTAGGAGAAAACCACGCTTAGCGCGTCTCGTTCTCCGTTGGGTTCTTCTCTGCTAGAAAGACAGTCGGTCCATGTTAGTGAAAGCGAAATTGTCCTTGTGAAACAATATGGAAATCTCGCTTTCACACAGATGGATTTACTATATTTTGCCTTCACCGGACAGGTGTGTCATGGTCGAGTGGTGCCTCGCTATGTAAAGGGACAAATATGCCGTTAAACTGGAAAAACAGCATGTTTATTCTTGAAAAAAATCAAGGTTTTCATAGGTACACAAGGAAAATCTCGCTTTTCCCATAAATGGACGTGCCGGCCTTTGCCATACAACGGGAAAAATCGTCAATGATTTAGTCACCGAATCACAGCAATAATGTCTGGCGAACACGTAACTGTCCGCACAGGTAAATGCTTAGAAGTGCCGCAATAGCGTTTTATGTTTGCTTAAAGGCACTAGCTACGTGCGGACGTCGATAATTGAATACAAAATAAAACAGGACACATATCTATTCAACAGCATCTAAATGGCTACAAGTATGAATTGACTGTGTGAGCAAGGCGAACGCTACCCAGCAGCAAGAGACATAAACCCTCAAGAGCCCCCGAAACATTTTCGGGAGCCTATGAGGATCTATGTCTCATGTTAGTCCTATATCTTTTTGTTCTTTTTGGTCCCATTTACCTCTGTGTTCTTCACGCAAATGTCGGTCAGTGTGCAGTTGTTTCTGACGCGCAATTTGTGATCACTTATAGCGAAGTGGTTAACTCATGGCGCCCGAAGTACGAAATACATTTTGGAATTATTCTCTAAGGGCTGCATTACAATTCAGGAGACAGATCGACCAATATAGTTCAAGGGTGGTGGCAGAATAGCTTGGCACCTATAGGTCTTGAACTATCATGGTCGTGCCATATCTTGCTGCGTGCGTCGCAGGCAAAATGAGTTAAGCAAGTAAATTTACATCCATGAATCAGTGACAGCTTTCTGTTTGATGCATTTCAGATTGAAACCAACCTTCACAATTTCCGGCCGCGTTTTTCTTGTATCCAGCAGGGCAGTTACACACGTAGGAACCCTGAGTGTTGCTGCAGATCTGTTGGTTCCCACATACATCCGGGTTCTCCGCACACTCGTCCACGTCATGCTCACAATGACTTCCGGTCCAGCCGGAAGTGCACACACATCCGGTCACGTGGTCACAGCGAGCGGCCCGACCGTTACACGTGCAGGTCAATCGACACTCATGGCCGTATCTGAGACCTGGACGAAGGATGGTCAATGCAAAGGTGAAATGATGATGCAGTCATAGCAGAATATGTCCACCGTAAAGTGAATTCCTTTAAAACACTTAAATTATCATTCTCAAGATCCTTGACCCTTAGACACCATAGACAGTTCTGTGGGTTTGTGTGGTTTAACCCACTTAACTCCAAGGCTATTTTTAGAGGTGTCATGTAACAGCTATATGCCAACTGAAGGAGAAAGATTGACCATACTATTTCAAGGGTAGAGCCAGATTACCTTGGCGCCGTCAGGCGCCAAGCTAATCTGGCACAACCCTTGATTTATCGTGGTCGACCCATCTCCTGTTGTAGTGCGTTGGGGCCAAATGGGGATAAGCAAATAGTTACAGGAAGAGCTGCGAAACTGCTATCGGTGTCAATGACTTGTACAGTTTGAGAATGTGGATTGCGGACTGATGGTATTGAGTGCACCGTGCAACATGGCCCGGACGATGTATTAGAAATTCCGGAGGTCAAATGTACTTTGAACTTCAGATGATGCATTGCTTTAACTGAGCCTTCTTATTGGTGACTTGCCCTAGAAATAAATATATCTAATGTTTACTTGAAGTTAAAATTCAGAAACAATGACCAATGGTCGACTTAGCTGAAATTATCGTCTCCTGCTAACGTGCAGTGTCGCTGATCACATTAGGGGAAAAGTCAGTATTCTCGGTGTCTTTTTTGTGCACAGGCTCCAGTACCCGCGTTATAATACAGGCCGCAGGTATGTCGCTCCTAAACTCGATTTTGGATGACATAGACAACACTAGAATCTGGACACGCTAAGCGCAGTAAACCACATTAACTAATCCTACTGTGCGATATACCAGATGAAAACGAAAGCCAGTGAACAGACCACGACATACCCGTGGCATGTAGGATATCGCGAGGACCGAAGATAATGTGCAGGGACAGGGATCACTAAAACACTGAGAATGCCGAGTTCAGCCCCAATTGTGACGTCGCAAACGTGCGGCAGCATCAGTGAACTAAGTCGCTCATTTAGTGCATTATCATTATGGAGCAGTTGATGAGCAAAAAAGGCACACGTAATGTCAACGTTTGGCAGCTTCGACTGCGCAGGAAAACGACGGCTGACAGCAGGACACTTTCTCAAATCACCAACCTTGACAGGGCGTGCACGTGCGTTGATCAGCCCCCAGCACGTGACCAGTGTAGCACGTGCAGGCGAAGCTGCCGAAAGTGTTGGTGCAGGCCTGGCTACAGAAGTCCTGTTTACACTCGTCGACATCCACACAGGCGGAGGCGTTACTGGGGCTGTGGGCGTAGCCCGCGTTACAGAAACACGAGGGGACGGGGATGCCGCTACTGGAATTCGTGTCCGTCGTACAGCCGTGAGCACAGCCTGCCTGGCCACAGAGATCTGCCGTCGTCTGGTCAGGCTCACACGTACCTGCACCACAACGTGGTAGAAATTAAAAACACGAAGACCATACCATGACAATCATACTGCTGGTTTTTTTTTTCTGTCTAAAGCATAAGTATTCAAAGTACCGTCATAAGTAACCTTTACCATTGATTTGCTAAAGAAGGTTAGTGAAGCCACGAATGTGTTGGATGCTCATTTGTATCATACTAACCCTTCACTGTCGAAAAATACAGAACAAAGTTTGACTGCAAGAGGCATAGATCCTCATTAGCCCCCGCGAATGCGGGGGCTAATGAGGATCTATACCTCTTGCTGTATCTATGGTCCTTTGACGGCTCTTTGACGACTGGCTCTCTTTGACGTTGAATCAACAAAGGTTTCAGAAACACAGTCAGCGCCCACTGGCAGAGACGGGGTTAAACTTTACCTTTTGAAGACAGCGTGTATCCAGGGTAGCACGTGCAGTTGAAGCTGCCCCCAGTGTTGACACATGCCTGCTGACAGCCAGCCGTGCGGTCCGCACACTCGTTGATGTCGTCACAGGTGACACCGTCGTCATTCAGGCGGTAACCCGCGTCACAGCCGCACGCGTAGTAGCCAGGGAGGTTGGTGCAAAGACCGGTACAGTTATCGGTGCCATTGGTACACTCGTCGATGTCGATACAGCTGAAATTGTGAAATATAGGCGGTGTTTAGATGGGTGAAATATTGGCACACTTTGACATGCAGACTTCATAATGTTAGTTAACCTTTAGCCCAGCATCAATGTAAGACATACCAAGAACATTCATAAAGGAGATATTTCGGTCCATGAACCGTTTACTACGAGGCGCTTTAAAAAGAGAGGGTGACTCCCGTCAGCCCGAAAAAAAAAAAAAAATTTTGCATACAGAGTACACGTAAATCCATTACGTTGGTGAGTCCTCAGGTCCAGCCACAAAGTAGTCCCCACATTCCGTGAACCCCGCAGTTGTGTCGCTTTGCTGCATGAGACGCATACCGAAACTGTTCTTACAGCATTGAGGTTAAGTGCATGTAATATAAATTCTTACATCGGTGTTTAGGTGACACTGAGAATCTCAATCGAGTGATTTTAAAACCTAAGAGCGAAAGCGAGTAGGAGAAGGGTTTTAGACCTTTGGATGCGAAACAAATGTTCTAATATTAATATATTATATTATATATTAAGACTAATATTATGAAGTCTCGATGTCAAAGTGTGCCAACCCTCAGTATTACCTAAACACTGATTTAAGAATCTATTTCTTACTCACCTTTTTCTTGGCATAAATCCGATGTGAGTTGGTTTTCGGCACACACCTAGTCACAACACAGCCACCATTGTGTCTTGGCAAAGGTCTTGATGTAATTAACTTTGTAATTTGACATCAATATTTTGGATGCCAGACAAATATTCCTACATGACGATGTAATAGCGCAATATCATGACGCCAGAGTGTCTGTCGTCAATATGAAATACGTCATTGCTCGTGAGTTGAAAGTATGTCAAGTTTCAATATCGCGTGTCCCCATACCTTTTTTGGACAAGACTTTCTTACAAGACAATTTTGTGCACACTTGGCCGCTCACGCAGCAAGGCTATACCACGCACGTGTGCAATGCAGCTTTTCCGCTCAAAGGCAGCAAAGAAGAAGGTGTATAAGAAATATCACAATCACCTTTTTGCTTTTTTCAGAGTCCGCTGCATGTTCTTACATTTTTACACGCATACCCCTTGGTACTGTCGCCGTGCTTTGTCGGTGTCAGCACTAAATACCATCCACTCTCATACTGCTGTATCGGGGTGATGTTTCTATACCAACGTACCTTGCAGGGTCTTCAGGGTCAGAGTTGTAGCCTTCCCCACATTTAGTGCACGTGAATCCCGCGATGCTGGCCCCTTGCTGTGTAGGGGTCAGGTCGGTGCAGGTCTGCTGAGCGCTACACGGGTTCTCCAGGCACGCGTCATAGTCCTCGCTACAGTTAAGGCCTGAATAACGTGGGAACAGAGGGGAGTTGCGTGAGTAAGCGTCGTCTTGCGCCAGCCATTAAGCAAAATTAGCTTAGTCCTGCACCAGCCACTAAGCAAGGTGCTCCAATATAGCGGAGCACCTTGCTTAGTGGCTGGCGCAGGGCCAAGCTCACTCATGAAACTGACCCCAGCAGAATATATGCCACCCATTTAGCTGTCCGTAACGTGTTTTTTTCCGCATCACCTCCACACAAAACAAAACAACAAAAAAATGCTATGGAGAGCCAAAGTTCTAAAGGCGGAACAGTCTCCAATCTGTGGGTTGTGACCTCTTTTAAGCGGTTCATGTGAAACAGTGGTTCCAAAGTAGCCCGGAACAAGTAGCTATTCCAGTTACATCTTTGCTATAACATGGTGGATTAACTCGTTCAGCCCCGACACACCACAGCAAGACATGGATCGAGCATGACAGTTCAAGGGCGGTGCCAGAATAGCTTGGCGCCCATAGGCAGGTTTAAAAAATGGCTATGTCTGTGATGATGTCAATGCTTCAACCGTTGATAAACATTAAGCTTCATTGAATCATTCAGTCATTCTCGATTTGTCTGTAGAATTGTAATACAGTCGTTCAAGGGCAACTTCAAAATTTGGGGTTTTCTATCCTGGGGCAGAATGTGTTAATACTGTGAGGTGGTGTCACGACACCATGGCTTAATGTCCGTCATAATTATGCAATGACAACAGACCTGTCCAAGCTGGCTCACAGCTGCAGGGAGCGACCATGAAACCGCTGACACCAGAGGCTACTGCGTTAAGGACGTCACACGATCCGTGACCGCCGCAGGACGGGCAGACGATGATGGTGACGTCACGCTTTGGGGACTGGACGTTGTTGGAATCCACGGCGTAGAAACTGTCCAGGAAGAAAAATTAATCACAAGATTAATGCCGCTGAAAATGCCAAATCCAGACCAAAAAGGTGACTGCCAAGCGTGTAAAATAAAGAGAACAGCCCAGCGAAGAAAGAAGCTCGCTTAGAAAAGACAGTTGATGTTTCGAGTGGCAACCTGTACACAAGCAAAAAGAACACACTTCGCGACTTATCGTATAATCGTGTCAAAGTTGAAAGTGCAACATTGCCTTGGAGTGATATTACAACCGTTCTTGTATCCATGCGCATACACGCATAATGTGCGTGAGATGTTACTTTGGACCGATCCTTCAGCAAAATGCATACAGCCCCAGCAGGCAGCAGGTGTTCATGACAAATGATAACAATTCTTGGCAGCGATGGGATGCTATTAGCTTTGTTAGGCTGAGGAAAATATCAGCTGGATTAACTCATTCAGCCCGACGCACGTATTTACCAAAATTTGGCGTCATCTCACGACTATGCAACTGTTGCAGGAGACCCATCTCCTGCTGTTGTGCGTCAGAGCTGAATGGGTTAAGACAGTTTACTAACGAGATCAGACCGCTATAAGCATAATCCACTGAATGCGTCATCATCGTACCTCTTCTGGCTGAACCGGTGCAGTGCCAAGAAAATGGGAACACCCAACTGCAAGAGGTATAGATCCTCATGAGCCCCCGCAGGTGCGGGGGCTCATGAGGATCTATGCCTCTTGCTAACACCACTTTGAATCCATGTTCCTGGTACATATAGGAATGTGTTGGTCCTGAATTAAGGAAGATTGCAGAAACACAGTTTGCGTTCGCTGGCACTGGACGGGTCAAATATGACTGGGTGAAAACTGCTATTGCCCATCGGCTGTCGAATGATAACAAATAAAAAATCCAATCCAGACCAAAACGCTGACTGCCAAGCGTGTAAATTGTGTTGTAACTGTCTTTTCTAAGCGAGTTTGGTATCAATTTCAGCCCACTTAATCAATTCTCACATATAAACGATTTCAATTTCCAAAACTTCAGTTGCTCGCTTGAGCTTGCCCTCAGCACCACGTGGATGCTTTGTGTTATTGTACAGTGTGTGAGTGTATGCGCGTGATTCACGTGAGCGTGCTTGTTGGGTTCAGTTCGCGGCGGCGCTTTAAGCCGATTTTTTATTCGGATAAAGCACCTATTTAATGCACTGATTTATTTATTTATTTATTTATTTATTTATTTATTTATCTGTTGGGTTCTTTTCTGTCGAATGATAACTTCTCTTGCCTATCACTGTGTCGAACACGCACGAATGTTCTCAGGAATTACAGTTATGCAATTTAAAAACTCGACAACTTTGATCAGCAATATCTTCCGACGTGTCCGTCGGCAGATCTTGCTGGTTAAAGTTGTCGCGCTTTGAAAGTGTATTATGCCGTAGTTTGATGTGCATCCTACCTCAGACTGACGGGCGTTGAGGCGTCGATATTGAGTGTGACATCACCAGTGTTGCGATTAACGACAGCAATGCCATCGACGTCACCAATCACGTGGTAGGTCAGACTGTCGCCCTCATCGGGGTCATGGCCTTGAAGGTTGAAGGTCGCAGCTGAACCTGAGGTCACGCTCACAGTAGTGTTAAACTGGAGAACGGGAACCGTGTTTTCTGCAACACAAAACGCCGGGTGAGCAACCCAGTAAGCAAAGGTCCTCGTGCCCACGACAACCGCCGTGGGCCCGCGCACGAATGTGCGCGGGTCCACTGCGACCGTCGTGGGCCCAAAGATACTTTGCTACTGGGGAGGTGCTTTTTAGCATTCAGGCTGACGTCGGTGTGAGGACCTTTTGCTAAATGATAATTCATAGTTAGCTTCTTCTTTCATCTTTTCACCGGTCATTAAAAACAGCAGCATGAACAACATCAGCAGTAGCAACAACCATAACAAGTTTCTTGGCTTGACTTCGCGAACGAAGATTCTATAGGGCTTGCCCACGTCGTCTGCAGGCATTTTCGTGGCTGCGGAGGCCAATCCGGGACAGGCAGGTTCGACCGCAGTGGCTGCAGGGGAAGGTCTGGTCAGGGTTCTGAGTTACGGCAACTCGGTTTTTTCTCCTGAGCCGTTTGTCCTTAAGGTTAGCTCTGCGAGAGTCCTCAAAGGAGACGGCTGCCTTGTAGATGGTGGAGCGCCAGGTGTCACGGTCCGCAGCAAGCGAAGACCACTGGCGGTGGTCGATTTGGCAGGCACTAAGTGTTTCCTAAAGCCTGCGCGGTGGAGCTTTTTGGTGGAGTGCAGTGTGCGCAGTACTGGCCCCACCCTTTAAACCCTTGGTTCGTCTGCCATGGCCTAGCACGCTAGGACGGTGGCATCGAGGTCCTCGGGTCGTAGGTTTTATATCAGACTGTCCTTGTCCTAGTCTCTGGCTCAAAAACCTTCCCCGAAGACACGGGGGCTTTGATGTCAGGGTTTTCCTCCCTTAGCCTTTTCCGCAGCCAAGCGGCCAGTCCTGCAAGGCAGCAGGGGACTCGTGGAGGGCGGGGTCGTCTATGTCCCGTGCAGAAGTGAACATCTGCCCACTGCCCAAACCATAACAAGTACAACAACGACAACAACAACAACTCACTGCTAACGGCTTCTGTCCTGTTGGCGGTGTCGGCGGTGTTCTTGGTGGAGATGGCGATGGCTTCACTGCCCGTGGCCACGTAGTCGTACACACAGGCCAAATTAGCGGCGCCACACAGCTCCTCCGCCTTCTGACGCACGTCAGCTGGCTGCTCGTCCAGGAAGATGGGCTGGAACTGCGGGTGGGCGTAGTTGGCGGGTCCCTCACGGGGTGGGTAGCGGAGCACGGTGTTGGCCTCGGTTACCGCCCCTACATGGCAACACAACTTGGTATATTTTTGTCAAAGTTGAAATTGAGTACGTTATATTCCTCACGTCTATATGTCTATCATTTCACCATTTTGGCCTGCGCACTAGCAAGCGGAACAATCACCCGGGTTTTTTTTTAATTGTTTTCAGTTTTACATACATGTTAAAAAAAAAAAAAAAAAAAAAAAAAAAAATTATGTGTCTGATGTTAAATTCGATACTTTCTCACATACAAAGGGACACTGTCTCCGCATCGCCAAAGGCACCATTCACATTTCAGACTTCAGTGATTAACCCCTTCCCTGCCACTATACGTACGCCGTACGTACATTATTTGCTTCTGAAATCTTGGTTCATTCAACGACCAAAAGCCAACACCGTCCAAGAAACATGGAAACAAATTGGTCTCAGCATGAGGCATAGTTCCTCATGAGCCCCCGCAGTCGCGGGGGCTCATGAGGATCTATGTCTCTTGCAGCTGGATCGTGTTCACATTTTTCTCGGCAGTGAAGGGGTTAAAATGGTAGAATAGTATTTTCACCCATTGAATGCAATGTCATCAGCGTATGCACTCACAGTGAGGACCAAACGTTTCGTAGATCTGTCGGTCAGTGAGATCAGGGTTCAAGGTCGTCCCGTCAGGCAGGATAAAGTCGTCGTCCTTGACCCCGTTAAAGTTGCCAAGCAACCCCTTCGTTTGATTCTGGAACTCTAGAGGCATGATGACGGAGATGTCCAGAGACTTGTAGCCGATTGAGACTGTCAGCTGGATGCCTGAGATTAACGGAAATAATCCTCGTTCATGACATTGTATGGTGGTGATGTGTGGTTTTGGACATTATCGCTCTAGCAACACACTTTTCTTAAAGTTCACATGACTGTTCGCTACTCTGTGATTCGGACCTTACGGCTCTGGAACTGTAAGATCCGAAATCACAGACCAACATCAAGGCCCTCGTTTTCACTGCAGCTTACAGGTGTCAATTTTAGAAGGTACACAGACACTATTGGAACAATGTTTTCAAAGGTCAGAAAACTGGATCACNGAATCGTTCGGATGTTCAATGAATGAATGAATGGATGGATGGATGGATGGATGGATGGATGGATGGATGGATGGATGGATGGATGGATAAATGGATGGGATGGATGGATTAACGGACCGAGCGACCGACCGACCGACAGACCGGTCCGTCCGTCCGTCCCTCCGTCCGTCAGTCCGTCAGTCAGTCAGTCAGTCAGTCAGTCAGTCAGTCAGTCAGTCAGTCAGTCAGTCAGTCAGTCAATCAATCAATCAAAGTGCGTCCCAGACTCAAATGCGTAGAATTATAGTTCGTCTGCCTACCCATTCCTCATATTTTCAATAGGTGATTTGGAATTTTAGTGAGTAACAGCTACACAGACGCGGAAGTCCATGAGCACACGTTTTCAGTCCCGGTATCTGCGTTGAACTTTCGCTAAGACGCGCCAGGCTTTTCTATCACTCTCACCTTTGACCTAGCTATCATGGTCGATCTGTATCTTGTTGTAGTGTGTTTCAGATTAATTGTTTAACCCTTTTGCGAATGCATCCGAGCTGTGATTTAACGATTAACCCTTTGGGTGTCGGTAGCGGTTTTTGCCGTGATGATTCCTGCAGGAATCAGCGCGACAAAAACCCATACCGACAGTCAGCGCGTTATGGATTATATTCTTACCTGAAGTGAACCTGACCTCAAAGGAGCTGTTGGTGTTTTTCAGCAGGTAAGCCTCATTCTCTACGCTGAAATCATTGCCATGCTCGTAAAAGTCGGTGGTGTAGTCTGTCCCGTTGCCGTATATTATCAGGGCTAGACAGCAGATGTGACAACATATTCTGAAGAATTCTAGAAAATCATTTTAGTGGTAAGGAATTTCAATTGTTAAAAAAAAACATTCACGTTATAAAGGAAATTGTGGTTTGTTCAGTGCAGTATATGTACTTTGCCGTATATCATCGGGGTTGGAAAGGACGCCCGCAATAATTTTCGCTAGATTAAAGGAAGATAAAATGGGCACCGATCCTTATATATGGATCGACAGCCACACAAAAGCATAAAAAACAATCGAAAACGTACAACAGATACTATTAACTCTGCGACTGCCAGTTCATTTTAAAACAAACTGTCAAAATCAGCGGGTGCGAGCAACTTGGATGTATATTCCAATGACTAGAAGGTTATCCTGCGTGATATAATAAGCACTTACTGTCATTTGTATTTGGGTCAAGGTCAACAGTCACTCTGACCCCGTTTTCCTCAGTACCAAAGGCCGTGAAGACTGTCGCGTTGGCGACCGTCCCTTTCTCTGTCTCGGCTAGCCCTGTGCGACCTTGAAGGGTGAAGGTCAACGAGGGCGTTGTCATGGAGATCATGATGTACTCGCCCCAGCCGTTGAACGTGTACTCGCCTCCATCCAGGGTTTTGATGTGCGGGTCACCCCACGTCCACGCTAAGAGCAAGAATTAAGAGCAACATTGTGTGTGCCGATCAGAACGCAGAAGTTTTAGTTTGTGATTTTGAAACCTCACAGCTGTATACAGTGAAGCCAAATCACAGACTTGTATACATCTGATGATTAACTCATTCAGCCCTAACACACCACAGCAAGACATGGATCGAGAATGATAGTTCAAGGATGGTGCCAGAATAGCTTAGCGCCTATGGGCGCCAAGCTATTCTGGCACCATCCTTGAACTATCATGCTGGAGCTGTCTCTAGAATTGAGACGGGGGGGGGGGGGGGGGGGGGGGGGGGGGAGGGGGGGGGGCGGAAACCCTAGCATCCCCCCCCCTTCCACGACTCAATTCTAGGCTCGAAGCTATTCTGGCACCACCCTTAAACTATCATGCACGAGCTGTCTCTTAAATTTGTTTCGGGGTGCGGAAAAAACTTATCCTTCTCTTCCTCCTCCCCCCGCACTCCCCCTCCCCCCTCCCCCTTCCCCCCCCCCTTCCCCCCGTTGTTTTGTTTTATTTGTTTTGCCTGAACACTGCAATCAGACGCAAAATGAATGACGGGAGACATGTTTGTTTTAAAATGTATATAAGATACATTATATTGAGCAACAGTTTTGTTTGATATAGTGCTGATAAACAGACATGTGATTACTCGACTCGAATCAAAATGTGCTCGTCTAACGACTCGGACATTTTGATTCAGGTCTCGTAATCACATCTGCCTGTTATCGGCACTATATCAAGCAAAATGGTGCTCAATATAATATAACAGCATAGAAGTGGCGTGTTCGTACACTATCATTTCTAGACAGATCGAGAGACTCCCATTCGCAAACTGTTTGAATCATAGCCACCGAGAGCGAAGCTCGAGGTGACTATGAATCAACAGTTTGAGAAAGGGAATCGCGAAGTCTGTCTAGAAATGCTACTGTACGAACACTCCACTTCTATGTTTTATAGAACTTTTCAGTCTTTCACAACATGCATCTAGGCACACAAAAATCAAACAATGCATACGACAGTTTCTCTTTAGCCTGTTTGTCGGCTGCGCCGGTCTGAGCCGCTAAACGCTGATTCTGTTGAGTTTCGCTGCTTTGTAGAGCAAACAATCGAAACGTTGGATATGTACAGCGTTGACGATGAAACGTAAAAGGATTGTCTGTTTCACTTTCAGATGTTTTTAATCGCTTTCGTGGTTTGTCTGTTTGACTTTCAGATGTATTTATCGCTTTCGTGAGAAGCGCGATGCCATCGATTTTAGTGTAGAATAAGCCCTGGTTGTTTTGCCACCTAGAGGGGTACTATGGGTCCCAGAAAGCACCGCGCGGTAAGACTAAGACATGGTGTGGGGTTACTTGCTATGTAAAAGTGGTCCTGAAAGGTTCTATATTCTTACAACTTTATCTTTCTGATTTTAGGCTGGAATGTGTAGTTTTCACACGTACAGATTCTGAAATCCATCCGTGTGGTGCACTTTCCTATGGGCCTCAGCTCGTAGTACATGTTGCAGTATTCACTGGAGGAAGTGTTATAGCAGCAGATGTCGTGTGCCTGGCGGTCCTCACGATAGTAGTCGGCGGCTTGCCACCAGTTGGCCGGGTTGAAGGCAGTGGCGGATCCCGCGTGGGGGGCGTCGGACAGGTACTGGCCATATTCACTCCAAGAGGCCCACCACCTGGCGCTGTAGCAACACTCCTGTAATCGCAAACTTATATCAATTTTAACTCCTTTAGTGCCGAGAAGAAAACAAAACAAAAACAACTAACTGCAAGAGATATAGATTAACATGTGCCCCAATAGTTGCAAGGGCTCATGAGAATCTATGCCTCTTGCTGAAACTTATTTGCTTCCATGCTCTTTTGACGTCTGGTAATGTAGCTCGCAGACCGAGCGCAAACCAAGGAATAGCACCTGGCTTCCTTGCTATGTTAAAAAAGCATAGGGGTGGTGGGGTGGGGTGCCGCAAAACGACAGAAATATTCAAAAGATTGGAAGGAATAAAAAATCCCACCTTCCTATGCGCCCCTATGCCACCATGGACTGATCAGTAGAATGCCCTAGTCAATACACAAGCCACTGACAGCTAATGCGATGCTAAGGATTATAGAGCTCCCGCCATTTTACGATCGGTCATTTTACAGCATGCTAATAACCAATCTTAAATCCTACCTTGCCATGTGGAGCCACCAACAGACTGTTGCCAAACGTCATTCTATAGCAGAAAGCATCGTAGCCTGCTCGATAGTAGGACCATTGCCAACTGCCCCACATCCACCACCAGCTGCACGGACACTCGGGCAGACGTCTAAACCCCTGCTGACGCTGTGAGTACAGTCGCAGGTTACGTGTGTACCAGTCCTGACACGCCTGGTCCGCGCTGTAGCTGTCGCCTATGTCGTAGATCCACATGCCCTGACGACCTGAACATAGCACACAATGTAACATTAACACATTCGAAGTCTGTCGCATCCGGATTCGCGGCTTTACACCGCGAATCCGCTTGCGGCACGTCTCGAAAGGGTCAAATGTGTAAATTCATTGTGCAGCGGTCCTGACGTATTTGGTTCACGTTGTAACCGTCTCCTGCGAGAATGTGGTAGACCCACACCACTGGACGACCAGAGAGTAGACATATTAGTATTTGGTTTTTTATTCCTACGTCACACGACCATTCCCTTTATCGCAAAACTTACCACGTGACCTCGCTACATAAACCCTTGTAGCGACTAGTGGCGGATTTTCATGTACTTTGTGACGCGCCTTGAATACCAATATTGTTCCATAAAAGGTAATAATAATAATAATAATTAATAATAATTACGGTATTTATAATGCGCTTATCTTATAATAATTATAACTCTAAGCGCGCACTCACAACTCGCACACGCATGCGCACGCTTTAGACAATGACTCACGTAACACAAATAGTGAAGATACATTACGACGGTCAGCTTGGGCTGGGGAGTGTGGTGATATAGTGCTAGAACTGTTGAAAGAGATGAGTTTTGAGGGCAGACTGGAAGGAGGAGAGCGAGTGTTTCTGACGGAGAGAGAGTGGGAGAGTGTTCCAGGTGGTTGGACCGTATACTGAGAAAGAGCGGGGGCCGAAAGTGCTGAGTTTGGTGCGGGGGATGAGGAGTCGGAGAGGGTCAGAGGCGGAGCGGAGGGAGCGGGGAGGAGTGTAGGGGTGAAGTAAGTTGGAGAGATACGCAGGAGCGTAGTTGTTCAGGGATTTGTAGCAGAGAGACAGTATCTTGTATTGGATGCGTTGGGGGATGGGGAGCCAGTGAAGGAGCTTGAGCAGGGGAGTGATGTGGTCGGATTTTTTCTTTCTGAGGACGAGGCGGGCAGCATTGTTCTGGACGCGCTGGAGAGTGAGAGTGGTGGAGTGAGGAAGGCCAGAAAGGAGAGAGTTGCAGTAGTCGATGCGAGATAAGATGAGAGAGACAGCGAGTTTGGTGGCAGCTTCGGTAGTGAGGTATTTTCTGATCTGACTGATGCGGTGGAGGTGGAAATAACATGCCTGGGCCGTGGCGGAGACGAAGCTGGTCATGGAAAGAGAGGAATCGAGGATAACGCCAAGGTTCTTGACCGAGTCAGAGAGGGAGATGGGGGTGCTGTCGAGTTGAAGGTGGAGAGAGGGAGAGAGCTGGGAAAGTTTCTGGCGAGTGCCTACCAGCATGGCTTCCGTTTTGTCGTCGTTCAGTTTGAGCTTGTTTGCTGTCATCCAGTTTTTCACGTCCTCATAGCAGTCAGCCGTGCGAGTCAGTAGTGTCTGAGTGTTGTCGAGTTTGTCTTTGTCTAGTAGTTGTGAGTCGTCAGCGTAGAGGTGGTGGTGTATGTGGTGAGACTGGATGATGTTGGACAGGGGGGAGATGTAGAGTGTAAAAAGGACCGGGCCCAGGACGGACCCCTGAGGAACGCCGCAGGAGAGCCTGACTGGGTTGGAGGAGACGCCGTCGATGGTGACGGACTGCTGTCTGTCGGAGAGGTAGGAGAGAAACCAGGAGTGAGCAGAGTCAGTGATGCCAAAGGAGTGGTGGAGGCGGTGGAGGAGGATAGTGTGGTCTATGGTGTCGAAGGCGGCAGAGAGATCGAGTAGCGTAAGAAGGGAGATGTTGGTACATTAAGATCTTCTCACGTCGAAGTTACTTGGTGTTGCTCGAAACATATGCACAACAGAGTTGTTTGTAGCACACATTTGCAACAATATATATCACACAATAAAGGAATAAAGAAAGAACCTTTCTTTTTTAAAAAAAATGGAACGCACATATATTATGCGTTCTATGCTGAATATTTTTTCGAAGAATTTTAAAGACTTTTGAGGCAAATAGTCATCTCTTTCATTGCAATATTCTCACAATTTCTAGACTATGCTGCTGGTTGCGCAGATCTTATACGACCTCATAAGTCTATTAAGTATATGGCCTTGGCTCAGATTTACCGTAGAGGGCCCGTTTTCTGCACCCGACGAGATTAAAGTACTTTAAACTTGTCGAAGTTTAAAAGTAATGACTGCATCTTTCAGACGAAAGGTTAAGTTATGCAGAGATATTTTTCTTGTCCAATGTTTGTAAAATTAATTGATGAATTTTATTTTCTTTTGCGTTTTTGGCGCCGCGTGCGATCTCTGATTTTGTGACACGGTTATCGGTAAGCTGATTTGTCGATCAACAGCAACGACACTTTTGTACCTACCGCACTGCTTTTGATTGTAGCATCACAGCAAGAGTCCGTAGTCTCCAACAACAACACAAACTGCGGTTTTGAAATTGTGTCGCTTAAAACGCGTGCTACGATCGATTTTTCTGACCGGATATAGTTAACTTGATGACGTAATAATTATACCAGCGATAAAAAAACTCGTCGGTTTTTATTCACAATGACGAAATATTAATTTCTACCGGTTGCAGGCTAGTTGGCTATCAGACTATAAAAAAAAAAATCTTCGCCATTTAGAGGACAAAAAAAGCGATGCTGCGTGCCGCGTGCGTTCTGTTGTAATCAGAATGGTATGACCATTTTTGGTTAAGCGGAGGAATTCGGAACTAGGCAACTTACTCTTAAATTTTTACACTCGCGCGCTATTCATCCCCGCCAACGTTGTGTACCAGAGCAGCCGCGCGGAAAAATGTCTGCCGCCGGAAGAGAAAATTCAGATAAGTTTTTGTTGTAAATCGTCTTATATGAGTAATGTACTGAAAAAAAGTATTTCTTTCGCTGTTTCGTTGAGAGAACTACGTAAGCTTCTTCATTTTGATAATGTTGACGAAAGTGTCTGACTTAGCAATGTATTTCGAAGGTATTAGTCTAAGTTTCTGATGCTTTCACAGTCGAATATCTACATTAAAAAAGGCTTTATTGAGGTACCCGATTTTTTGTTGTTGTTGTTGTGAAGATTATGTACACAATACACTTACGTATAATTTTAATCTTCTCCATCACTAAGAATTAGAATGAAATCAATTCATATTGTACACAAAATAGTTGAATTTCGTCAATCACCAACTGCACCCCTGCTGATTTTGGTTTCAACCGAGGTTGTAAACAAACCAAGGGGAATCACAGCGCTGGACAGACAAACAGTTAGATCCCCTGCACCCGCCTATCAGGCACCCAATCGCCAGCCCACAGAGAAATACACACGGGTATAGAACAAGACGATCATTTCCATCCAACCGAGGTTGTACGTAGCATCACAACATCCAAACTTCCCATCCTTAAAGCATTTTCATCATTTGGTTGAAATTTGCCCAAGATTATCATGGATGTTGCCATACCACATTTCTATGATTTCAGAATATAAATAACATAATACCTGACAGACCTTAGGTCGTTTTCAGGCATTTTGCAGAAATAAATAAATGAGAGATGTGCATATCATTACTACAAGCATTGTATTCAGTGTTGTGCTTTTATGTACATATCATCATAATATGAAATATTTTTGTTGTGGAAGAGATGACATGTTTTTTACAGAACTGCATTAGTTATCATGAGTTACACACAAGGTCATACATTCTGATGCAGTTCGTGGCTAAAAACACCTTTGTTTAACCATGAAAAATTGCCCCAAAATAGTAAGTTTGTTGTGAAATTATGTACTCAGCCAGGTGTCCACTATATTTCCGCATATTCCCTCCCCTCCCCCCCTTCCCTCCCCCCCCCCCCCCCCCCCCACCCACATAAATCACAATAACAGAGGTGCATTAATACAGTGTAACTCTTGTGCTGGTATGCTTTTGTTTTGTTTTTCTTTAATTTTGATGCCAATTTAAGCGTGTTCTTTGCAATGTCACGGTATGAAGTTATGTACTTCAGGACCTCATTCAGCATTTCTGACCAGTGTATTAGGATGTATGCCTGTTTTGTGGTAGTTCTTACCATGGTTATGTGCATCTTGCAATACCACAAATAGATGTACCAATTAGAATGTATTTGTAGCCATTTTCATGACTTAAAAGTGTCTTATTTACACACAATAAACGTGTCTTGCATTTCCTGCCTATTTTTCATACTACTTACATTTAAAGCCGGGTTTTATAGCTGTGAAAATAAGTATCACAACAACTGATTTGTTCTGTTTAGGTAATGGTGTTTTTTAACCAGGCTTTGAGTATTAGAGAAATGATTTTCTTTCGAAAATTGATAAATGTTGTCAAGTTATGTAGGCCTACACTTTCTTCTTCCTAAGAATGTTCAGTTTCTTTGCGGTCCGAAAACGTTGTTTTCACTCTAGCTGATAAGATTATTGAAAAATCTTGCCAAGGTGCTTTTTGTATGAGCTTCTTGGCATTGCTGCTGTTGAAATATTCGTACTAAACTTTTGTGACGACGTAAATGGTTATGAACATAATGCTAACTGTTTGCGCAGTTAAATAACAGAAACAAAGGTTTTATCATCACACAAATACCCCAGGATGTGGCTTCTTGTTTTGAGTTTGATGTGTCATAAGTACCTTTAAATATGGAATTTAATTTTGGATTTGGAGTGTCACAACTTCTTGACGGTAAATCTGAGCCAGGGCCATATAGTATTTTGTCGTCAGTCACATCTCGTTTGATCCAGGTAAGAATCTATTTCCTCAACGGTTGAAAAACAGTGCTTTATGCAGTGGGCGTGCAGCTTCTTTCATGAACATAGCTGAGGAATGAAAACAAATACTTATTGGTAGCAAGGGTTTGTTACGCGGACCATTGTAGGCTTGCTGGAGGTCAAATTAACCATTGTACCTCGAAGGCCTTCGGGGTACAATGGTTAATTTGACCCTCCGAAAGCGTACTAGTCTCCGTACAGCAAACCCCAGCTACCAGTGACTTATAATAGATCGTAATCATGTAGACTCTTGGGATCATAGGACATGTGGTACGAGTGTGCTCCTTTCAGATATTCTGAGTCGTACCAGTCGTGACAAGTGTTACGAAATGTATCGTATATCGTCGTTCTCCCCATATACCTTAACTATAATGTGCATACCGGGGTATAAAGGCAAGTTATGTCGGTCCTGACGGTTTTATTGTTTTCGGTTGTCGGTGACGGAACGGAAGGAAGTAACTTTACCCACAATGCCGAAGTAAAGTAACACGTAAAAATGACCGTACGAAAGGCTGACCTAGAATTAATATGGCGTACGCCAGAACGAGTAGTTTTGAAGGACAGTTAACTCATTCAGCCCCGACACACCACAGCAACACATGGATCGATCATGACAGTTCAAGGGTGGTGCCAGAATAGCTTGGCGCCCGCCAAGCTATTCTGGCTCTACCCTTGAACTATCATGCTCGATCTGTCTCGAGAATAGTAATATAAAGTCTCCCAAAGGGCAGCTTCAAAATTTGGGGATTTCGGTCCTGGGGCAGAATGTGTTAGGCGTGATGAATATGTGACACCCCAAAAGGACACTCAAGCAAAATCGACCCGGGCCATTGTTAGCGTATACATACGACGAAATTACACTAGGACAATCTGACACGCGAGTCTCTGTGACGTGTTACATCATGGATTATGTTCCGTCAGATGAACTTACCCGTATTGCCGGGGACTTTGTCGAGAGACGTGAAAGCCTCTTTGGTACCTGAGTAGATATTTTCTTCAACACGGTCTCCAACATGCGCGCCGATGACGAGCGGCTCCGCAAGCAGGTAGGGCCAGTTCATAGCGCCAGTCTGGTAGAACACCAAGCCGAACGATCTCTGGCCGTTAGAAACCAGAGCCAGCTGGACGGTCACTCGCTCCTATAAAACAGAGAAAGAATGAATTGTTCTGCTTCTAAACCATTCTGTGGTCGGAGAACAGCAGAGAGACAGATCTTCATGTGCTTCCTTTCAAGCAGGAGCACATGAGGATCTATGCTTGTTTGTGGCATTATTCACATCGAAGCACCTCATGCAGGCAGGACTATCAGAAGTTACTGTTACAGTTTCAGGGAATCATTTGTAGCGGTTGCCAGCTATAGGATACAGTATATGTATGTTCAATAGGCTGAGAGCTGGAGATGTAAAGAAGCAGAATAAGCACAAACATATTTTAAAGTATGACCACCGTGCCCATGGCCTTCTCCTTAGAGATAAATTTAATCGGGTTTATGGTACCATTTAATTTGTTAAAAAATCAGTCCGGGTGTCCGAGACATACATCGGGCACATATAAATACGACAAATGCACGAACAGAGAAGAGAATTCGCTTACATCCTGTTTAGAACTGCTGTGTCGCACGCGGTGCCACGTGACCACGAGCACGATACTGGCCATGTAGTCCCTGAGGTCGGTAAACTCTCGCACTTCGTTCGTCGCCTTGGTCAGCACTGCGGCGTTGTCGGTGTGTAACTGGTAATATACACCTGCATGAGATAAGAGGCAAAGAGTGTGTCACTGATTTCTTATAACACACCAAAGTATACTTTTAAACGTCATCCGTAGAACTGTTTAGTACAGCGGGTATAGTCGATGTAATTACGACTTCTTCTCGTTAAGAAACAGGCATAATAATAATAATAATAATAATAATAATAATAATAATAATAATAATAATAATAATACATTATTATTATTATTATTATTACTATTATTATTATTATTATTATTATTATTATTATTATTATTATTATTATTATTATTATTATAAACAGATGAACAGACCCACCTCCCTTGTCTGGATCTCTGTCCCGTATGTCGGCGTTGTAAGCACAGATCATGTCTTTGCCGCTGCGCAGGTCGTATTTTTTGCCGTTGTCTCGGGTCCCAAATCTCACCACTCCCTTTGTGGCAATCTCGGTAATAAAAAGAAATGCTTTCATTAATAGTAATGTAGGATACACATATACACAACCATTAACGACCTTGATTTTTGACATAAGAAAGGAAATTTAACATATAATTGTCTTAATGCGTACACGCGTGCAATACTTTGGGCAATATGCTTTAAATAACAACAGCACAAAATTATGATGGATTCAAGCGCATTTCCTGCAGCAATAAAATCAATGATAAAAGTTTGAGCAGGCAGTATAAAATAAATGATCTTATGTATTATTATAAATAATAAATAAGCATGTCATTCCTCAATCCGAAAAATTGTATGGAATCAAACATGTTAATGTTAATTGCTTTACACGAGACAAAGAATACTTAGGTGGTGGTTGATTGTTCATGTTAGCGCCAGAGTACTTGTCGCCATATAGGCGCCAAGCTGATCTGGTGCTAACATTGAATTGAATCGTCATGATCCCTTCATCACGAATGAACCTGGCGCGTATTTTGGTCTCGGGCTTATGAAAGCAAACCAACTGCTCAATAGATCCTTCACTGCCGTCAGACTCAGATTGTGTTCCTTAACCATTGTAAACTCAGCGTCAAAGATTCTTAGCCGTCTGAGGAACATGAATTCAAAGTGGTGGACTGCGGACTTGCATTTGGGTGCTGTTCAATATCCCTAAACAGGGAATAGAACAGTGGTTCCAGTGCCAAAAAAAACACAAACTTACGAATATTTTGCGGTGCAGTTCTTTGCCGACGGGGAATCCTGTCTTGATCATGACTTTCTCCACCTTGCTGTTACCTTTCGGAAGCGGCTTGTCGCCGTTCTCAATACCGAACGGGTACAGGGCTGAACACAACAATTATTATTATTGCGATTAAATTGTTATTAAATACACCAGCTGTGTGCTGGTATGGCCCTTTGGGCATTAATTTTACTGGTCTAGGCATTCAAGCTACCCCCAGTATGGGCGAAGTCACAGCGAGCATAAGGTGTGCTAATGAGGTCGCTAAGACCAAAACAGCTGTTCACATTAGACGTTAGGATATGGACAGGAGGACCATTTAGGGTCTAAAATCTAATTTCAATGCTTTAAGTGGTTGGAATACACTGTAAGTGTGATACGCCCTCCATCGGGAGGATTTCCTACAAGACAGCTTCCAGTGACTCACGTTGTAACACTCCCCCCCACCCCCACCCCCCCACCCCCCTTTATTTTCTTATATTCGCTGTGATAATTAATCTAATTAGACTAACAATCGTAGGTCAATGATAACGCAGTTATTTCTCTTACTTAAAACGTCTAATACAGACAATCACCCGCAGATGGATTTAACTCATTCAGCCCCGACACACCACAACAAGGCATGGATCGAGCACGATAGTTCAAGGATGGTGCCAGAATAGCTTGGCGCCCATAGGCGCCAAGCTATTCTGGCACCACCCTTGAACTATCGTGCGCGATCTCTATAGAATTGTAGTGCAGCCCTTCAGAGTGCAACTTCAAAATGTGGGGATTTCGGTCCTGGGGCAGAATCTGTTAAACTCTATGTCACTCCTTTGCTTACTCTTGGAAATTCTTCTCATACGAAAATGCGACACACTCAAGACGCTGTGTCAGTAACTGATAATTGTACAAGTGTACTCACCATACTGTCTTGTCAGTTCATCTGAAATAGATAAATAAAAAAAATATTGATAAACTTGTATTATACGAGTACGTATTTTGCATCACTCTTTAAACCAGATATGTGAAAACTGATCATATTAATACAAAGTTTCTCTGTGTTTGTTTATAATTGATGCACAAAACCTTGCAAACACTGCATTGCACACTGGAGACTGAATAAATATTCAAAATGCTTTTTCACGTTTTCTTTCTAATGGCCTTTAATATCTCTATCTGTCACTATTGTCTCACTATGGACTGTAATTTTTTATAAGAGGCAAAAACAGGAACACGTACCTATTCGTTTTTATCAAGGCCTATTGATATATGTGTGTGTATTTTACATTGGATCACAGCTTTAGCAGTCACTTCTTTACCCTGTAATGGCATGTGTTTGTCGCATGTCTGCTTTTGATATTCAATCCACGAACTGCCCTGAGACAATCCTCGTTCTTTGCACGGCACTAAGCTTAAACGAACAATCAGATGATTCACAAAATTGAATGCCCATACCTGACGCTGGATCGTAAGATATGTAAGATGCGGAGAATCCATTAAAAATGACGCTCCAGTCCGTGTAAAACTTTACCGTCAGTCTGTTGCCTGTTGATGTGATGACTTCTGGTGCCGACACACCGCAATATCTGTACACGACACCAGACCAAAGTGTGTCGCTATGTATTTTCTTCTAACAAGCGCAGAAAAAGCTCCTTCTCCATACTGCTTTGTACAGCTATTGTCAGCATAAGATATATGGTAGATATATGTATATGTCAGCAGTTTGTATCTAGCTTGCTCATGTATGGCGAATAAGTGTGAATGACAACTCTTGAATGAGCAAGACGCGCAAATGTTGTATTTTCAAACTGAAGCATTTTGTATTGAGTACACAATATTTCTGCAAAAGGATTTAGTTTTTTAAATGGTATGTGTTCAGCTTGGGAACATGTCTACGTTCCCACAGGGCTTTGTTCCCACAGGTTTATGTTCCCACAACACTATGTATCGCGAGTATGTTCTCACAGATTTCCTCTCTCTCTCTCTCTCTCTCTCTCTCTCTCTCTCTCTCTCTCTCTCTCTCTCTCTCTCTCTCTCTCTCCTCTCTCTCTCTCTCTCTCTCTCTCTCTCTCTCTCTCTCTCTCTCTCTCTCTCTCTCTCTCTCTCTCTCTCTCTCTCTCTCTCTCTCTCTCTCTCTCTCTCTCTCTCTCTCTCTCTCTCTCTCTCTCTCTCTCTGTTTGCATTCAACAAAGGTGTTCTCCTTTTTAAGATTCCGAATGACAACACTCCGGAATATCTAACCCAGCTGCTAGTCCGGTCACAGTCCCGCTATGGCGATACAAAAAGCCTATATGTAGTACCCAAAACCAGAATAGACTTATTTAAAACCAGTCTAGCATTTTCGGGGGCGACTTTGTGGAATTCTCTTCCATCCCACACGAAGACCACTCCAACGGTATCATGTTTCAAGAAAAGTCTTTTTGAACATTTATATTCGCAGCCAAAACTATCTTCAAGCTTTGCTTTCTATACGTAGATATCATTGTTAGTAATGTACCCATTCTACTGCTGTGTGTGTATAGTGCTGCTGTGTTGTTGCTCTTTTTTTTTCTTTTTTTCCCCTTAACATTGCTCCAACTCCCCCAACACACCGTAGGCGTTCGTCCTATACATGTATTAATGTAATGTAATTGTTGTGTTGTAGATGTAGCAACGGCAGATTTGAAAAATGGCATTGCCTCTGGCATTGTTAATATCTTTACCGTTGTAAAATAAAGATTCATTGATTCATTGATTCATTGATTCATTGATTCTCTCTCTCTCTCTCTCTCTCTCTCTCTCTCTCTCTCTCTCTCTATACATATATATATATATATATATATATATATATATATATATATATATATATATATATATATATATATATATATATATATATATATATATATATATATATATATATATATATATATATATATATATATATATATATATATATATATATATATATTCGTCCTATACATGTAAGCAAAAGGTTGTAGTTAATGGATCACACTCTGAAGTGAAGGAGGTTAAGTTTGGAGTACCTCAAGGGTCAGTGTTAGGCCCTCTTCTATTTTGTTTATACATCAACGATCTGCCTCTTCACCTAACGTCAGAATCTGTCGAATGTGACTTGTTTGCTGACGATACGTCAATCCACACGGCAAATAAAAACCTTAATGTGGTTGCAGATGACTTACAACAGAGCCTTGATGAGGTGTCCGCCTGGTGTGAACGTAACTCAATGAGTATCCATCCAGCAAAAACCAAGTCAATGGTAATTGCGACACGCCAAAAACACCAATTAAGCCCCCTTTCACTTGATTTGTCCTTTGAAGGCAATTCTATTGAGCAAGTGTCTGAACACCGCCTCCTTGGAATTATCATAGATGATCAGCTCAAATGGCAGGCACACACACATAAAGTGTGTAAAACTGTTTCAAGAAACATTTTCATGCTGTCCAAACTGAAGCACTTCACTGACTTTGAAACCAGAAAATTATTTTATTATGCACATATTCAGTCCCACATTAATTATGCTTCCACGGTGTGGGATGGCTGCAGAGATGTACATTTAAAAAGACTGAACTCCTTACACAGAAGAGCAGCGAAATTAATTTTACCTGATCCTACTTTGACAACGGATGATAAGATTTACAAAGCGGGACTTCTTTCTCTCAAAAAGCAGTTTGCATTCAACAAAGGTGTTCTCCTTTTTAAGATTCGGAATGACAACACTCCGGAATATCTAACCCAGCTGCTAGTCCGGTCACAGTCCCGCTATGGCGATACAAAAAGCCTATATGTAGTACCCAAAACCAGAATAGACTTATTTAAAACCAGTCTAGCATTCTCGGGGGCGACTTTGTGGAATTCGCTTCCATCCCACACGAAGACCACTCCAACGGTATCATGTTTCAAGAAAAGTCTTTTTGAACATTTATCTTCGCAGCCATAACTATCTTCAAGCTTTGCTTTCTATACGTAGATATCATTGTTAGTAATGTACCCATTCTACTGCTGTGTATGTATAGTGCTGCTGTGTTGTTGCTTTTTTTCTTTCTTTTTTTTTTTTTCTTTCCCTTTACCATTGCTCCCCCTCCCCCAACACACCGTAGGCGTTCGTCCTATACATGTATTAATGTAATGTAATTGTTGTGTTGTAGATGTAGCAACGGCAGATTTGAAAAATGGCATTGCCTCTGGCATTGTTAATATCTTTACCGTTGTAAAATAAAGATTCATTGATTCATTCTCTCTCTCTCTCTCTCCTCTCTCTCTCTCTCTCTCTCTCTCTCTCTCTCTCTCTCTCTCTCTCTCTCTCTCTCTCTCTCTCTCTCTCTCTTCTTTTTATTTTTATTTATTTGTCATGTTATCTTTTCTGCTGTTATATTTATTTAAAATGTTATTAAGGACAGACGTGTAAAAAGGCCTGCGTGCCTACTGTCTTCATCCTTAGAAAATAAAGTTTCAATTCAATTCAATTCAATTCTCTCTCTCTCTCTCTCTCTCTCTCTCTCTCTCTCTCTCTCTCTCTCTCTCTCTCTCTCTCTCTCTCTCTCTCTCTCTCTCTCTCTCTCTCTCTCTCTCTCTC
>BTPG01000001.1:335227154-335349654 GCA_036245525.1 Semisulcospira habei | reverse complement strand
GTGGGTCAACAGCATAAATGATAATAAAATGGCTGGTGCTGTCTTCTTGGAGCTAAGAAAAGCGTTTGATCTTATCGATCATACCATCTTACTGAAAAAGCTTGCCAACTACTTAAACAAAAAGAGCCCCTCAGCTCTTTCGTTTCTGAACTCCTATCTTACAAAAAGAACACAAACAGTCTATGTCAACGGAAAATGTTCTTCTGAACAATTTGTAGAGTATGGAGTGGCTCAGGGGTCTATTTTAGGCCCACTACTGTTTTGTATCTTCGTTAACGATCTACCGTTACATGTAACGTGTAGTGAGACTGAGTGTGACATGTTTGCCAACGACTCAACATTACATTCCGCTGGTAAAACTGTGCCTGAAATTGCAAATAATCTTCAAGAGAGTCTTCATGAAGTCTCTCGGTGGTGTAATGAAAATCGCATGCTTGTAAATCCCACAAAAACAAAAAGCATGCTTATCACAACCCGCCAGAAACATCAGCTCAAACCTCCATCACTCAACCTTTCTTTGGACTCCATCTCAGTTGAGCAGGTCAGTCAACACCGCCTGCTTGGAGTAATAATAGATGATGATCTAAGCTGGCATAACCACCTATATTATATGAGCAAACATTTGTCCAAAAAGTTGTTTCTACTTTCCAAACTTAAAACGATCATTGACCTTAAGACGCGCAAACTAGTTTTTAATGCCTACATTAAACCACACATTGATTATGCCTCAACAATATGGGATGGCTGCAGTGAAAATCACTTCAAGAAGAAGCGCGCTGCTAAGCTTATCCTCCCTGATCCGTCTTTATCCACTGATGCCAAGCTGCAGGCCATCGGACTTCTCCCTCTGGTTAAGCACCTCGCACTAAACAAATGTGTACTGATGCACAAAATTCTTAACGGGAAAGCTCCACCTTACTTATCTAGGCTTTTTTCGCAAACTGAAAAAAAATACAGCACCTCCAGGAACAGTCTCTCTATAAAAAGGCCCCGTATAGACCTGTTAAAATGTAGCCTGTCTTATTCAGGTGCTCTTTTATGGAATTCCCTTCCTCCCACTATTCAACAAACCACGTCCCTCTCTCTGTTTAAAAGTAGAGTACATGATTACCTTCCTAAGACATCGTTATGCTGATCCTTTCTTCTTCTTTGTTTTTTGACATGTTGTTGTTGTTTTTTTTTTTTTGTTTTTTTTTTTTTCATCTAGCCTCCAAATTGTTTGTTCAGTTTTCTAACTTGTTTTTGATAGTACACAAAATATCATACCTACTTATATGTTAGATAATTATGTGCGCACGTACGTGTGTATGTGTATGTACAAAAGTGCGCATGTGCACGAGTACATGTATATGTGTGTCTGTGTGCGTGTGTGTATGCGTGTGTGTGACGTTTATTATTAGTTAGTTTTTGTTGTTTGGTTGGTGTTCCTTAAGTAGCTTAGCAAGGACAGATTGTAAGAAAGGCCTGCGCGCCTAATATCTCAATCCTTGGAAAATAAAGTTTCGTTCGTTCGTTCGTTCGTTCGTTCGTTCGTTCGTTCGTTCGTTCGTTCGTTCGTTCGTTCTCTCTGTCCGGGCCTCCAACCCACAGCTGTCGCCAAAACACACGTAAACCTGACCCGCCTCATTCCCGAACAACCTCGATTAGGCATTACTGACATACATTTTATGCACAACAGCTACATTATCATGTCAACTTACATAAACATCGCCAACATCGAATAAACTGAACATAAACTACAAATTATCAAAATTATGTCAAAAGTATTGATTATCAATCTATTAACTTCCTCTTAAACACACACACACACACACACACACACACACACACACACACACACACACACACATACACGCACACATACACATGTCTAATGAAGAGTCAAAACGCAGTGCGCTTTGTTAAGCGGCTCATTTAAGTGCCGGAAAAGCCTTGGCTTGAAAGTGGACATGGATGGATCTTCGGTAATATTGGCCAGAATGGAATTCCAAAGTTTAGCTCCTGAATAGGAAAGGCTAGTTTTGAATATATCAAGTCGCGGCCTAGGTACTAACAGATTGTTCCTTGCCGTCTTTCCGGTGTGTTAGCATAGCTAAACAAATGCGAAATTGTCCGGTGGTGTTCTAGAGATGCTGACTTTGAACATTAACACGCCCTTGTTGTACACAAGGAGGTTACGTAACGAAAGCATGTCAAGGGCTATCAGGCGCTCGCCAGTGCTGTCCCTGCTGTTAGGAAGGATTAGCTTGGCTGCCCTCCGGTGGAGGGAATTAAGCCTCTTTAAAGCCCCTAAGTTTCTAACTGGGCTAAAAAAAAGTTGAAAAAAGTGTTTGCCGAGTATGCATATTTTATACACATAAAACACACCTACTAGTCATATGATGATGCTACGGAACCGTCCGACCGTGTCATATGCCCGGGTTCTTGCGTACTGATTTGTTTTGCGTTTTGCCGGGTGCTTGCTTCGAAGTTCCCCACACAGCCATTATTCTCGGTAGACCCATACCATAAGTCGGATTTGTGACGTCATGAAACTTCCGCCAGCTTCTCCGTTGTCAACATGGTGAGTATCAATGTTACGTCGCATCAGATACATTGTAAACCTTGTGTGCATCTTAAGTTGCTGATTTCGTAGCAGACGTCGTGGGCAACTCCTATTTAATCTTCGTTCGCGAAGTCAAGCCAAGATAGTTTTGTTTCAAATAAATATTTCGCGGTAGTTTGATTTTTTCCAGTAAACATTTTTTTAAACCTAAACTAGTTTGCCTGCCCTCAATGAGCCTCAGACATGTTCGTGAGATCAGTACGAAGTTATGTAACCGTAAGTATTGTTTGTGTTTATTTGTGCAGGAATATTCTGTCCTAGTTATTTGTATACAGTGCAAGTAGTATATAACTTTAAAATGGATGCGTTGTTTTTTATTTGCTCGCTCAGTCTAGTCCGTCATCAACTACAGAGTCGTACTCTCCGGCCGCGACGCACGCGTAATGGAAGCAAAGCCTCATCTCCAGCTCCTCGTCCTGGAGGAAGTACTACTTCGTCTCCAGTGGTTCTGCCGACAAGGACAAGAAAAGAAAAAAAAGGTTGGTCAGTGCCCTTCCGTAGAAGTAACAGCCTCTAGGTTCTACTAGTGCAACGAGAGGAAGAGGTCGTAGACGAGGAGCACGCATCGACACTACACAAACCATTAGGAATATGTTGATAGAAAGGAAGCAAGACTCAAGGCAAGTAGACACGGAGTTGTATTTTTAGGAGGGATGAGACTTTGCTATGTCAACATTGTGTAATATTGTTTGTGTTTACATGTGCTGCAGCAAATTATAATGTAGCTATTTTATATTGACGCTGATCCAATTTATGTGGTTGATATGAAATTGAGTTCTCAAAGTCATGAAAACACTATATAAATCAATTTTTTTTTCAGGAGCAGGTGGAAAAAATACCCGCTGAGAGACTGCTAGAAATGTTCGTAGGTATGAGTGAGGGACAATACAGCATAATGTTATGATGTTAAGCATAATGGAGGCTGAAGAGCACCAACCAGGCGGTCACCACCCTCCACCAGGACCAGACCGGCCATCATGGTGTTGATCATCATGATCCTAGAGAAACTTTAGAAAAGGTAGAGGTGACAGGGTTCGATATGATCACGGAGCAAGACAAGGATCCAGACATTGTTAATTGAAAGATCAGCTACTGAACGAGGAAGCACCGGCCAGTATAAAAAGGAGGTATTTGTTCATACAAGATGTCTTGTATTTCTTGTCGAATATTGACGACGATCCAGTAGCCAGATTAGTGGTGCCATCCCATTTGGTGGAGCACGTCGTAAACCAGAATCATGACGAAAATGGGCACATGGGCCTTGACAAGACTTACGACACCATCAAACAGAAGTATTTTTGGCCAAACATGTACAGGGGGGTGAACGAGTACATAGGCGGTTGCATTACCTGTCAGCAAAGGGTTTTGCAGAAACAGAAAGCCCCAGTGCAGGAAATTGACGTTCCTCCATATCCTTTTGCGAAGGTTAGTGTAGACATACAGGGTCCATTCCCTACTAGTCTGTCCGGGAACAAGTACATTTTAGGGTTTGTTTGCCATTACAGTGGATATCCAGAGTGCTTTCCAGCACCAGATAAGTCGGCAGAAACTGTTGCTCAAATCTTGATGGATGAGATAATTCCTCGACACGGCTGTCCTTTACAGGTGGTTACTGATAATGGCACAGAAAATGTCAATCGGATCATGAGGGAGGTTCTCAGTGAACTAAACATAGATCATGTCTTGATGAGCTATTATCATCCACAGTCTAACGCTAAGGTAGAAAGATTTCGTCGTACCATGAATGATATCATGTCGAAGAAAATACAGGAAGATATCCAAACGTGGGATTTGCACATAAACCATGCGTTGTCGGCATACAGGGTTAGCGTTTCAGAAACGACTCAGTGCTCTCCATTCTTTCTACTGTATAACAGAGATCCAGTGTTACCATTAGATAACATACTGAGGCCTAGACGGAAATATGTCGGAGAGGACCTTCATAAGGTAGCCTTAGAACAACAGCACCGGCAAATTGTTCACCCAGGTGCACCAACGGATAAAGAAATCACAGAAGAGGGTTGCAAAATATGCAAACAGACAGGTCAAAAGTGACGAAATTAAAGTCGGGGACCCAGTGCACTATAAAAATAATCAAAGGAAAAACAAGCTAGACAGCAAATGGAAACCTTACTATAGAGTGGTCGAGCAAACAACCCCAGTAACGTACAGGATCAGGAACCAATTGACTGGTGAAGTAGTTAAAGTGCATGCAGAGCACATAAGACTCGCTTAGATGAGTGGCCTAAACCCTCAGCGGAAACAATTAGGCCCCTCAGAAAGACTAGTTATGCGATCGCACCGGAAGACAGCTCTTCCTGTGACAGTGAAGATGTAGGCGACTTACCTTCAAGAGAAAGTTGGATCAAAAGACAGCGTAGAGAACGGGAGAACTCGTCTTCAGAAGACGACATGCCTCTCATGGAGTTAGCAAAAAGGGTTAGACGCCAGAACAGGAGACAAACAGTCGAAGCAGAATCGGCTGACGTTAGCTCGGGCGAAGGCACATCAGATAACTCTGATGATGATAGGATAAAGCATGTGGACGCAATCCTGCCTCGTAAGTCTAGGAGTAAAGGGGTGAGGCGGTTATTAAAAGCTATAGGAGATCTACTTTAGGCTTCATTTAAAATGCAACTCTCAAGTGGTATTGAGAGAGGATCAATCAGGAAATCGTGCAGATAATGCAGTTTTGGGAGTATGAATATAGAACTACTACGGGTGTAAATGACATTTTGCAGACGTGCAAGATGAGGTTCGTCTTCTGTCTCAGGATATTGAGTTTAGCAGATAATGTTTATAATTTATTAGTAATGGCAGTAATCATGTCAATTGTAGGCAAAATAGTGGGAGTAGCCCGATATTTTGCTTTGTTAAAAGCTGGCCCTTTATCGAGACTTAGGCGATGGCATAGTGAGGTCACTCGACCTACACTGGACCCGGGATCGGTGGCTACAACTGTGGCGGACGACAATGACGTCTACGGAGCAAGTGCCTCCGCACTGATGATGGAAGACAGGGTGGAACTGAAGGCGACATCGCCAGTCGTGAAATTCTACCCGGCCTTGAAATGAGGCGACCTACGAGGTGGAGGAATTATGTTGGGACTGTGAGCGCAACCGTGCCCATGAGAGACGAACAATTTCAGTGTTGACAATGAACTCTTTCTCTTTTATTTTATATTATGTGTATTTGGATGGAATAAGTGTTGTTATAGTTAGACAAGATATCACGCACCGATTTGAAATGTATTTTGATTGTGTAATGATGTGGAATTATATTGTTATTATGTCCCGAAGTGTAAACCCTCCTGAACAAGATAGAAAAATAATCCTGAACGGGATGTATTTTTCTCGGGTTAGGGAGGAATGTTGCACTACTGACGCGTGCCTCCACATCCGGCATCTGGATGTAGTTTCCGGTCACATAACATATGGTCAGCGTCTGTATGCAACTACCGGACTCGCCGGGCAGCCCTAATCAAGATAACGGGCCGGCCTCCGGAACTGTTACTATATGGGAAGTGGATGGCATCTAATTAACGGGACCATCGGCACGTGGAGACGCTCTAATTCACGTAACGGCACCGGCCCTAAACGAGGGGCGGGTCCTAAGTGGGAAGATGATTGATAAGGGCAAGGGTATATACATACTGGGGGACACACAACGAGGGACAGAACTAGAGACACAACGAGAGAGGGAACACAACGAGAGGAGAGTGAGAGGAGAGTGAGAGAGATGGACGAAAGTAGAAGAGAGAGCAAATAGTGAGAGAACGACCGAATTGTAGTCTGTGGTTGGTCTTGCCCAACCCCATACAATGCTCTTTAGACTGAAATAAACACGAGAGAAAACCATCACTGGACTTCAGTTGTTTTACGTGTCCATAGTGCAACATGATGATCTTCTACTGTTGCCTCTGGTGATAAGCTTAAGCGCTCGCCAGAGCGAAGATGTTTCTCTGTTCTCCTTTACCATTTGTTTGAAAGGAGACTTTTGGGCCCTTTGCACCATTGATTTTACACGGTTTTGTTGGCGCTTGTATTCACAAAACTTTTTTTTTTAAGCTATTACGAAGTTCCATCGAGAGAGAGAGAGAGAGAGAGAGAGAGAGAGAGAGAGAGAGAGAGAGAGAGAGAGAGAGAGAGAGAGAGAGGGAGAGAGAGAGAGAGAGAGAGAGAGAGAGAGAGAGAGAGAGAGATGAAATGAAATGAAATGAAATGAAACTTTATTTTTCAAGGATAGAAGAATAGGTGCGCAGACCATTTTTCATTCTTGTCCTTGCTACAAACTACATGAAAACACGCGCGCGCGCGCGCACACACACACACACACACACACACACACAATCACACACAATCACACACAATCACACTAATATACTCACGCACACACACACACACACACACACACAAACACACACACACAAACACACACACACACACACACACACACACACAGAGCGAGAGAGAGCTTTGAGAACATAGTGGCGATACATGTAGAGAGTATTGTGTGAACATAAACCCGTGCAAACATAGACCTCTGGGAACATAGACCTGTGGGAACATGGACCTTTGTGAACATAGACCAGCGGAAACATAGACCTGTGGGAACATAGACCTGTGGGAACATAGACCAGCGGGAACATAGACCTGTGCGGGGAATATAGACCTGTGGGAACATAGACCAGCGGGAACATAGACCTATGGGAATATAGACCTGAGGGAACATAGACCTATGGGAACATAGATCTGTGGGAATATAGACCTATGGGAACATAGACCTGTGGAAACATAGACTTATGGGAACTTAAACCTGTGGGAACATCGACCTGTGGGAAGATAGACCTGTGGGAAATAGACCTCTGGGAACATAGACCTATGGGAACATAGACCTGTGGGAACATAGATCTGTAGGAACATAGATCTGTGGGAACATAGACTTGTGGGAACTAAGAGCTGACCCCTTCACTCTTTATTGCGAAACAACCATCTTTATGAGTCTGTCTTTTGTTCAGTGACACAGTAAGTTTGCGTGCTGGTCTGCGATACTCACGGCCCGTAATGGTTACCGCCATCAATAACCTTGACCCAGTCATAGGGGCACCACCTCGGTCCCTCCAGTAGGAATGTGTTAAAGGTCAGCTGTATTTCATGTTTTTCCGGCGCAACAATGTTCCAGGTGCACTCCACCCGGTTAGGGTAGAAACTGGGATAACCGGGTGTGGTGAAGGTGCCCGTCTTCTCTGTCAGGTTGGTAGTGCCGCAAGCTGCACACAGACATCGTCTGAGAAAACTCAGCTGAGAAAGGTCGTAAAAGTCAATAAAATAAGGGTTATATGCCGCGTATCTGGATGCGGCACGTCTCGAATGAATTAACAGAGTTAACGAGTTATGCCCCCTGTCAGAAGCTCCTCATCTCTGAAGCTCCTTCTCTCTCTCTCTCTCTCTCTCTCTCTCTCTCTCTCTCTCTCTCTCTCTCTCTCTCTCTCTCTCTCTCTCTCTCTCTCTCTCTCTCTCTCTCTCTCTCTCTCTCTCTCTCTCTCTCTCTCTCTCTCTCTCTCTCTCCCTTATTACTGAGAGGCTAAGAGGGGCTGTCAGGGGAAATAAACCAAAAAGGTTTTGTCGACCTGTGCCGCGTGTTATGTCAAGAGTATTCGTATCGGAATCTTGCTTAAAGCTAAGATTCCATAAGCACGAATCCGATACGAATACGATCCGAACCCGATGCGGTAATGCAGTTTTCCTTTAAACATTGCGTCACTTTCGTTCGAAGCCGGGTACGAATTCGTTTGCGCATCGGGCATATCGAAACACACAAACACGAAATGGAATTGCACGAACGTTTCTGTTTCGGACTTCAGATTCGGATCGAGTTCGTATTGGATTAGTGTTTATGGGTCGCTCACTCTATTATTGCTAGAGGACACTTCGTTGTTTTCGATTAGTCATGTAAGCTATGAAATTGTATGTTTCAGGTATACTCACATGGTTCTTGTAAACTGAAAGACGCGGAGAAGCCGACGTTTAAATCGGAACCATCTGTGACATAACGAACCCACAACATTGTCTGTGATGACGTCAGATCGGGCGGAAGGCTGTTGCCGCAATAACGCTGACCAATGACAGGAGAGTTATCAAAACCACCGTCCCGGACCTGTGTAACGATAATAATGCTTTGCTTTTCTTTGATTTTGGACTTTACTGCTTTGAGCTGCAGAGTTCAAAATCACAGATCAGCACGCATATAATGAGGTCTAGACATAAAATAAGTTTTATAAAAATGTTAAGTATATGTTGCAAGCTCTTAAAATAAGTCTTAAGCGCTCGCAAAGTATGCTTCAATTATTTTCCTTAAATTGCTTGAATGCAAACAAGGTCTTAAGAGTAAATCACAATTTTAAATGTAACTTTAAATATCCTGAAAGACGTTTCACATGCACATCCAAACAAATCTTTTGGTTAACACTGCGAGATCCGGTGCACATAACCAACACCGAGTAACTGAGACATCCTCCCCGCGTATTCCAAGGCTTTGCAGAGCAGTGCCTCTTGGTGGTTTCATCTATATTTGTGTCTCAGGCAGACGGGGTTAAGGCTTGTGTAGTATGTCTGCGATGGTTCAAGAGAGATTTCTGACAGCTAGGAGGAAGGGGTTATTAAAAAGTGTTTTGCTCTCATCCTGCGCTAGTACTTAAAAGTCTGAAGAGAAAAAAAAAAAAAAAACAGAGCAAAGATGGAACACAAGGAGAATACAGACCTCCACATAGTTCTGTCCACAGTCTGTGGCATCTCCTCCCAGCTGAAACTGTTGAAACTGAAGCCGCACAACCCAGCTGCTCCACTCGCGCTGCTCTATGATGTAAGTGCACTGCTTGCGATGACCGCGGTTAGACGGAGACACGATTGTTCCTGTGCTGGTCCGAAATATCTGTTCACATACTGAAACAGGCCGTCGGAACAACTGTGATTTATTACACAGATGAACTTACTGCTGTACTCGGGCATATTAATGTATTAATGTGCTGGTAATATCTTGTCTTGTATATAATTGCATTCTATAGCAGCCCGTATCGTTGACTGGAGTAGTATAGCAGCTCGTATCGTTGACTGGAGTAGTATAGCAGCCCGTATCGTTGACTGGAGTAGTATAACAGCCCGTATCGTTGACTGGAATAGTATAGCAGCCCGTATCGTTGACTGGAGTAGTATAGCAGCCCGTATCGTTGACTGGAGTAGTATAGCAGCCCGTATCGTTGACTGGAGTAGTACAGCAGCCCGTATCGTTGACTGGAGTAGTATAGCAGCCCGTATCGTTGACTGGAGTAGTATAGCAGCCCGTATCGTTGACTGGAGTAGTATAGCAGCCCGTATCGTTGACTGGAGTAGTATAGCAGCCCATATCGTTGACTGGAGTAGTATAGCAGCCCGTATCGTTGACTGGAGCAGTACAGCAGCCCGTATCGTTGACAGACCCAAACGGGGAATACGCCAGAAGTACATTTCTATTCAAATGAGAAGCCTAGCATCTCATTCGCATGGACGCATACTTCTGGCGTACTCCCCTAGTATGTTTATCTTGCGAGTACTCCCTCAAACGTTATGTAATGTCAGAACAATTTCACATAGCGTTGCTACTGTTTTCATTGAAAGTTACTGTTGTTCCAGTCATGGTCATATTCAGACTTTTTCAGGTGGTATTTGTCTCAGTTGGCACAGAGGTTCCTACGGTACCATTGGACTCCGTCACCTGACTAGACAGTGTCCAGTGACAATAAGCGACACACATAAATGTGTGCTGGTCTTGTAACTTACGGGTAATAGCTGCAAGGTCCAGATCACAAAACAGAACAGAAATGCTTGATTTAAAAGACACATTCTCCTCTGCATCACACCTTTAAATCGGGGAGAGGCCCATTCATTGCGCCACTTTCTAAGGTGTGCGGAACATTGATCATGCAGTGACGGAGTACGGAAAGATAAAAGCATCTTGTTAAATGAGTGGAGAAAATCGCCAGTTCTGCTTTTATAGCATTATAGAATTTCGTCCAGTGTGCCACCGAAATGCCGACAATCACAATAACATCATGATGATCCTGTCCCAGTCCTTCTTGCGATGGTTGTTTGTGCTTTGGGTGTGTTTATGTGCTGTTAATTTTAGAATTTGTATTGTAATATTTGTATTTTGTGTTTTTGCCGTCTATTGATTTGTGTTTAGGTTTTAACTTTGATTTGCGTTGTACAGCGCTTAGAGCCTGCACTGCAGGGAGTTTGCGCTTTATAAATATTATTATTATTATTATTATTATTATTATTATTATTATTATTATTATTATTATTAATCAGAAGAAAAAAATCAACATCAGTCTACAGTTTTGTTACCATCAAATTACCCCATTTTCTCTTCCATTACAAGTTTGTTAAGGTACGCATAACCTGAAGACACATTTCAGCACCATTTATGTTTGTTATGTCTTGTCGACACACCTGATGAATTTTAACAGCAGTTTGGTCACGCAGCAAAGGCACACGCCTAATTGCACTTATCTACTCTGCGCAGTCGTTAGCGTGTCAATCTTTTTCTTCTTTTTTTTTCTCGTATTGAAAGCGTTGTATTTGTAAAACGGAGTGGAATCATTGTCAGGTTACTTGATATATAGACGACGTGCGCTGGACTGGATTGTCTTGTGCGTAAATGAACCATAACTTTAAATGTCTGTAGCGTTTCGCAACCATCTGTTAAAGAAGTGTATCTATGATCAGTTACGGCGGTAGTGCGCCTTCAACCACATGTGAGGTGATCTTTTTATATAGTGCTTCTGTATTTTACTTACCGACCGCGCCTAACTATAGGCCACAATTGTGTTTCTATGTACCCACTCCAAAACGTTGTCCCTTCTTTGACACATATATTGTATAACAAGCAAATTAATATTCATGAGCTTGCTAGATATACCTTCCTTCCCAAAATCCCTTGCGCGCCAAGAAGACTAGATCTTGACGATACTTGGATTTTCAAAACGGAAACGCGAAATATGCTCACACTGCAAAATTAACGCGCTCTTTATATGTAGTAGTAATGAAATACTTCTTAGTGTTTTTGAACGCTCGAAATTTATATCCTATACACACACACAAACGGAGAAAAGACGCCAGAAAACGTGCGAGTCGCTGGACTGACAAGTGAAATTGACGTCAGCTGGCGATATCGCCCCCCTCTTGGCTTGACTTCGCGAACGAAGATTTTATAGGAGTTGCCCACGACGTCTGCAGGCTTGTTCGTGGCTGCGGAGGCCAATCCGGGACAGGCAGATTCGACCACAGTGGCTGCAGGGGGAGGTATGGCCAGGGTTCTGAGTTGCGGCATCTCTGTTTTTCTCCTGAGCCGCTTGTCCTTAAGGCTAGCTCTGCGAGAGTCCTCAAAGGAGACAGCTGCCTTGTAAATGGTGGAGCGCCAGGTGTCACGGTCAACAGCAAGCGAAGACCACTGGTGGTGGTTGATTTGGCAGACACTATGACTTCTTGAGACAGTCTTTGTATCTCTTCTTTGGTGCCCCTCTGTCACGGTGTCCAGTAGCAAGCTCGCCGAACAGGGTGATCTTTGGTAGGCGATGATCCTCCATCCTGGAGACATGCCCCGCCCAGCGGAGCTGTGTCCGCAGCAGCAAAGCCTCGATGCTCACAGTTTCAGCCTGTTCAAGGACCTCGACGTTGGTGACATAGTCACTCCAGTGAATGCCCAGGATGGTGCGCAGGCAGCGCTGGTGGAAGCGTTCGAGGAGTCGTAGTTGGCTGCGGTAGAGGGCCCAGGACTCGGAACCATACAGCAGGGTAGTGAGGACCACAGCTCTGTACACGCTGATCTTGGTGCCTGTTTTCAGCTGTTGATTGTGCCACACCCGCTTGAAAAGTCGCCCGAAAGCGCTGTTCGCTTTTGCCAGCCTGCTGTCAAGCTCCTTGTCCAGCTTGGCGTCCGACGTGATAATGCAGCCAAGGTAAGTAAACTGGTGCACTGACTTTAGTTCAGACTCGCCAATGGTGATGTGAGGAGGGCGATACACTGTCTTGGGTGCCGGCTGATGGAGGACCTCTGTCTTTTTCAGACTGACCTCGAGTCAAAAGAACTGGGCAGCGTCTGCGAAGCAGGACGTGATGCGCTGCAGGGCTCTCTCTGTGTGTGCAACGAGAGCAGCGTCATCAGCAAAAAAGCAGCTCACGAATCAGTTGGTCTAGGGTTTTCGTGTGGGCCTGCAGTCGTCTGAGGTTGAACAGGCTGCCATCGAGACGATACCTGATGTACACTGCATCGTCATCATCGAGGTCCACTGTGGCCTGCTTCAACATCATGCTAAAACAGATGGTGAAGAGGGTCGGTGCCAGCACGCAGCCCTGCTTTACGCCGTTGAGAATAGGGAATGGTTCTGAGAGGTCATTGTTGAGTCTGACCTGGCCTTGCTGGTCCTCGTGTAGCTGGACAATCATGCTGAGGAACTTTGGGGGACAGCCAAGTCGCTCCAGGATCTGCCACATGCCTTGCCTGCTCACAGTGTCGAACGCTTTTGTTAGGTCGACAAACGTTACGTACAGCCCTTTGTTCTGCTCGCGGCACTTCTCCTGAAGCTGTCTCAGCACAAAGACCATATCGGTGGTGCTCCTGTTTGTTCTGAAGCCACACTGGCCCTCTGGGAGGTGGTCTTCAGCGATGGCAGGTACCAGCCGATTCAGGAGCAGCCTTGCAAGAATTTTCCCAGCAATGGACAGCAGGGTGATTCCCCGATAGTTGGAACAGTCAGACTTCTTGCCTTTGTTCTCGTACAGGGTGATAACGACAGCATCACGGAGATCCTTTTTGGTAGTGTTCCTTCCTCCCAGCAGCAGAGAAAGAGGCGATATCGACAACCTGAGAAAAGAACTAAATAAACAAACCTGCTGGCATTTTCCGCAATTAAGCGTGATCTAGTTACAAGTAGAATTTACTGAGTAACACGCACGGTTATATAATGCACTGAAGTCTTCATATTCAGACAAAATCTACGCGCTGAGTCGACCTCTCATCCCTCTGCATATCTTTTTGTCTAAACACCGCGATCAGCCGCAAAATGAATGACGCAAGACATAGTTTTGTTTTGGACTGGGTACATAAATTATATTGAGCAGCAATTTGCTTGATATAGTGCCGAAAACAGACAGATGTGATCACTTCACCTGAATAAAAAAAATGTCCTCGTCGTACCGACTCAGACATTTTCATTCGGGTATCGTCATCACATCTGCCTGTTATCCGCACTATATCAAGCAAAATGCTGCTCAATATAATATAATGTTTCGCCATTCACCTCGATTATATGTTTGATATACAGTCGGAAAAGTATTTTGCAAAGTATATTTGTTTTAGTATGTGTTTACAACAAAAAAGAGAAAAATTCATGAACCACAATAAACGAACAAAATAATTTATATCTGATTTCCTAGAGTGAGGCAAACATAATTAGTAGAGCTGAGTGGATGTAATGGATACATGTGTGAATCTTTGTGTTGAAGATTCATGCGGAAAAGGCCTCAGTAAATGTATGACCAAAGGTGGCCCAAATAGAACGACCCACTCTCTTGGCGGGAAGATTTAGGATCCCCCCTATAGTCGGGGTACTTCCAGCTTGTAACCCCTGCTTCATGGAAAATAGCGCAAGTGTAGACTGCTAGTAGAGTATTTGACGTCATTTTTTGTAACCATCTTTAGGATGGCATATCTTCTAAAGTATACATTTATAGATGCCAGAAAAAATCAGTACAAACTAGGTATTGGGTTTAATCAGTACAACACATGGGGATATTGTCAGTCTACAGACTATGTAGTTATACGACCCTAAACTTATCATATTAAGAAATGCGCAAATCGTCTCATTTTCGTAAATTGTCATTTTTTTCATAACTATTAAAGATATAGCTTTAAAATCTCGCATGACCTCACATTATTATGTACTCTTTCGAAAGATAATATCGGTTTTTATTAGTTCACAGTCTGAAATAACGGGTGATCATATCTACACGTGGATATTCATGGTCTAAACGCAATTTTCGTTTAGGCACAATACACTTTTCTGTGTGCACACCAATCACTAGCAGCAAAATCGTAACATTTTAGTCTGAAAACATCTCTTTTCCCCCTACAACTGCTGCTAGTGTTAGTCTGTTTACATCTTTGAGGCGTCTCTCACACCAGCCATATGGGGTCACCGTACATGCACAAATGCTTCAAACACGGCAGCTGACACATCTACCATCCAATTTAGCAGACCAAATGTAAATACATGCGATCAAGTCAGTCTGTGAAGGATATGGAGGAACACGGAAAACAAAATTTAACTTTTAAGCATACTTAGTGATGTATTGTGACTCTCTCAGGCTTAAGTTCATCATGTGGCCGACCGCAAGCTTTAATCCACTCTTTCACGTCTGCAATCATGAGTGAAAGGCTTCGGGAAAAGAAAAATGAACACCTGGATATCGATCAGGGTGTCACGAATATGACTTACATTCCCCATAGCGACAGTGCTTTCCGAGCATCTCCAGTACCGCCGAAATCGGCTAAAAAAACTGAAAATACAAGCACACATAAAATACAGCTCGGCGTGACATCCAGAAGCATGTGGTTGTACAGCGCACTGATAGGTCGAGGGGCTCTAGCGCGCGCAGTTTGAGTGACATTTTAGGCAAGAAGTGGATTGGTCTATTATGCATTAATACGCTTCATATCTTGGGCCAGGCGTTTGTTGTTGTTGTTGTTTGTTTGTTTTGCCTGTTTTGTTTATTTTTGTTGTGTTTTTATATTTTGTTTATATATGGCCAGTCGTATTGAATGGCTCAATATAGATGCCTCTCCATTGACATTCACAATCAACGTGGTAGATGCACCGATCCGCTTGAGAGTCTTTTCAGATACTTTGATGCGCAATATGCTTTTGATAGTATTCTCGCAATCAAGATTGATATTCTAGTGGAGCTGATACAACTGCTCCTTCTCTACCGCCATACACTTGTTTAGTCGTCTTATCCACAGCAGAAATGTTTCAAAGAAGTCGTATTGGGGGTAGATGACAGACACTGGAAAATGGCGATTCCGAGAGTCAAGCACGTTATTAAAATGCAGCACTAAGGCAATTGAGGGACACGGAAAACAAAATGGGATGAACCATAACCCATAAGGTTTCTATATACGAGGTGTCCTCGCTTGTCAAGGGCGTCTACCTGTTGTCTTTAACCTGATTCTGATGTTGAACTGTCTCCATTTAAATAAAGAAACTCGCAGATTTACAATTGCATCAGTGAGATCTATAAGGGACACAGTGCTTACGCGTCATTGGTTTGAAAAACGTAATCGGTCATCAACAATTTTATTTTTTACGTAATTGTTATGTTTACGTGATAAGAGTTTCACTTTGCCTTTTAGACTTGAGAAAAATGGCGACAAAACTATAATTTCACGGTACAGTTTCAGTCTTGCTATAATTTGTGTGAAGTGGGGTTGACTTTACTTTGATACATGTTATTCTGCTGTACACGCGCATGCTCTTCTGACAGTGCGTCGATGTGTTTGTGCGTGCGTGCGAGAGAGAGAGAGAGAGAGAGAGAGAGAGAGAGAGAGAGAGAGAGAGAGAGAGAGAGAGAGAGAGAGAGAGAGAGAGAGAGAGAACGAATGGCAATGACAAGGAAAAAGATTGCAGTCAAGCCGACTGCACACCGCTAGTCACTCAACGTGGCGGTGGATCAAAGGCCGGATCTGCTCCGGAGCAGAAGTCACAGCGGCCCACGTACGGTTATTCCACTCCTGTAGCTTCTGGTCTTCAGTTACTAGGTCCTCTCTCCCAGTGATGCAACTACAACCGGTATCTCTCAGCACTCTCACTGGTGTGTTTCCGACAAATCCTGACACCACCAGCATGTTCGGCACTTCATTCTCAGGCAGCGCAATGTTTGAGACTGGTAAGAATGTAGCCCTATCTCCTACTGGGATGCGTCCATTCTTTTTGAAAGATTCAATCAGCTCCGGTGTCACTCGCGTTTCTCCAGACTCAGAGTCACTGGATGACGTCACATCATTGGCTAATACAGCGGCGGCTCTGTGTTGAGGCGTAGTACTGCTTCTGCCTGCCTGCTATCCCGCGATCTTGGTTGGATCTTCTGATGTTGTCACCTCGGGGAACATCTTTAGAAGGACACCGTATCGCCTTGTGACCTTTCTTTCCACAGAGAAAACATGTCAGGTTCTCCACCGGCTTGTATTTCGGGGTGTCTCTGACATTGTAGATTTCCTCTGCTGGTGCAGACACACGCTGCGGCTTACTGGGCCCGAACTTCATGTTGTGAGCGTCAAGATATCTTTGAGCAAAGTCGGCCAGGGCCTTTAGGGACCGGTCTTTTTGCTCCCCGAGGTGGGCGGCCAGGTCCTTAAAACATGCGTTGAGGACTTGTTCTTTGATGATGAGATCACACATCTCCTGGAATTCTTTGTTTAAACCAGCCAGCTTGATCCATTTCTCCAGGTGGCTCCTGATTCTCTCAATGAATAGGCCGGGTGTTTCTCCTTCTTCAGGCTTGCAGTTCCAAAATCGTCGCCTGTAACCCTCTTCAGTGAAGTCGTACTGTCTCAGCAGGGCGGCTATCAACTGCGTATAATCTTCGGCTTCTTCTCTTGGCAAGCGGGTGTAAAATTCAAGCGCTTTGCCGGTTAGAAGTGCACTCAGCCTGATAGCCCACGTCTCTTGTCTCCAGTTATTGCTGCTTGCAAAGCGCTCGAATAGCTCCATATAAGCCCCCATCTTATCTGAATTTTCAACAAAAGGTGGAAGTTTTGTTTGCTCTCTACTGTTTAAAGTTGTTGCTTCAGTAGCTCTCTGGCTCTGTGCCTCTATCACCATTTGCTTTAGATCAATTTCATGTTGTCGCTGCCTCTCCGCCTCTTCTCGCTGTTTCTCTGCCTCTTCTCGCTCCGCTTCTCGTTGTTTCTCTGCCTCTCTTCGCTGTTTCTCTGCTTCTCTTCGCTGTTTCTCTGCTTCTTCTCTCTCTCGTCTCATTTCTTCTTTTTCTTCTCTCTCCAGTCTCTCCTTTTCTTCTCTCTATCGTCTCTTTTCTTCTTTCTCCTCTCTCTCTTTTACGAACTCGAGGAGTTGAGCTCCTTCGAGTCCACATTCCTTTCCAACTTTTAGGAATGTCTCCGTTTCCGATGTCGCCATCTCTGCGTTTCACTGCTGGCTGTTTTCTCCGGCTGCCCTTTCCTCTGAGCCAACTGAATAAGTCCCGTCGGAGGTGCCAAAATGTTACGTGTTGAGTCGTAGTCGTAGTATGATAAACACACCAGGCGCACGCACGTGAGGTTCTTTTTAAATAAACTTCATTGAGCTGCAACCCGTCACACGTGGCTTAAGGATGTAGACAATACTGGAGTAACAGTTCCAACAATACTTTATTTCAGCGATGCGTTCTCCACACAATGCATTCCCAAATGCACCAACACTGATACAAAGTCTCTTCTGCAAATGTCAGCACTGGCGACACAATATTTCTCATACAACGTACACCACCGTTACGCTGCGTCTCTCACAATGTACACCCTATACGGGCCACGCACCTACGATAAACTGTGTGTCCCTACAACTGACAATGCATGACAATGTACACACGTGCTTCATAGCACCAACTTTTATAGTAAAACAACATTCCAGAATAATCCAAGGAACGCAACCAATCAGAACGGAACACGTAACTGAAACTCATAAATATTAATAACTAAAAAAACTTTCTAGAATAACTTCAATAGTCTACAAAAATTTGATTGCTAATTTCAGCCCCAAATCCTAGTGTGTAATGACCTCACACAAAAGTATGGCAGACCGTTTACGACCTTTAATAATACACTGAATGGCTGCTAAATTCACGCGCACAGAAAACTATGATTAAAAATAAAGCGTCAATACTAAAATGTTGCTTACATTTTGACGTCACATGTACGAGGTCACTAGACAGCGCGACCCTGCTCGAACGTTCTGTTTCATTCTCAGCTAATCTACGCAAAACAAATCGACCGCTCTTCTCCGTGCGACTTTGCTAGAAGCTTCCGGACTAAACATAGCGTATCATAACAAAGACAAATCCGCTATCTGCGCGAACAATAGAGAATCTCACTGAAAAGGTACTTGATACGTAACCATGATAGCTCAAATAAATTTCGGATCGTTTCCTACGATTAACACATGCATGCTCTCACAGAACAACTCAACCACAATCGTAACAGTACCCGAGAGCCGAGACAAACTCTAGGCTTATGTAAATACCGTATACGAAATATGCGATTATTAATGAGAAAATTGTTGTTTTGTTTTGTTGTTTACCGTATTTAAAAACAAGATGGGATGAACCATAACCCACAAAGGCCCTTGTATATGAGAGCTGTCCTCGCTGTCAATGGTCTCCAGCTTTTGTTTTTGACCTGATTCTGATGTTTAATTATCTCCTATTGAAAAAGACTAGCAGATCTGCCAATGCTTCAGTGTGTTCTATAAGGGGCGCAGGACATACGCCTCATTGATTTGTCAAACGTCATTTGTCATGAGGTACGTTTTAGTTTTTACGTAATTTTACATTTTACGTGATATGAGTTTCACTTTCCCTGCATAGGCTTGAGAAAATGGTTACAAAACTAGAACTACGCGGTACAATTTCAGTCTCGCTATAATTTTTTTTTTAAAGCAGGTTGTCTTTACCTAGCTACATGATATACTAAGTACACGGGTCGCCTGCATGCTCTTCTGAAAGCGCGTCGATGTGTGTGTGTGTGTGTGTGTGTGTGTGTGTGTGTGTGTTTGTGTGTGTGTGTGTGTGTGTGTGTGTGTGTGTGTGTGTGTGTGTGTGTATGTGTGTGTGGTGTAGTTTGCTGTCCATCGTAAACTTTAACGTTGGCATTTTCTCGGAGACTTTTCAAGCCACATTCTTCAAACTTGGCCCAAGGATACTTTCTAAACATACCAATTTGAGTGACCTCTCACAAAGGTCAAGATCACAGGGGCTCAGGAAATAGGTAAAAAATAGCTATATTTTGACATTCTTTTTCTTTCTGAAATACTATTCACAACTTCAAACCCAAACTTGGTACAAAGATAGCTAAGGGTAAGACACTCCATGCCTACTAATTTGGTTGATCCCTCGGTAAGGTCAAGGGTCACAAGAGCCGGCTCAGGAAATAGGTTCAAAATAGCCACATTTTGACAAAAGATGTTATTTTTTTCAAAAACAACTTTAAACCCAAACTTGCTACAGAGATACCTGATGGGAAGACCTATCTATGCATACTGTTTTGGATAACGCTTCGGAAAAGTCAAGAATCACAGGCTGGCAAATGTGTGTAAAATGCCAATTTGTGATAACATTTTAGGTATTGGCAACATTTTTGCAAATTTTTCCAATCGAACTTGGCACAAAGGTAGCTGATAAGACCTTTCTGTGCATTCGAATTTACTCAACTCATTGCAGAGGTCAAGGGTGGGGAAGGGGGTGCCGGGTTGGATCCAGGTTGGGGCAGGGCGGTTCAGACCAAATTTGTAAAAATGCTATAACAAAGTCCCTTTTTGGGGTGTTTGGGACCCCCACCCCCCTCCCTCATTTGTTCATTCGGTCCTTGGAAGCAAGGTCTATCGCATCGCCCCCCCCCCCCATCCTCCCCCTCCCCTCTTGCACTCCTCGCTGTTTGATTTTTGGCACCCCGAAAGCAAGGTCTGTCGTTCTGGACCCCCCCCCCCCCCCCTCGGTTGTTTGAATTTTGCGACCCCTGGCAGCAAGGTCCGTCGACTCCCCCCTCCCCCTCCTCTCCCCGTTGTTTGATTCTTCGGCTCTTGGAAGCAAGGTCTGTCAACTACTCCCCCCCCACCCCCCCACCCCCCCCCCCTCTTCTCCCTGTTTGATTTTTCGGCCCCCGTACGAAGCAAATTGTAGTGTCGAGGAGGCCTTTTGTATCAGGTTCACGGTTCCAAACAAGACGTTGGAACCCCCCAGTGGAGGCCCCCACCCCACCCCCTCCCCTCCTCCCCCGCAGGAGTAAAGTGATCCGACCCTGTCATGTGTTCTTAGAACATTTCGGCAGTCTTTCTGAACGTGTCTTAACCCATTTCGCCTGGGACCCTGAAGCAGGAAATGGATTGACCATGATAATTCAACGGTACTGTCAGATTAGCTTGGCGCCTTCAGGAGACAAGCTAATCTGACACTACCCTTGAATTATCATGGTCAATCTATGCAGCTGGTACACAGAGGTTATGCAACAGCTCCAACATTTGAGAAATGGGACCTTGGGTCTAAATGTATGTGTGCGTGTGTGTGTGTTGTGAAGGGGTGAGGGAGATGGGGGGGGGGGGGGTGCCCCGTGGGGGAAGGGGGAGGTGTGCATACAAATACGTGAGGCTAGTATCTGATAAGTGAAGTTATTGCCTCGGTCACGGGAGTTCGCTACACTGACCCTTGTAGGCCTGAGGGAGGTCAAAGGAACCATGCATTGTACCCCCTTCGACCAACAAGGTATTCAAACTGTTTTGTTTACAGGAAAAAAACTCAAATTCGCTCATCTTGCGGTTATAAGACACCATTGAATGTGGCATTTGGTCACGTGACAACATGTGGGAGTTAGCTTTGGCGCCTCGTGTTTTGAAAGTTTATGCATTTGGATTACCAAACAATGCCCGTTCACAGTCAGACTGGTGCTGAGAGCGATTTTAAGGTAAATTTTTATTTTTACAGCGTTCACATGAGGTCACAGATAGTGAAAGGACCGTATTCACTTTTCTGTTGGCTCACGTGCGAAGCGAAAGTGATTCTATTATTTTCTGTCCGTCATCCGTCTGCCATGGTCTGTGTCGAAAACTTTAACGTTAGCATTTTCTCGGAGACTATTCAAGCCATAGTCTTCCAACTTGGCCCAAGGATACTTTGTGTCAAGACCTTTCCAAACATAGCAATTTGAGTGACCTCTCACAAAGGGGAAGGTCACAGGGGCTTAGAAAATAGGTAAAAAATAGCTATATTTTGACATTATTTTTTTCTAAAATATTATTCACAACTTCAAACCCAAACTTGGTACTAAGATAACCTGAGGGTAAGACCTTTCAATTCATACTAATTTGGTTGATTCCTCGGAAAGGTCAAGGGTCACAAGAGCTCAGCAAATAGGTCCAAAATAGCCATATTTTGTCAAAAGATGATTTTTTTCTCAAAAACTGCTCACATGGAGAGAGTCACAGGCTTGCAAATATGTGTAAAATGACAATTTGTTTTATAAAATTGTAGGTATTATGCACATTTTCACAAAATTTTCAATCCAATTTGGCACACAGGCACATAGGTGATGATAAGACCTTCCTATCATGTATACTAGTTCAGTCAACTCTATGATATCATAAAGGTCAAGGGTCACGGGTGTTTGACAGCTGTGTGAAAACTAATTAGATTTTGAGAAAACATGGATTTTGCTGGTGCAAAAAGTCATCTCTTTGTCACAAGGGACACACATGTTACATCTAAAATCCACATTATGGTCTGTGGTGTTAAATCAAGATCTATGCCCTTTGGAGATAGGTGGCGTTTGCCTATTGATGGCACTGTTTTTTATCAGTCAGCAACACAATATCAAGATTGATCGTGCGGGTGGTGGGATCATTTTTATGTGACTGAGTGTGTGTGTGTGTGTGTGTGTGCGCATGTGTATTTGTGTGTGTGTGTGTGTGTGTGTGTGTGTGTGTGTGTGTGTGTGTGTGTGTATGTGTTAGTGCGTGCATGCGCGCGCGCTCCAAACATCTCCAAGTGGCATAGATCCTCATGCGCCTGGAGGGCGCATGAGGATCTATTCCTCCTGGAGATGCGCGCATGTTTGTGTGTGAGAGCGGCGCGCGCGAGACCGCCACTGTCTAATGTTCTCTAGAAGTAAAGGGTTTTTTTAGTGTTTTAATTCTTTTCTGGAAATAATTAATTTTTACTAAAGAAGTTGAAAGGATACGAAGCTGGCTAACAAACTCGTGCAATATCTTTCTCCAAACTAGCTATATGGAAAGGTTCAAGTAAATATGACACAAAATACGGACTCTAATCTTGGTCAACCGACTCCATATAAACGGTTGTTTATATCTTCAATGAGACATTTAATTACAATATGCTCGGAGGCTCTCTTAAGAAAGCCTCTTAAGAAAGTATTCCGTCAAGTTTCAAGCTTGTGTGTACAGAAATGTCGGAGATTCTCTTGTTTACATACATACGCACACACATACGTACGCACATACGGCGCTGCCCCACCCGGGTCTGCCCTGGGGGACTTGGGTGGGGTTAACTACTTTTTAGTTCCCAGGGTCACTCTGGTCAGCCCCACAGGGTGGGTTTTCTCCCCTATTCTGGGGCATGTGTTTCTGTCTACCCTTGGTCCATTCACCTGTATTTTCCTTTTTTAAACTCTCCCTACTGTTTGCGCTCCTGTAGCTCTTGATATTGGATGTGTGTTGCTAAATGGTCTTAGTTTTATTTAAGCCCCATGTCATAGGTTTATTTAACGTATTGGACCGGCTGGCGACATACATTCAATATTCTGTTGTTGTTGGGTTTTTTTTTTTGTGTGTGTGTGTGTGTGTGTGTGTGTGTGTGTGTGTGGTTTTTTTTTTTTTTTGTTTTATATATATATAAACACCAAAACCGCTGGATAAAAAAAAAATACGATACGATATTTTTTCATATGTTGCTCTTAAAGCGACATAACATATTTTCGTGTTTAGTTCAGTGGTGTTGCAATAAAACATATGGTTTGAAATTATCTGAAAAGCCTCTAGTACCCGATATCTCACAGTCACTGTCAGGCAAAACGCAATGACACAGTGATAGCGACTTACGTGATATCCAGGTTGCCTTGAACCCTGGTCTTGATGTGTCAGGGTCACTGACAAACTTCACGTGCATGACGTTGCCGGTTGACGTGACGTCTAGAGGAATGGCGTCACCACACACTCTGTCCAGGCGTGGGGCAAGATTGTTACTTCCGTCTCTGAGCTGGACAAATATCGCCATTATTGCCTTCATGTTTACTGTTTTTGCTAACATGCATTATTATCAAGCGAGATCACCCCCCCCCCACCCCCCCTCGTTGAAAGTCGAAGCAATCATGATAATCATCATCATCATCATTATTATCACCATCATTATCATCATCCTACCTCTAGTGAATCCCGCTGACAGGAGTTCGAGTCCTCAAGGTCAAAGTCGACGAAGGACAAGCGGATTGTGTCTCCTGGGTCCCCTGTGATGAGCCACTCGCAGACGGAATTGTTCGGGTAGTGTCCGGGGTAGGCAGGGGACGTAACCACCCCCTCATTTCCGTTTACCTCCCCTCCGCAGTCGGTAAACGCTTCATTTTGAATAGAACAAAATAGTCAGAGTGTGAACAATAAACAACTATACCTCGATCTGGTGCATCTGACCACATTGTAAACTCAATACAGATGCAATGCATCTCCTCAATAATTGAATGTTGTCGCAAAATCATCAGGGGCCATGTATCTTATCAATAAATGAACGTTGTCCTTCGGTCAGCAGTATGTAAGAAAATAGATTGAGTTTATAAATTATGTAGTATGTGAGTAAACCGACTTCATCCGTAAGCAGCATATATTAACTCATTGTATCCCAGGTTCCAAATACCCACATCTTGGCGTTGTCCTCTGATGACTGCATTACAATTTAGGAGACAGATCGACCATGATAGTTCAAGGGTGTTGCCAGAATAGCTTGGCGCCTATAGGCGCCAAGCTATTCTGGCACCACCATTGAACTATCATGGTCGAGCCATATCTTGCTGTGATGCGTCTGGACTGAATGAATTAATTCTTATAAACCCATGCGGCAGCAGCGGCTCATGAAAACAGTCACGCCTCTTGTCTTCCAGCAGTACCCTCAGTCACAAATCTTATCCGTGGTAAGCTGTACGACTGTTGCGAGGACGCATGTCTCACATTATCAGGGCGATTGAGCACAGCCGTCCATGAATCATGCTTGAACTCATCACAGTCAAAGGCCGCTACCTATTGTCTTTGGCTTGATTCTGAGTCTCTTCTGGGCGGTACTGTGCTAGTGGTGGATAAGAAGGCGTGGATGCTGTCGGCGGCTCCCCACAGACTACAGACTCGGGCGCGAGGAAGCGGAAGCGAGGCTTGGTCAGGACTGCGCCCGGGGTTCGCTTCCCCCTAGGGGACGCGGGGTTTCATCGAGAGGGTGAAGCCTTCCGTTAGCAAGTGTCTGGAAAACACCTGGGACCTTTCAGCCTCGGTCCGTCCGAGCGGGACACGCACGGAGCTGGTGACAGCATATAGGATGGCGTACCACCCCGCAGCCTACTCCTTGGCGGAGATCGCCGGCGGCGACGGGACATGAAGGGACTTGCTGTTGTGACAGGTTCCACGCTCGCCTGTCTTTGGGCTAACACAGCGGTGGAAGGCTCCGCGCGAGGACATTCTTCTGTGGGACAGACTTGGCAGACGATAAGGCGACAGCACAGGATCCCTTGTCACCTCGGCAGGATTGTCTCCATTCGCTCCAGTCAGCGGTGGCGAGATGGAAGCGTTGGCTATAGTGCGACTTGGTGATGCCCTGCCTAGAAGGAGACCACGGAGGTGGGCTGAGACCCTGACGCCCGACAGGCTACAGTAGGCCATGACGGATCCCGGACCCGGAGACTAGGAGACGTCTAGTGTCGGCTTTGACGCTTACTAGTAGCTTCGGCCCTGCGCTTGCAACTACTTGGACGGTCGGCCCTCTGGACCAGATGGCGAAGCGTGGGAAGACCCGGACTCCTGGCTGACGCAACGCCGCCGACGCGGATTCCGGGGCATCGGAGGCAAGTCCGACGTGGGACTAGCACCCAGTTTTGCTGCCTAGGCAGGGAGTGCCTGACTAATAACAGCGGGATAACAACGAGTGAACACGCAGGCAGATACATCCGCTGGCTGGAGTGATGGCGGTGCAGCTGGTGCTCGTCAGATGGAAACAATGGCTTACGCTATGGAAGGTACGGGTGCGCTCCGGCTACTCGACAATGGCTTACGCTACGGAAGGTACGGGTGCGCGCCGGCTACTCGACAATGGCTTACCCTACGGAAGGTACGGGCGCGCTCCGGCTACTCGACAATGGCTGACACTAATAATAATACCGTTATTATATAGGCGCTTTCTCTCAATTTCTGGGCAAATCGACTCAAAGCGCCGCGAACTGAAACCCAACACGCACACTCACGTAACAGACACGGATTCACACCATTTAAGACAAACACAGTACAAGACAGACGATGGGCCAGTTCAGCTACTGAAGTTACAGAGATTTTTGATCGCTTGTATTCGAAATTTGTAAAGTGGCCTGAAACCGGTATCAAAGTGTGTGGGGGGGGGGGTGCGGGGGGGTGGGTGGGGTGGAAGAACCGGAGTACCCGGAGAAAGAACCGCCGACGGAAGATACGGGGGCGCTCCGGCTACTAGAGGTTGGAGTTTCTTCGTGTAGGACTTCTGCCGGTCGTGCAGAGATCTGGCCAGCACTCGTCGGACACGTCGAAGGTCAGCTCAACGTACGTGCGGATTCCCCTTGTGGCAGGGTCAGCGGCAGCGTAAAGAGTGTTACTACACCCGGCTGATTTCCAACTACTCTACGCGTGTGAGGAGTCTCCGATGATAGGCCGGTCCTACTGTAGTGGAACAGGAAGCTGCTTCCTCTGTCGCCTCCAGACCGGATCCACAAGCCTTCGATGGGCTCCTTCGAGGACGGACTCCTTGCGTAGCCAACCACCTTTGCATACGGATTCTCCGGTTCGTCTGTTCACCGAAGTTAAGCCGTTGGGGGCGGTTAATCCTTGGTTGGATAACCTCCTGGGAACAACATGTATGGTGGAAGTCATCTTGTGCTATAGTTAAAGGGTAGCGCCGGAGTGGCTTGGCGCTGCTAGGCTTCACGCTAATCCGGGCTAGCCTTCAAGTAAAGCCTTTGGGCTATTTTCTTATTTTCTATAGTATAACCTGTGTATGGCAGGGCACAAATTGAAGCTGTTAGCCTCAGGCTGATATGGGTTAAGATGCGGCAGCGCGTTCCCTTCCTCAGGACTTACCCGTGTTTTTATTTGTTAGACCTTTGCGAGTTTATTAAAAAGAAAAACACGTTCGGCATATCCGAAATTTGACTTAAGCGAGTTTGAGTTATCCGTTGTAAAATTAGTTATAAAAACAGTAGCTTTGGCCGGGCAGAAAATTATGGTTTGATTGAAGCGTTTTTCGCTTTATCCGTTTCGACTTAAACGTAGGGACTTAAACGTCAAGGGTATGTAGTAGGTCAATAGTCATCAAAAAATGAAAATTGTTTCGTGTGAACACGGAACAAAACGCATTCACCAGTAGAGTTTCCTGACGTGAAGGTGGCGGAGAAGCCGGTCCAGAAGTACCAGTTGTCCCTAGCGCGGAAGACGAGAGTCAGACTGTTACCTGTGGATATGACGGGGAGGGGAGCAGGCTGTCCGCAGTAGCTACACAGAGAAGTAGAATGCACGCTCTTTTATGACTGCAAAACGTCAGACAATCAGTCAACCACAAAGTCACGAAGTCCGTCACAAAGGCAGTTAAAAAGTTAGTCACAAAGGCAGTCAAAGATTAGTCACAAAGTCAGTAGGGTTTAATGCAGAACAGGCGACTAAAGCAATTTAATAATAATAATAATAATAATAATAATAATAATAATAATAATAACAATAATAATAATAATAATAACATCACGTTATCTCCAATTTTATAATTGATCAATCAAAGTTAAAAGATGTTTAGAAATAAGAAAAGCAGACTACAAAACTTACATGCCCACTGCGTTACTGACATTATCTGCCTCAGTCCCGTCGTAAATTTCTAGAATGCCTCCAAACCTCCAGCTATCCCAGGCCCACTGTAGACACTCCTCCCCTTCCATACCTGGGCCGCCCCAACCAATGCCCATATGCCAGTCGTCAAAGACAAGTCTGATGGTCTCCCCCTCCGCCACCTGGATCGTCTGGGTGCAGTTGATGTGACGGGGGAAAGATCCGGGGTAGTTAGGGCTGGTGACGGTTCCTTGCTGGCCGCTGATAAAACTGCTTCCGCACTCTGTAATGACGAAAGGTTTGCTTCATTTCTTTCTTTACTAATCAAACTATTTTCTTTTCCTTTTATATATACTAATTTATTCGACACATTGCAAAGGTCAAGTGTCACGTTGGGTTGACAGATGTGTGAAAAAATGCTGAAATGTTGAGAAAAAATGGATTTTGCTGGTACAGAAGCCAGCCTTATTATTGTCCACAAAGGTCACACATATGTAGATCGGTCATATACGTGAGCCATAAGGGCTTTGACTTTCATGTTGCAGCTTCTATGCAAACCATATGCACTGATCTGACAATGTTAGTGTGAGCTCACGTAAACTCATTCAGACGTTGGTCAGTAAAGAATTAGAGGGGTAGGTATGCAGCGGCTGTCTGAGGCGCAGACCTTGTTGTTAGTCCTATCTCTTATGGCAGAATCATGCATTATGAGCCGATTGCTCTAACATTTGGCACTGCAGTAGAAAATCGTGATAGGAGAAAATTCCACACCTAGCGCATAAAAAATGTTGCTTAATGTTACCATGGGAACCAATAAAATGACCGTTACCATATCCTATGTATACCGATTTTTTAGGTGAGAGAAATAACATTTTGCAATCGTTATCGTGGATTTCAGTTTGTCCATTATTTTAAATAGAACAAAAATCATAATTACTGGTGGGCACTTCTCACCGTTGACAGAGAATGCGTTATAGCTCTTTGTTTATGGAATAAACTTTAAAATTGCTTGAGTTGAACTTGTCAAACACAGATCATTCATTGATAGCAGTATATTTGCCTTACTCGGCAGAAACACAGCTGCTTGAAAGATGAACAAGTTAATTTGTACATACCATGTTTTTGCTTCATACGGTTGCCATGACAAGCATATTTAAACTCGAGAAAGATTTGTATATGTATATGTGCTACTACATTCTACATCCCACATCCAGAAAAAGACCAAAAAAAAAAACAAAAACGAACGGCTAAACTAAATAAAGCCAAACAGTTTGTAACCAACCTGTCTGACATCCAACTAACAGACGCACAATACCTCGCCCTATCCAAAGGGATAAAATTCATTCCTACCCCGACCACTAGACGTTTCAAAAGGGAAGTTACGACTGACTTCTTAGAGATTGCCCGAAAAATGCGATGCAGATACCACTACAGCACACCTGGGGAAGAAACTCCACTACACCCATTCAGGTCAAATCGGGGCATGAGCCTCCTAAGGGAAATTTTCTCTCTTTTTCTTGGCTTGACTTCGCGAACGAAGATTCTATAGGGCTTGCCCACGTAGTCTGCAGGCATTTTCGTGGCTGCGGAGGCCAATCCGGGACAGGCAGGTTCGACCGCAGTGGCTGCAGGGGAAGGTCTGGTCAGGGTTCTGAGTTACGACAGCTCTGTTTTTTTCTTCTGAGCCGCTTGTCTTTAAGGTTAGCTCTGCGAGAGTCCTCAAAGGAGACGGCTGCCTTGTGAATGGTGGAGCGCCAGGTGTCACGGTCCGCAGCAAGCGAAGACCATTGGCGGTGGTCGATTTGGCAGGCACTAAGTGACTTCTTGAGACCGTCTTTGTATCTCTTCTTTGGTGCCCCTCTGTCTCGGTGTCCAGTGGCGAGCTCGCCGAACAGAGTGATCTTGGGTAGGCGACGATCCTCCATCCTGGAGACGTGCCCCGCCCAGCGAAGCTGTGTCTGCAGCAGCAAAGCCTTGATGGTCACAGTTTCCGCCTGTTCAAGGACCTCGACGTTGGTGACATAGTCACTCCAGTGAATGCTGAGGATGGTACGCAGGCAACGCTGGTGAAAGCGTTCGAGGAGTCGTAGTTGGCTGCGGTAGAGGGCCCAGGACTCGGAATCGTACAGCAGGGTGGTGAGGACGACAGCTCTGTACACGCTGATCTTGGTGCCTTTTTTCAGCTGTTGATTGTGCCACACCCGCTTGAATAGTCGCCCGAAAGCACTGTTCGCTTTTGCCAGCCTGTTGTCCAGCTCCTTGTCCAGCTTGGCGTCTGACGTGATGATGCAGCCAAGGTAGGTAAACTGGTGTACAGACTTCAGTTCGGACTCGCCGATGGTGATGTGGGGAGGGCGATGCTCTTCCTTGGGTGCTGGCTGATGAAGGACCTCTGTCTTTTTCAGACTGACCTCAAGTCCAAAGAGCTGGGCGGCATCTGCGAAGCAGGACGTAATGCGCTGCAAGGCTCTCTCTGTGTGTGCAACGAGGGCAGCTCATCAGCAAAGAGCAGCTCACGAATCAGTTGGTCTAGGGTTTTCGTGTGGGCCTGCAGTCGTCTGAGGTTGAACAGGCTGCCATCGAGACGATACCTGATGTACACTGCGTCGTCATCGTCGAGGTCCACTGTGGCCTGCTTCATCATCATGCTGAAGAAGATGGTGAAGAGGGTCGGTGCCAGCACGCAGCCTTGCTTCACGCCGTTGCGAATGGGAAATGGTTCTGAGAGGTCACTGTTTAGTCTGACCTGGCCTTGCTGGTCCTCGTGTAGCTGGACGATCATGTTGAGGAACTTTGGGGGGACAGCCTAGTCGCTCCAGGATCTGCCACATACCTTGCCTGCTCACAGTGTCAAACGCTTTTGTTAGGTCGACAAACGTTACGTACAGCCCTTTGTTCTGCTCGCGGCACTTCTCCTGAAGCTGTCTCAGCACAAAGACCATGTCGGTGGTACTCCTGTTGGCTCTGAAGCCACAATGGCCCTCTGGGAGGTGGTCTTCAGCGATGGCAGGTACCAGCCGATTCAGGAGCAACCTTGCGAGAATTTTCCCGGCAATGGACAGCTGGGTAATTCCACGATAATTAGAGCAGGCAGACTTCTCTCCTTTGTTCTTGTACAGGGTGATGATGACTGCATCACGGAGATCCTTTGGTAGTGTTCCTTTTTCCCAGCAGCAGAGAAAGAGGTCGTGGAGCTTGTTGTGCAGTGCTGGGCCTCCATGTTTCCAGATCTCTGGCGGGATTCCGTCAATGCCTGCTGCTTTGCCACTCTTTAGCTGGTGGATGGCTGTGAGGGTCTCTTCGGCGGTGGGCGGTTCGTCCAATTCAACCTTTAGTGGAAGGTGTGGGATTTGGAGGATGACTGTTTCTTGAACAGTGCGCTCAGCGCCGAAGAGGTCCTGAAAGTATTCCGACCAGCGGTTCAAGATGGAGGTATTATCTGTGAGGAGTGCCTGTCCATCAGCGCTTCGCAGGGGACTTTGTACCAGGTGCCTAGGGCCATACACTGCTTTCAGTGCTTCGTAGAAGCCCCTGTAGTCACCGTTGTCAGCGCAGAGCTGGGTCCTCTGTGCGAGTCTGGACCACCACTCGTTCTGGAGCTCTCTAAGCTTGAGCTGGAGACTGCTGCAGATGAGGCGGAAGGCAGACTTCTTCACAGGGCAGGAAGGCTGGGCTAGGTGGGCCTGGTGGGCGGCTCTTTTTTTTTGCTAGAAGTTCCTGTATCTCTACGTCGTTTTCGTCAAACCAGTCTTTGTTTCTCTTTCTAGCAAAGCCCAAGACTTCCACAGAAGATTTTACAATAGCAGTTTTCAGTTGTTCCCAGAGTGTTTCAGGGGAGGAGTCTGCTGGATCAACTGTGTCTTTGAGCATGCGCTGTAAATCGGCCTGAAGGGCAGCTTTCTTGTCGTCACGCTGAAGGCTGGCAACATCAAGCTTTTTCTTGGGGGGGGGGGGGGGGGGGCCCATTTCTTGGGTTTCAGCTTGAGGCAGAGCCTGAGTTTGCAGCGAACAAGGCGGTGGTCAGTGTGGCACTCTGCGCTGGGCATCACTCTGGTGAGGAGGACATCACTGCGGTCCCTCTGACGCACTAGGACATAGTCGATAAGGTGCCAGTGCTTGGAGCGAGGATGCATCCAGGTGGTCTTTCGACTGTCCTTTTGCTGGAAAGTAGTGTTGGTGATGACAAGTTGCTTCTCTGCACAGAGCTCCAACAGTAGGCAACCATTGTCATTGCTTGCCGAGGACTCCTTTCCAGGCTTCAGAGTCTTGGCCCACTCTGGCGTTGAAGTCGCCAAGGATGATGACTTTGTCGTCTGCAGGGGTGCTCTGCAGGAGGCTGTGCAGGTCAGAGTAGAACTTGTCTTTTTCTGCAGGCTCTGCCAGGAGGGTTGGGGAGTACACACTGAGAAGGGTGACGTATTGCTGGTGTCTCAGTGGGAGGCACATGGACATGATGCGGTCGGAGTGACCCATTGGTAGGTTTTCCAACTTAGTCGCAATGTGGGTCTTCACCATGAAGCCCACGCCTGAGAGCCGTCTTTCTGATGCAGGCCTGCCTGACCAGTAGAGGGTGTAGCCAGCGCCAAGTTCTTGGAGGCTGCCTTCCTCCGGGAGGCGTACTTCGCTGAGCGCGGCGATGTCGATGTTTAACCTCCGCAATTCATGGGCAATGAGGGCGGAGCGACGTTCAGGGCGTCCGCTGTCTGCTGTGTCGAGCATGGTTAGGATGTTCCAGCATGCTACGTTGAGTCCGGTCTTGGTCGTCATGAGAGTGGATCCATTGTTTTTTCTTGTTTTCTGACCTCATGAGAAGATGCCCGTTGACCGCGGCTAGCCAACTGGGTTACGAGGGGATAAGCTTTGGTTAGGCCACCTTTTCTAGGCCCCCTCTCCGTGTGGAGCAAGCAGTGCTGTCCCTAGAGAAGGCTGCTTGGTCGTTCAGGGTGTGCCGAGTGACGTTGTCATCCCCAGGTCAACATCAGGCGACCAATATCCTGAACCGCCTGCATGCAGGTTTGAGACTGCGGCTTCCAGTGACATCTTTCACCTGCCGTTTTGCCCCTTGCCCATCGCTACAGGACTTGGAAAGTTCAGTGTCATAGTCCGTGGGCGTTTCCTAAAGCCTGCGCGGTGGAGCTTTTTGGTGGAGTGCAGTGTGCGCAGTACTGGCCTCACCCTTTAAACCCTTGGTTCGTTTGCCATGGTCTAGCAAGCTGGGACGGTGGCATCGAGGTCCTCGGGTCGTAGGTTTTATATCAGACTGTCCTTGTCTTAGTCTCTGGCTCAAAGGCCTTCCCCGGAGACACGGGGGCTTTTGATTTCAGGGGTTTCCTCCCTTAGCCTTTCCGCAGCCAAGCGGCCAAGCCTGCAAGGCAGCAGGGGACTCGTGGGGGCCGGGGTCGTCTATGTCCCGTGCAGATGTGAACATCTGCCCACTGCCCAGACGGTGACACTTACCAGAGGAGAAAAATCCAGCGCCGGAACCCAGTATCGAACCTCGCACCTTTGGCATTGGAGTCAGACGCCTTAACCACTGCGCCACTTCCCCGTTGTAAGGGAAATAACGCCTTAGAAACGTATTATCAGCAACACCAGGGAAGAGTTATCCCACCTACAACGGATCCACACTAAACCAAACTTCACAAAAGAAGAACGTGAGGCTATCCGCCAACTGGAAACAAATAAAGACATAGTCATCAAAAAGGCAGATAAATGCTCAACAAAAGTCCTCCAAAACAAGAAAACTATATACAAGAAGCAGAAAGACAACTCGGAGGTATCCACTACCAAATGATACCCCCGCCTAACATGAATGACTTACACAGTAAAGTGATGAAAACAATCCACCAACTGTACAAAAGAGGGCAAATCGACGAGATAACATACAGATTCCTGTTACAATCTCGAACTACAAAAGACCCCGCTGACCTGTACACCCTCCCAAAATACGCATAAACTAACGCCTGAACAGCTCAGGGAGGCTGAAAACAATGGTCTAACTGACGAGCTATAAGTATTAGGCAGACCGAACATATCACAAGTATCAGCGCCGACATACTACATCGGGCATCTAGTAGATTCCTACCTACTCCCTTTTGTAGAGAAACTGCCGACCTACTTGAAAGACACACCGACTCTGATCAGAATCTTGGAAAATTTGTCCTTTGAAAGAGACATAAAAATATGCGTATACGACGTGTCAAACATGTACACAGTCCTAGACCAAGATGCGCTCCTACAGGCCACAAAAGAGGCCCTCCCATCATCACTGGAGTGTCCACCGATGCCAGAAGTCAGAAGAGAAGTAATAGTCGACCTTCTTGAACTGATGCTTAAAAACAACATCTTCACCTTTAACGGTGAACACTACAAACAAACAATTGGATTCGCCATGGGACAAGTCCCGTCACCATCGTGTGTTGACCTCCTAATGGCAAACATCCTAAATAACGTAACAGACCGCTTCACCCACAAGGGCTCCATTCTACACCATTGGCGTTACCGTGACGATGGGCTAATAATCATGAGAGCAGAGGAAGAAACAATTCACCAATACTTCACTCTTGCCAACTCACATACGGAAGGCATAAACCTCACGTATACAATCAGCGACACAGAAGCCACATTCTTAGACATAAGAATGTACAAAGAGGAGAAGTTCCAACAATCAGGACAATTGGATATCAAAATGTACAGGAAACCAACTGAAACTTATCAGTACCTACACCACCTGTCGGCCCACCCACCAGCAGTATTCAAAGGACTAGTAAAAGGGGAAACACTCCGCATCGCAAGAAACTGCTCTAACGCAGTTGAAAGAATCGAAGAAATCGACCTGTTCCATACCAAACTACAAGCAAGGGGTTACGTGCAAACCGAGCTAACCGCCCTCTTAGCTCAAATTCTCGACACACCAAGGGAGGCGGTAATATAAGAAAACCCTAAGGGGAAGAAAAAGAAACAAACATCCCCCCCCCCCCCCCCCATTGGTATTAACGACCAAATACAACCCAGCCACCAAAGGTCTTTCAAGAGCCATCACAAAACACTGGCCCAGAATCAGAAATGACCCGGAATGCAGGAACATCTTCGCGACATCCCCTCTGATCGCATATAAAAGACACAAAAATCTAGGAGACATGCTAATCTCCTCAAAACTTAAATAATGAGGAATCAAGAAGTGAGTAAAATCACGGGAAACAACATAAATACGAGGCATACAAGCGTGCTACCACAGGTACCTCCCTCACGCTGTCGACCAGAGGCGGATAACCGCGACCAGCGAAGCAAACTAAGCTTCTCACCCTCGGCCAAATAAGACGAGGAATAAAGAAAAATCTTTAAAAACGTAAAAAAAAAAACAATTGAGAAACATGCCCCTAAACAAGGGGCAAACCCATCTGACCCGATAAGTAAATCGGGGCTAAATGTAGGAGACTGACAAAACAACAGCCCAAAAATTGCTGTGAATGTGGATGTCTCAAACGGTTTGGTCCGCTGACGAGAGGAGTACCGGCTTCGAAAGCAAAACGTCCTCGAAACACATCTCATTCTTAAACACAAAAAAACTGACTGACATGTGAGAAAAGAGTGTGTTCGGCCGGCCGAAATAAACAGGCCATTTCATCGGATAGTGTGCGATGTGATACACTTTATTACAAACCGTTGCCAACTGATGTGTTGCTAATTCCGTTACACTTCTTGTAACAGAGCCATTTAATCCGATATTGTTGCTTACTCTCCACCTGGAATGGTCTGAATGGTCACATTTATGAAACATAACTCATATAGTTATGTGTTACAATGGAACGTGGAAACAAAAACAGGCCTTAGGCCTTTTAAATGTAGTTTCCGTGACAGATAGTGTTTTTTAATGTCCAGAACCAACTGCAATGATTTTACAGACTGTTTCTAGAATCAGTTTACTTGGTCGATTCCAATTGTAGTTAGTAACTAGTGTTAAACAGAGAGACTGTGATGTTTAAAAGAAGCATGTTTAACATGAAGGTCAAGGACGCGGCCTGTATGTATTATATGGACTAAATCTGCTTCAATAACATTTTCTCTAAACTTCTCTTAAAACCTGCTTCCTGGTGGTTCAAGTAATTTCTGTTGTAACAGAAAGAATATGATATCTCATACCAGAGGTTCCTACATTGACTGTATTTTCAGGCAATTTCCTGAAAACTGTTAGACTGATTTAAAACAAACACTATGGATTGATATTCTGGAACAAGAGCAAATTTGCAGTAATATTTTAAAGTCCTTGACATTGATGTCAAGGTCATCTTCATTATGTTTCCCGTTGATTCTTTTAATGATTTCTTTATCACATTTAGATTTTGTTTTTAATTTAAGATTGTGCGTGAATTGACTCATTACAACAAAGTTTAGTTTCAACAAATGGTATGCCTTCTGGTTCGAGGTCAAGGTCACAGCAATGACAATGTTATTGTCATTTTTGTTTATAATTTTTGAACGCAGGTTTAAATCCAATTTTGATTGATGTCGGTAATATGTATTACATATTACATATGTTTTCTTTGACAAAGAGCAACAACACACAGAATAAGTTTATGACAATACGTTTGAGTCTAGCAGCGTTTCATGCCCACGCACTCCCTCACATCTTTTTGACGGCCATGACAAGAGCAAATTTGCAGTAATATTATAAAGTCCTTGACATTGATGTCAAGGTCATCTTCATTATGTTTCCCGTTGATTCTCTTAATGATTTCTTTATCACATTTAGACTTTTTTTTATAATTTAAGATTGTGCGTGAATTGACTCATTACAACAAAGTTTAGTTTCAACAAATGGTATGCCTTCTGGTTCGAGGTCAAGGTCACAGCAAGGACAATGTTATTGTCATTTTTGTTTTATAATTTTTGAATGCAGGTTTAAATCGATTTTGAATCCAATTTTGATTGATGTCGGTGATATGTATTACATATTACACATGTTTTCTTTGACAAAGAGCAAGACACACAGAATTAGTTTATGACAATACGTTTGAGTCTAGCAGCGTTTCATGCCCACGCACTCCCTCACATCTTTCTGACGGCCATGAAGAAAAGAAATAAAGAAATGTACAGACACCCATATTAACAGTGTATGAAGTGAGAGCTTGCTACATAAAGAATCCGACAGTTATAAAAAAATATACTAAACAACGAATTTGTTTAAGGGAATAGAAAAGGTGCAATACAAGATGGCTACAACGACGGTGACCCTACATCATAATGATACATTTATTTCACTAAACACTTTACACCTATAATACTTATTACCATGCCAAATCTGAAGCAAACCGGTCAAACTCGTTTGGATATAATTATGGTCTAGATGGATGTTAAACAAATATGACTACTATAGCCTTGCCCTTGCATGTAGTTAGTTAAATAGTTATTTGGGTTTAACGCCGAGCAGGCAACTAAGGCAATCTCGTGGCGGCCTTGCATGCAGTAACCTAAATGTTTATCATAACAGTACAAGTTACCAAGGGATATCAATTCAGTAACAAGTACTATGAGTAGCTCATGTGTTAGTCAGAGCCAATTAACAGTTACATAAATATGGACATAAAAAGAAAACACAAATATGATTGCTACGGTCTAGACCTTCACAGAAATGGCGTCACACATGCACAAAACAATTTCCATTAGTATAGTGTATTGCGATCTCAAGTCTGGAATAAATTAATAAAACTTTTTCAAAGATCTCGCTTGAAAAGACCAAAAATAAACATTGCCGCCGTGACCCTGACCGTGACTACAACGGTTTGAATTTGTTAAGTACACTTTCGTTTATCAAAAGCTATCATCTTATAAGGTTTGAGTCAAATGGGTCCAATAGTTCTAAAGATATTGCCCTAACAAGAATACAGGAATTGAAAACAAAATGGTTACCACCACCTTGACCAGGGTTGATAGTCATTACTTTTTTCTTTAATGAAATAACTTTTCCTTAATTCTGGTAAAAGGTTAAAGAAATAAATTTTCTTTACTTTTTTGGAAAATTAAAGAAATAAATTTTCTTTAATTTTTCTTTTTAATGAAATAAATTTGCGTTAAATACATGAAAAAAAAGAATTTCAGCACAAGCATAAACAGTCATTACTGTTGGAAAGTAGGAAACACACACACACGCCTACAAAGCCTTATTGAACTTGAGGAGAACTTTCATCTCTAAGTGTTCGTCTGACACTTTGCTTCTGATGGGTGTGAAGACAAGCCCAGCACACGAAAAGAGTCTTTCAACTAATGCACTGCTGGGTAGGATGGTATTTGTCCGTACAAAAATCTTCTTGACCTTCGGAAATCCATCCAGAGTTGCCAGGGACCTTTTGCACAGCCCGGCTTTTTGCATTTAAAAATGAGCGTTTCGGCTGACTTTCCTCCAACATACTCGTAGTATTCAATAAACGCGTCGAAGAATTTCGGCAAAATTTCATCACTCGATTCACTGCTGGAAGTGGAAGCCATCTTATTTTTACGATCTCAAATTTGAACTGATGCAGGGTAGGCTAGCGGTAATCCAAACCGCCTCAAACCGGCTGCAACTGGGTCAAACCGGCTTTGCGCATAGGCACCTGTTGTTCGTGGCGGAAAAACGAACTGAAGTAACGAAATTTTTAACGAAAAAAATCGATAATCGTTACTTTTATTTTTTAATTCGTTGAATTTTCTTTAACTTTTTTAAAAACATTAACGCGTTAAATTTTCTTTAACCAAACATTTTATTTGTTAAATCGTAAAATCGTTAAATCGTTCAATCTTCCAACCCTGACCTTGACCTTACACACTCGGCTGCATTTCTTGCACATTAACATTTCTGTGTTTATTATCTACTATTTCACCAATTTTGAATAAAATCGGTCGAATAGAATCGAAGAATTTAGACCAAAACTGAGTATGGCCGACGTGACCTTGGCCTCCCTGTTAGTGATTAGCAAAACGTTATCATGGCAGTTCCTCTTACATAGAACAATTTAAAGATGTGAATGAGCCAAGTCATTGAACGTGTTTCGTTGATATCGCCTACCAATGGTATCTGGAAAAATACATTGTATAAACTTACGCATTTCGATTCCATATGTTTACCCATGACCTTTCAGAGAAATCACCCAATGTAGTAAGCGTGGACATATTTTAAAGGGGCACGACCGACCTTTTTTAATGCTTCAGTTCGCAAAAAGCTTTTACTGGGCTTCAGTATACATACCCACTTAGACCACCCTATTGTCCCACCAAATGCTTTCTTTCGTCCGTTCAAAGCGAAAGAGGCCACCGGAATCGTGCGGCTGGACCCGGTCAAAAGATTGCTTCAGACGATCAGGTAGCTGACGTCATAACTATTCTATACGACCTTAGGTCATCTGTATAATTATAACCAATCAGAGACAAGATGTCGGATGAACCAGCGAAGAAAAAAAGAAAGTATCAGTCGACTCGCGCCGGCCGAAAATGACAGACTCGTAATTGAAGAGAAGAAAGAGAAAGAGAGACATGATACCCCTAAGTAGAATTGACATTGGACAAGGGAATATAGAGCTTGGCTTGACCACACATCCGGAATTTGTCGCTTTCTTGCTATGTGAAACCGTAAGTAATCCGGTTACGATCTTTGTCGATCTTCCTATAGTTTCACGAGCGCTAGAGACTGAGAATTCATGATCTTCAGTAGAATTTATCTCTTACTATGATTTTGCAAGATTTTAAACCTGTTATATCATGAAGTTACGAGCTAGTTCATCAGATTTTATGCTGCAAGGATCAGACAACTACGGCCTGTGTGTCAAAATTGCGGCACCGGCTGCCGACATCGATGGTCGTGACACGTTTTTGTCTGTGCGGACTCTCATTTACTCGATTCACAGAGGTAGTTTTTCTGCTGCGATGGTGCATTTGTCGTTTCCAGAGTTGCTTTCAGTTACGTAGACTTCGATGTGTGTGATGTGAAACTGCAATGCAGAAATGGGTATAAGTGGGTGAAATAACACTGTTCTGTTTCGTGACGTTGGCTCAGTCGCCGGCTTGGCGCGGAGACCCGAGTCGAAGAACTTGAAGCCACGCCCACAGCACGATTGCCCGTTGCTCAGGGCCGGTAGCAGGTCAAGCAGAACCCGCATTGATTTTGACAGCATAGCGAATAAGTGGAAAATTTTATTTTACATTCTCGTGGAAAATTATGTCAAAGGGATGCCGGGGAACATCAGTACATGTCTACCGTACTGACGCGTGTGTACCCACTCGACAACGATGACCGCCTCCGTCGTCTGCAGTATCGATTGATCGGGTTCTGCCTTGTGACGTAGGCTAGTTAATATGCACAAATTCAAAACGAGGCAGATGCAGACGATAATTTGCACTCTCGGGTACAAAAACAACACACCCATCAAACGATGAATTTCGACATTTGGCATTGTATTTACATCATAAAGCTCTAAGTTAGTACACAAATGACCCATACATAATACTGTCAGCAGTATCTGTTGCAGACAGTTTTCCGACTGCGTTGAGATGATTAATAAAACTTCGGCTAAAATACCTGAGATCACTAAGAGATTGTCTGAAAGCTGCTATCATTATGTATGTATTGACCTCTTGTTCCCTTGACCTATCAGACTACTCCACAAACCAAGCACGCACAGAAATGCATTCTCCAAGGTAACCTGTGGTCTACGTTTGACCTCTAAATGTATAAAACTATTATTAGCATCTGAAGTTTTATAGTCTACGAGAGTATTCCGAAGTTAAATTTGTCAGCACAATATGTATTGCCCTTAACCTTTATTTGACCTCATCCTTGATCAATAGCGATTTTTGATTGTCACAACGTCATCTTTCATGTCCTAAGACACAAGCATGAACTGCTTGTGTGAGCAAATGTTGTGTGTACTGTATTGCTGGCCGTAACAGGTATTAATGTACCATTACGCAATAATCTAAAGACACATTTCAGCACCAGTTGTGTTTGTTATGCCTTGCCGACACACCTAATGAACTTTAACAGCAGTTCGGACACGCAGCAAAAGCACACGCGTAATCGCACTTATTTATTCTGCTCTGCCGTTAGCGTGCCAGTCTGGTTTTTTTTTCTTTTGCTGTTTCTCGCACTGATAGAGTTATAATTATTTCTAGACCGGAGTAAAGTCATAGTCAGATTACTTGATATACAGACGACGTGTGCTGAACTGGATTGTCCTGTACCTAAATGAACCATAGCTAGGCCTGTGTGTAGCGTTTTGTATTCATCTGTTACAGAAGTGTATCTTTCAGCAGTTACGGCGGTAGTGGGCCTTCAAACACTATTGCAACCTTTGAACTTGCCTGGACATGTGCAAAATGCAGAAATCTGTTGCTAAACCATACTAATGAAATAGTATCTTTGTAGGCAAACACAGCAGCTCAAAAGTAGTTCTAAACATTCTGACTATTACACGTTAAGAGAGAAAATATGCAAATATGCATGTGTATGAACAAACAAACGCACAAGCTGCAAATTATGCAAATAACAGTCTCTGTTTCAACTGAACACTAAAACAACAAATTCTGTAAATTTATTATAAAATATTTTCAATTGTTTTTGCGGTATTGTCAAAAAACTAAATCTCGCAGGGTTTAAGCGACTATATTGAAATGAAGTTACCATGGAAACCAAACTGAATCTGCATTGCCTCAGGTGTCAAAAACGCTCATCCGATGGAGGACTACAACTGTGCAAAATGTTGGAAAGACAACTATAAAATGCACAATTCACGTCTGAATCGACCCTAAGAGATTGGACTATTAAGCATATTATGAAACAAGTGCTATACCTCTTGAATGAATGCCTTCTTTTCTCTTGAGAGGTGTGGTGTGTGACAGTGCAAAGTTACACATATTCTGACGAACAAAAGTGGACTATGACAAGCATATACAGATTTATGGACGGATGGATTACAGTCACACACATGGGACGATCATTGCGTGGTTGGTCACCTCTTAATACCAGTAGTATTTAGTAGTAGTATTGGTCGTTTGGCATCGGATCGCACAACGTTTTTCACAAATAACTTTTCAAGGAACCACTTTTCTGTACCAAACTTGTTCTAATATCATTCAGTTTCAGTTGACCTAATACGTTTTATTTTCAAGAAACTCGAACAATGTGTCAGTTTTGCCGTACAGTCGTACCAATTCACTTTTTTTTTCATAAAATTACTTATTTCCATGCGTAAATGTGCCCCAGATATATTGAGCCTAGTATTAGAAAGAGCCATTTTAACGTGAATGAGTTTTTAAACCTGAAACAGTGCAGGCATACAAGAAGTCTGCATGCTTGACCTCGTATTGAAATCTGGCCGTTTCCGCCGGGCTCTACTAGGGTATTGAAAGTGGCTTATTCTTGTCCGCCGGATTTTTACAACTGTCCAGCAAAATCAGCAAAGCATAGGACTTGCGTATAAAAGCCCATATTAAGCCAATTAGCACTAAATGATATTTGTTCTTAAAGTGGTACAGAAAAATGTTTCCTTGCAGAAAAAAACGTGCGCTCCAATGGCAAATGGCCTATAATAAATAGCACCAAATAGGTTGGTCAGATCTGCAAATCCGACCTGCAGTTGAGTTAGTTATTTAGATTCTCCAACACAGAAAATACTACCCTCGAAGATTCTCAAGGTTGTTTGTTTTTCATTATTATGAGATGACGTTTTTAGCCATCGTTAGAAAAAAAAAACGCATGTTTTCTGCCCCAACGTACGTCAAACGGTCTTTCCAGTCCCGATCTGTCCCGCTTTCGATCTTACCTCATCGTATGTGCAACGAGATACATCGCCCGTGAGAGCGACATGAAGGCAGCTTCTTTAAGAAATTAAAAATTTGAGCAATAACTGACGTTTATGATCCACAATCCACATAATTAGTCTGTCCTTTGTGACCTCATTCATTCCAACAGGTCACAAAAAAACGAAGAAGTGTTGATGTTCATATTTCTAAATAGCAAAATCAATGATCCCTTACAATTGATGAATGTTTAACTTGTCACCCCAATCCCCACCCGCTCCTCATCCATCGTGATCTTTGACCTTCGTGAACAAAATTAGTATGCATAGAAAGGTGTTTATCATCAGCTACTTTGATTGAAAAGTCTGCAAAATGCTGATGAAAATTGACATTTTTCATGCAATTGCCCTTTGACCTTTCCCCGGGCTCATTCATATAAAGTATATATAAAAAGGGTTCAATAAATTAGAATGAAGCCGAGTTTATTCTTTGCGCGCCGTGTGCTATTAGCGCATTATTATCCAAACATCCCATAACGTTTTGAGGTGAGCCCCCCACCCCGAACACCATCCCTCCCACACCACCAACACCACCCATGACCCCAAGCCTACCCTTTCTTTTCAGTGTTGACGAGAAGATGCTTACCCATGCGCTTGTTTTTGCTCCCCCCCCCCCACCCACCCACCCCCACCCCTTGATATTTTGGGGATTAGTGAGAAAATGCGCACATGCACACTTGACTGTCACACTTGGCCCATCCAGTTTCAGAAATGTCCCATTACATTTGTGCTATGCAGGTCAATGGCCCATCTGCGTACAATACAATCCTTATGAAGGTGCAGCGTTCCAAGCATGTATCAGGTTTATTTTGCTCATTAGACCGGTTGGCAACATACATTCAGTGTTCTGTTTTGTTTTTTCACAAGCAGAACAGGCGCGTCCTGAGGGAGGTTTGTTGCTGTCATGACATTAAGCAATGTACAACCAAAGAACCAATTACGCGTGTGCATATGGGTACTGTTGTGTGCGTGTATACTGAGCAAACAAAAAATACGGATATTAAGACTGCATTCACCTTGAATCGCTGAGAATTTCAAATCAACAATGTGGCGCTAGATAAGCCATGCCACTGGTCTATATTTTTACAACAATGCTTTTGTTGTGCAGGTCACTTGGACATGCTGGGAGCCATGAATATGGTGTTGGGGGTCCTATGATAAAAGTTACATGCGAGTTATTTCAATGTAAACTGTTTCAATTTTGTTTAGATTTGTATTTTGATTTTCATGGTAACGTGTACCATTGTCAAATTTAATTGTCTTGTGTCAGATTGGTCGCAGTTTACAGGCAACTAATCGTCTTTTTTGGCTCACTGGCGAAGCAAAAGTGAGTATGTTTTTGGCCGGTGGTCGTCCGTCCTTCCTCCGTCGTCCGTGGTAAACTTTAACATTGGCTGCTGTTTCTCGGAGACTATTCAAGCTACAGTCTTCAAACTTTGCCCAAGGATACTTTGTGATAAGACCTTTCTAATCATACCAATTTGAGTGACCTCCCTTAAAGGTCAAGTTCACAAGGGATCAGGAAATAGCTTTTTTTAAAAAAACATTGTCATAATATTTTTACAACTATTTTCTCAAATATTATTCGCAACTTCAAACCCAAATTTGGTATAAAGATGCCTGATGGTAAGACCTTTCTATGCATACTAATTTGGTGTACCCCTCGAAAAGGTCAAGGGTCACAAGAGCTTAGTAAATCGGTAAAAAAAAAATAGCCATATTTTGACAAAAGATGTTTTTTCTCAAATACTATTCACAACTTCAAACCCAAACTTGGTAAAGAGATAACTGATAGTAAGACCCAAACCTGGTACAGTGATACCTGATGGTAAGACCTCCCTATGTATGCTGACTTGGATGACCTCTTAGAAAGGTCAAGGGTCACAAGAGATCAACAAGTGATGTGAAAAAGGTCTCTTTTTTTAGTTAATAATTACGGTTTTTGCAAAACTTTTCAATCAAATTTGGCAGAAAAGTAGTTCCTTTCCATGCATATAAATTTGGTTCACTGCCTTTACTCAAAACGGCCAAGAGTCATGGGAGGTTGACAAAAGTAAACAATGGGTAAGTTTTGAGAAAACATGGATTTTGCGGGTACAAATGACAACCCTTCCCTTATGTTATGTTAGAACACTTGGTCAAGGGCACAAGGTCATTAAGTATGTGGATCGGATGCACGTGAGCCTTGAAGGCTTTGGCATTCTTGTTTACTGATGTGTTGCACACCGGAAGTGGACATAAAAAAGAAATCAAAGTAGCCTTCTAATTTAAGTCAAGCATTAGTCATTTATAAACACAAAACTTGCCAGGAAACATCATGCATAGCCAGTAACGGGACATCTGTTTACCAGTACGCTTTGTAACTTACGCTTCATAAAACTGGTTTGGAATTTTGAAACGAATTAAAAATAATTTTGCCACTTTTCAGGTTCCAGACACATCCTTACACAACAAGGTTTTCACCTTGCACTTTGCATTTGACTAGTGTTTTCATTCTGCGCTTTACGAACTACACTGTAAGAGTATGAAGTCAAAAGGTGTTTTTAATTCAGTACGTTTGAAATAGAAATTATGTCTATAATTTTTTTCTGGATGTCCCTTGTATTTGGACCCCAACGCCATATTCATTTGTGGATGCATTGTGCTGAGAGTTCATCCTGAGAATAAAGTACCGTTGGAACTGTTACTCCAGTATGGTCTACAACCTTGTGCCACGTGTGACAAGTTGCAACTGAGTGAGGTTTCTTTGCAGTAACCCTACGTGCGTGCGTCTGGTGTGATTGTATCATACTACGACTACGATTACCACGTAAAAGCATAGAAAATTGTAGCACATGAAAATGTATGTGCGTATTAATTATAATGTTTACACATGTACATGTATCAGTATTTCACTGTAATGCATGAACTGCTTGTGCAAGTTTTGCCCAACTGATAAGGAAATCAGCGGTAGTTTTTTTTTATTGTTTGTTTTGTTCGTTTGTTGTTGTTGTTGTGTTGTTGTTGTTGTTGTTTGTTTGTTTGTTTGTGTTTGTTTTGTTTGTTTTTTTTTTGGGGGGGGGGGCGGGGGGGGGGGTGGGGCGGCGGTGGGGGGTGGTACTACTTTTAAAGATATGTGTGTGAGATCAGAAGAAACGTATAGAGTTGACATGGAACAAATTCAGTAGACTTGGAGCTCAGCCTCTTAGTATGCCTTAGCACATGAAGTAAAAAGGTCTGATTTGACATTGGAAAGTACAACAGATGTACACACCTAATATTTTATTTATTTCTATATTTTGGACAATATATTGAACTTAAGATTGTGCATTTAATCACTTGCAGATTAAAATTTTACAAAAATGCTCGACTGTTTGCATAACTCAAAAACGTGCTTTTTTGTCACTTTACTTTGCCTTTTCAAGGGCTCACGCCTTCAGACAGTCCTGCAGTTTATAACACCAGGTAGTTGATGTATTTGAGGGCTTTGAAAAGTGTACGTAATCATTTTTGTCTTTTTTAAATAACAGATAAACCCACGATTTTCAAGCGCTGGTGGATCTTAGAATGAAAGGATATACAGGGCACGAGTACAATGAAAAAAAAACAATTACTGAAATATCTGGACTCTTACTATATCCTGAGATATGTATACATGATGTGTGTGGTGTGTCGAGATGTAAAATGATTGAGAGTGTTTAACAGTTTAGTCAAATGTAAATGTCAACAGTAGTGTCTATGGCATGCACGGTATGCCATACTAAAAAGTATTTGCTCGTGGATGGCTGATGGCGCAATGGGTATTTCTCAGTGGCTCTGTGGCATTTTGGTCACTTTGTTCCGTCGCTATGTTTCGCACAAAAACTACATTTTCCCACACAAAACATAGATGCATCGTGTTCGTGATTAATTCTAGTTTTCAAAAATGTTTCTTCTTCTCATTTCTTTTTCTGCTGTATGTTGTTCGTTCTGCCAGGTACGCTAACTGGAGGTTGAAAAAAATAACGGTTAAGAGTTGTTCAATTCTTAAAATGGCTTATATATTTGGACACTGTTGAACATTAGAAACAAAATGATATATGAACCTTCAAAATTGAACCACTTGTTGCGGAGATATTCCTCCTTATGTTATGTTACTTCTGCTTGTCCTCGGCTAACCATTTCTGATTTCAGGGGGTGAAGAATACCACCTGAACATCCAAATGACACCTACCTACATGCAATCAAATATCTCCTCGTATACATTTTACTTTGATTTGTGCTCAAGGATCTAAGTCCACAAGAGAAACTAAATGAATACAAGGTACCTTTATCACAGTCTCGAAATGAGTGTCCGTGTAGGCAACAGCCAAAAAGACATCACACAAAAGGATGTTACCTCAAGAGTCTGAAAACGTAAGAGTCACCGTGACTCTGACAATTAAAACAAGTTTGTATACTCGTCTGGGTGACTGCAAAGGTTTCGTTTTAAACTGTAGTTTATTTTGGTCACAACAGCCAAAAACAGTGACCCTGAAAAAAGCCTTTGGGAAAAAAACTGTGGCGAGCGACTGCTACTTGTTGGCAAGAAAATGATTTTGAAAAAAATTATAGATTCTGCCTATTTTCATTTTTATACGAAAGGACATGAGTCCACAAGAAAACCTAAATGCAAAGTACACAGTGTAGTGTTTCGTACTGATTTGCAATAGGTCGCACTGTCATCCAGTTTGAAATGCGACGAGTTGAGCGCTTATAGGACGCTACATTTGCTACAAGAATCATCGCTATAGTGTTTACGCACCCGGATTTTGACAGTTAAAATTATAATGATATTTAATGAATAAATTGCTGTGACCATGCGGTCAGCGTTTTAATATCGAAAGTAGCAGACAGCTTGGGGAAAAAACTATCTGACGATTAATCAGTTCTTGTTCACAATGTCAGACCTAGAAAAAACAAACTCACGGCTCATTATCGGCCTGTCCTGCTGACTGAGTTCCACGAAGCAGTGTACACAAGGACAAAATTGACGTTTAACGTCAGTCACGCTACACGCTAGTTCTTAAAGTTTACATATAAGGGGATCAAACATAGATATAAAAACTGAGCTACATGGTCACAATTTGACCTAATCATACCCGACAACCATGACTAACAATAGGCTAATGTAAATGCCGTTTATGAAATATCACTCGGGTATTAATGAGAAGATTGCTTTTCTCATAAAAGGTTTGAAGATTTTTAACCGTTTTAAAAGTAATCCCAAAGCCGCGGTGCCGAAAATCACAATTTGACCTGATAATACCCGAGAGCCGGACTTGACAGAATGCTTATGTAAATACTGTTTATGAAAAATCAGTTGGGTATTAATGTGAAGATTGTGTTTTTCGTAAAAAGATTCAAATGTTCTTAAATGTTTTGAAAAATAATTCCCCAAAACGTGATTTTTGAAAACTGCAATAGCACTATACCTTTCACTAAACAAAACCGTGAAGAGGTACACAGCTGGTTAACGAACTAATACAATTCCTTCCGCCAATCTAGCTATATGCAAAATATCAATTAAGTAAAACTAAAATTATGGGCTTATATTCTTGTCAACCGTTTTTCATGAAACGGCCATGTTCTAGTGCGTTAGTACTCCAGTTTCAAAATCCACGTAGGCTTCCTTGCAGACATCTCGTAGAGGTAAAATAACTGCACAATTGATTTATTTACTTTACTGTCTGCACCTGTTACGTGTTGAGTCGTAGTCGTAGTATGATATAACACCAGACGCACGCACGTAAGGTTCTTTTTAAAGAAACTTCATTCAGCTGCAACCCGTCACACGTGGCTTAAGGTTGTAGACAATACTGGCGTAACAGTTCCAACAATATTTTATTTCAGCGATGCGATCTCCACACAATGCATCCCCAAATGCACCAACACTGATACAATGTCTCCTCCCCGAAATGTCAACACCGGCGACACGAAGCGTTTCTCATACAACGCACACCACCGTCACGCCGCGTCTCCCACAATGCACACCCCACACGGGCCACGCACCCACGACAAACTGTGTGTCCCCACAACCGACAATGCACGACAATGTACGAACGTGCTTCCCAGAAAAAACTTTTATAGTAGAACAGCTTTCCAGAACAATCTAACGAATTCACACAACGCAACCAATCAGAATAAAATACATAACCGAAACTCATAAATATTAATAAAAAAAAGAACTTTCTATAATAATTACAATTGTCTACAAAATTTCGACTGCTAATTTCAGCCCAAATCCCAGTGCATTATGACGTCTCACAAAAGTATGGCAGACAATTCACGACCTTGCCTACACTTTCTGGAAGCTTCACGATCTTTCGTAACATCCGGCTGCTAATTTCACGCGTACAGAAAACAACTATGACTATGAATATTAGAGCGACTTTGATACTGAGTTGCAAAAGGTTGCCGACACTTTGATGTCACACATACGAGGTCACTAGACAGCGCGACCATGCTCGAACGTTCTTGTTTATTCTCAGCGAATCTACGCATAACAAACATCGACCGCTCTTCTCCTTGCGATTTCGCTAGAAACTTCCGAACTAATCTTAGCGTATCATAACAAAGTCAATTTCGCTCTCTGCGCAAACTATAGAGAATCTTATTGAAAAGGTACGTGATTCGTAACCATGATAGCTCAAATAAAAATCGGATCGTTTCCTACGATTAATACATGCATGCTCTCACGGAACAACACAACCACAATCGTAACAGCACCATTTTTTTTATTTCCTTAATTCGTTTTTTTTTTCCTCACTATTGTTTCAACAAGCTGAAGAGGTACAACGCTGGCTCACTAACTCATTCAGTGCCGTTCTTTATTCTAGGTATATCCAAAATATCTAGTAAAAATAAGAACAATTACACACTCAAATACGGGTCTACCGGTTTTCGTGAAACGGCCATTTTCTCGTCAATAAATATTCCAATTTAAAAAAAAAAAAAAAAAAAAAAAAAAAACTCGAAGGCTCTCCGGGACTGCTTGCAAGAAAAATATTCCAAAGTTTTAAGATTGTCCGTCCTAAAATACAAGCGCTATACACTGTCACACACACACACACACACACACACACACACACACACACACACACACACACACACACTTCGCATCATGGCATGGAATATCCAAGGTCTTGTAAATAAGCTGAAAAGTGTTTCTTTTAGGCAGTTCTGTGAAAAGTGTCAAATTTTTGCATTTTCAGAGATCTGGTCGTGTAAGCAAAATGTTATAGAGGATACCTTTCCAGAGTATCAGGTGTTTTTTTCACCACGTACACAAAAGTTAAAAGGGGGCGTGGCCGTGTGTGTACATAAATCTATAGCCTGTCATGTGTTGCGTTTAATGCAGGCAGCTGAGGATATTGTGTTTCTAAAGATCGGTAAGTCTGTTTTGAACTTTGCATCTGATGTTCTGGCAGCATTTGTGTATGTGGCTCCAGAGCGTTCTGTTGTATATGGTGAAGATAACGTTGATGGTTTTGAAGTGTTAGAAAACTACATGTCTCAAGTGTTACGTGCTCACCCTGAGCTGCCTTGGCTATTATGTGGCGATTTTAACGCCCGCACTGCCGGGCTGTCTGATACTGATTTTATTGATGGCAATTCACACGTGCAGCCTCTACAGGAATTAACAGATCTGCTAGAGGATGTACCACAAAGTCCACGGAGGTCAAAAGATATTGGCGTAAACAGTTTTGGTCGGAAACTGATAGAACTATGTCAAGAGTACTGTTTGTTTATTGTCAATGGCAGAACGAAAGGTGACAGTGAGGGAGAAATTACGTGCGTGGCCAACAGAGGCAAAAGTGTGGTGGACTACTGTATTTGCTCTAAATCCGTGTTTGACCTAGTGACCGATATGTTTGTTGCAGACAGGTGCGAGTCAGACCATTTCCCCATTGTAACCACGTTTACTTCTATTCAGTCTGTTTATTCATGTGATGATGATGATTTAAATAATGATATAATACTAGAGGAAGGGGTTAAATTTGTTTGGAAAGAAAACTACGCTGAATCCTTTTGGGCATACATTGAAGATAATCAGGAGACTCAGTTTCAACACTTTTCGTCAGCGCTTGACTCGAGTGTAGAAGAAGGGTCGGCCTGTTTTGTAGCATTCATTCAGAAGGCGGCTGACAAAATGAGGTCAGGTAAGAAGATAGGTGAATCCCGTGCACAGCCGCCGTGGTGGGACTCGGACTGCGAGTTAGCAAAACAAAACAAGTACCTACAGTTGAAGCAGTTCAGACACACAAACACACATGACGACTTAGGGAAGTATCTTGACATGAAGAAAGAATTTAAGAAGTTGTGTAAAACAAAACAAGTAGAGTACAACGCACGGGTTTTGAATGAGCTCAACGATGCATGTAATGATGCAAACTCAAGAACATTTTGGCAAAAAATAAAGTCTCTGACTGGCGTTAAAAAGTTGTGTTCTGATGTCATTTCACCACGCGTGTGGTATGATTATTTTCGTAATTTGCTAAATGTGGATCAGAATGTTGATGATTCAGGTTTCAGCAGACAGGCCGAGGGTGTTTTGAATGACCATATATCTGATGATTGTGATGGTTGTCATAATGCAAAATTTGACGAGGAAATCACGCAGGATGAAATTCGCAGTGCTATTAATAACATGAAGAAAGGGAAAGCATCAGGCCCTGATGGCTTGCCCACTGACCTTTTTCATCATGCAGGTGAGATCCTTGTGAAATTTCTGCATCCTTTGTTTAATCGTGTGTTTCAAAGTGCGGAATACCCTGAAAGCTGGACCATGGCTGTGATATTTCCACTACACAAAAAGGGTAACCCTAGAAATGTTGACAACTACAGAGGAATTTCTCTTCTGAACGTTATCAGTAAGTTGTACAGTTTTGTCATTAACAACAGGTTGGTTCGTTTTTGTGAAGAGAATGATTGTATTCCTGAGGCCCAAGCTGGCTTCCGTAAAGGATACAGTACTATAGACAACATTTTTTGCTTACAGGCACTAGTGCAAAAGTATCTTAGCAAGCAGGGTGGCCGTTTTTACACCATGTACGTAGATTTTTCTAAAGCTTACGACAGTGTGCACAGGACAAAACTGTTGTATCTCTTGCTACGTAAAGGAGTTCATGGAAAGTTGCTTCAGACACTTGAGAGTATGTACAAACATGTAAAAGCTGCTGTAAGGGTTGGAACCAAAGTTACCGACTACTTTGATTGCATGTCAGGGGTGCGACAAGGTTGTGTGTTGAGCCCACTGCTGTTTTCTATCTTTCTTTCAGAATTTGAGACAGAAATATCATCGTGCGGTGCACGTGGCATTGATATTTTTGCAGACCCACTGGGTATTTTCCTTCTTATGTATGCTGATGATATAGCCATTGTCTCTGACTCTGTAGCAGATCTCCAAAAGAAAATTAATTGTTTAGAAAAATACTGTAAAAAATGGGGTCTCACTGTGAACATGGACAAGACAAAAGTGGTGGTCTTCAAAAATGGAGGTTTTGTGAAAAATTGTGAAAAATGGTTTTATGCTGACAAGCAGATTCAAGTCGAGTCCAGTTATACTTACCTTGGTGTGATATTTTCCTCTACTCTGAACTGGGCTAGATGTGTAGAAAACTTAGCTGGAAAAGCCAGGAGAGCAGTTGCAGGCATCAAAAGACTATACTTCAAATTACAAAACTTGCCAGCTGACACTGTTTTTCACATTTTTGATGTCAAGATTAAACCCATTGTGCTATACGGGTCAGAGGTCTGGGGTTTCCAGAGACATGATGTAATTGAGCAGGTTCATATAAAGGTTTGTAAAATGGTCCTTGGTGTTGGAAGAGATGTAAAAAACAATATTGCGCTGGGTGAATGTGGAAGATTCCCTATGTATATTGATGCCTATGTTCGAATAGTGAAGTACTGGTGCAGACTTCTTACCATGTCAGAAAACAGATACCCAAGACAGTGTTACACGATGTTATATATGCATGATGCTTCGGGTAGATCGAACTGGGCTACGCAAATAAAGACTCTATTGTGTATGCACGGGTTTGGGTATGTATGGGAAATGCAGTCAGTTGGAAACACTCCTCTGTTCATTCAGATATTCAAAGATCGGCTGATGGATTGTTTCCGACAGGACTGGCATGCTTCCCTTACCTCAAACACAGAATACTGCCATTACCACCCAGAAATACTTAGAGCCAGTTACATAGGGCAGCTGAACTCTTGTGAACTCAGGCGGGCAATATGTTTACTTAGATGTAACCGTTTACCTTTAAACGGAGTATCCAGATTTGGAAAACCCATCACTAATCCAGAATGTAATTCATGTGATTGGCATAAGGCTGAAGATTTGTGTCATTTTCTGTTCGAGTGTCCAAAATATGCCCCTTTACGTAAAAAGTACATTCCACTGTTTTACTACAGATTCCCATCCGATCTTAAAGTTCAGCTGCTGTGTGGAAACCTACATGATAAACTGGTCTTTAAAGTTGCTATGTATATTTCAGGTTGCCTTAAATTAAGGAATTAGAGGGATTTGCTTTGAACTTTTCTTGTTTTTTGTTTATTTATGTGCGCTGATGTAATGCTATATGAGTGTGTTTTACAACCACCTTCCTGTATTTTCTGGTTGTAAATTGTATTTTGTGTTCATATGGGCCTGATGGCCTGCAAAAACTGAAATAAATTTATTATTATTATTATTATTATTACACACACACACACACACACACACACACACACGCACACGCACACACACACACACATACGGCTTTTCGCGTCAAATGTGCGTTCTTTAGGCTGGCGTACCGCGACATGATGTCATTTCTGACTATTTCAAGAAGCATCACGCGACGTCTTCCCTGACGTCATTCTCAATGGGCACAGTTTCTACAGAACGCGCTCCGCCGCGTCCCGTTTCAAAATGCTTCCTGTTTTATAAATAGAACAACAAAAATCGCATACCCGTCTATTCATTTTCAGAAAATTCTGATTTTTAACATCAGCCCTCAGCTTTTATAGATGTTTTAAAGATCTACTGTTTTGAGTATTCTAATTCTTGGTCTGATATCTGGGGGGAAAATGATTTTTTTTAACAAAATACTACACTCATCTTAAGGTGTATGAATATATCTGCATTTCTTAATTTAAAAAAAAAAAGCTGCCGTTTAGAGCATTTATTGAGAGTCTTGTTGGGTCTGGAGGCTGTTGACACCCTGACAGACCCATGGTCCCGGGCATATTTGTATTGACTGACAGTGCTTGTAATTTAGAAGAAACTACCAAGGAAGTAGGGGAAAAAAAACACTGTCAGGTTTGAGAATTGTGAATTATCGACCAAGGATCAATTATCTACTTTGATCAAAGCACACCAAAAAAAAAAAAGATAGGAAAGAGGGGTGCGCTAAGTAAGTGACTGGAAGCAATGCATATGAAAGTCCTCCCCCCCCCCCCACCCCCTACCCGAGAAGGGGGGCGTATCACGTATCCACTGCATTTCCAGCCCCTTGGTACATGGAAATTTATATGTAGGTCCACCACGCCATCGTCAACACTGGAGGAAGAGAAGGAACTTCTGCCTAATTGCATAAAAGACAACATTTTTTCAGTGGTTTCTATCCTTTTTTGTGCTTTGACCGAAGAAGATCTATTATCATCGGGCGATAATACACAATTCTCTCAATTGACAGTGCTTTTTGTTGTTCATTATCTACCAGTTATCACAGATCTACTTTGGTCAAAGAACAAAAAAGGACAGGAAAGAGGGGTGCGCTAAGTAAGGACACAGAAATAATGACGGACACACGGCGCTTCCCGCCATTCCTAAGCTCTGTGGTCTGGCGTACCGATCGCACGAGCAGCGAAATGACGTCACTTCAAGCATCAAGTCATGACATCATTAGTCCCACGTCGTCGTGTTCATAGTGACGACTCATTGTTATACATCACTCATCACAATATTTACATTTTACGTATATAGAAGATCAAACTTGGCAATTTTCTTTCTGATTTCCACATGTAGGGTTTACAGATCAAATTTTGACCTAATCCTGTGTATAATTTTGACCTAATCGTATATCAAAAATCATGCGATTATTAATGAGCAGATTGTTTTTAGGTCCCTTCTATTTATAGAAGAGACGTTTTAGGTCGGGTCGCGGTTGGGCGAATTTAATAGCATGTCCTTGATGTCAAAGACGGGCAGGCAATTACTCTCACAATTGAAGTAACAAGATAAACATTACGTCATGTCTAGTTACGCTAACCTTGCTGCTGAACGTACATATGGCGCGAAGCGCTGTTTGTGCGTATATATGTATGTGTGTGTGTGCGCGTATGTATGTAAACAAGAGAATCTCCGATATTTCTGTACACACAAGCTTGAAACTTGGCGAAATACTTCTTAAAGGGGTGGCTAATAGAGCCTCCGAGCATATGTATCATTGAAGACACTACTGATAAACAAATGTTTATAGGAAGTCGGTTGACACAGATTCGAGTAATAATAATAATAATAATAATACCGTTATTATATGGGCGCTTTTTCTCAATTTTTTCTCAAAGCGCCGCGAACTGAAACCCAATACGGACACTCACGTGGCAGACACGAATTTACGGTCGAAGACAAACACAGTACAAGACAGACGAAGGGCCAGTTCAGCTACTGAAGTTACAGATATTTTTGATCGCTTGTATTTGAAATTTGTAAAGTGGCCTGAAACCGGTACCAAAGTGAGGGGGGTTGGGGGGGGGGTGGGAGGGGGGGTGGAAGAACCGGAGTACCCGGAGAAAGAACCCCCGACGGTCCGCCCGAATTAACAGTGACACTTACCAGAGGAGAAAAGTCCGTCGCCGGAACCCGTTTTCAAACCTCGCACCTTTGGCATTGGTGGCAGGCGCCTTAACCACTGCGCCACGGACCGCCCCAAATTACGAGTCCGTAATTTTTGTCATATTTACTTGGATATAGCTAGTTTTGATAAAGACACTGGATGAGTTCGTTAGCCATCTTTGAATCCTTTCAACTTCCTTAGTAAAAATTAATTCTTTTCAGAAAAGAAAACAGTAAAAAAAAAATTGACTACTAGAGAAAGTCAGACAGTGGCGGTGATGTACAAATGGCAACTCCGTCGCCACGCAGACATTGACATACACTAAATATGACTCTCTCTCTCTCTCTCTCTCTCTCTCTCTCTCTCTCTCTCTCAGACATGCGCGCATCTCCATGAGGCATAGATCCTCATGCGCCCGGAGAGCACTTGAAGATCTGTGTCTCTTGGAGATGTTTGGAGCGCGCGCGCATGCACGCACTAACACGCACACACAGACATACACACAAACAGACACATACACACACACACACACACACACATCGTCGCGCTTTCAGAAGATCATTCAGGTGACCCGATATAGCTAGTTTGGAGAAAGACATTGGATGAGTTCAGTAGCCAGCTTTGTACCCTTTTTAAGGTCTTCAGTAAAAATTAATTCTTTTCAGAAAAAAATTAAAACAGTAAAAAAACAAATTGACATCTGAAGAAAGTCAGACAGTGGCGGTGACGTAAAAGAAGCAACTCCGTCACCACGCAGACATACTCTAAATATGACGTAATTCTCTCTCGCTCGCTCTCTCCTCACATATGCGTGCATCTCCAAGGCATAGATCCTCATGTGCGCGGAGGGCGCATGAACATCTATGCTTCTTGAGGGTGTTTGGAGCGCGCGCATGCACCCACGTACACACATACACACACATCGACGCGCTTTCAGAAGAGCATGCAGGTGTTCATAGTATAGCATGTAGCTAGGTAAAGTCAAACTGATTTCACACAAATTATAGCAAGACTGAAATTGTAGCGTGAAATGTTAGTATTGTCACCGTTTACCAAAGTCTTGAAGCAAAATTGAAACTCATATCACGTTAAATATAAAATTACGTAAAACAAATAAATACGTCATGACAAATAACGTTTGACAAACCAATGACGCATATGCACTGCGCGCGCCCCTTATGAGGCATTGGTACATCTGCGAGGCTTTTTCAAAACGAGATATTTCAACATCAGAATCAAGTCAAAGACAAAAGGTAGAGACCCTTGACAGCGAAGACAGCTCTCATATAGAAAGGACTTTGTGGGTTATGGTTCAACCCATCTTGTTTTCGTAAAAAAAAATGATTCAATTGTTTTATGATTAATCCCAAATAATTGGTGAAATTAATCCCAAAAACCTGAAAAAAATTCCCAAAATATTTAATTTTTACTCAAAAGGTTCTAGACTAAGAGGTAAAATGCTGGTTAACGAACTAATTTAATATCTTCCTTATATCTAGCTATAAGCAAAATATCAAGTACAAATAAGAAAAATTACGGGCTGAAGTGTGGATCAACCAGTTTTTGTGAAACAGCCATTTCCTCGACATTGAGCATCAAAATCAAAACAACAACAAAAAACGACTTCGAGATTATTCTTTTAGGGACAATATCATACAAGTTCAAGCTTGTCCGTTCTCAAACGCGAGCTCTAGTCGCTGTCACACACACACACACACACACACACACACACACACACACACACACACACACACACACACACACACACACACACACACAAACACACACACACACACGCACACAAACACACACAGACACACACACATACGGCACTTATCGCCAAAAATACGTTCTCCAGCAAGGTTTGCGTAGCTAGACGTGACGTCATTTTCATCTTATTACATCTTTGTCAAAGTTTCTGCCCCGCACACCAGAAACACGTCATGTGCATGATCCGGAATGCGCTCCAACCAGCCCCATTTTAAAGTTGTTCCTATTTTTAAATAGAAACAATTTTTTTTTTAATGACGGACTCCAGTGCGGATCGACCGGTTTTTGTCAAACAGCCATTTTCTCGCCAACGTGCATCCTATAAAATTAAAAAAAAAAAAAAAAAAAAAAAAAAAAAAAAAAAAAAAAAAAAACCGCGAGATTATTTTTTTAGGACAATATCATATATTTTCAAGCTTGTCCGTCCTCATACGCGGGCTCTAGTCGCTGTCACACACACACACACACACACACACACACACACACACACACACACACACACACACACACACACACACACACACACACACACACACTCACAAGCACACACACACACAGACAAGCACACACACACATACACATACATACACACACACACACACACACACACACACACACGCACACACGCGGCGCTTGTTGCCGTTCTCAAGCAACGTGTGCGTAGCTAGACGTGACGTCATTTTCATCTTGTTACTTTTTTACCATAATTTCGGCCCAGAACGCCCGAAACGTCTTGTGCATGCTCCTGGAACGCTCTCCGACAAGCTAAATTCTAAACTTGTTCCTATTTTTAAATAGGGACCACAAAACGATATTCTGTAGTAATTTTGACAAAAGAAATAATTAGAGCAGGTATATTACAAACAAATTAATATCAGTTAATGTTTGTACACGATGCCAGTAAAAAGTTAGTGTCTGTGATATCACTTACGCTTTCTCGTATGTGAATCAATGAATGATTAAATCAATGGAAACATTCTCACAAAATCACTGGCTGAAAAAATGAATGAACAAGCCCTCGCGGAGACGGCGAAAATTTGTGAAAAATAAAAGCGCAACTCCGGACTGCTGTCTGTCGGAGAGGTAGGAGAGAAACCAGGAGTGAGCAGAGTCAGTGATGCCAAAGGTGTGGCGAAGGCGGTGGAGGAGGATATAGTGATCTATAGTGTCGAAGGCGGCAGAGAGATCGAGTAGCGTAAAAAGAGAGATGTTGCCCGAGTCGGTAAATAAATAAATAATAAATAAATATGTAAGTGAATAAATAAATGAATCAATAACAATTATAAATAAATAATAAATAAATAAATAAATAAATAAATAAATAAATAAATAAATAAAACATGTAGTATAATGGAGAGGGCTATTATCAGTAATATGACTCGTGCAGTCATGATAAAGCTTCATCATAAGAGTTCTTGTGAGTACTTGAGTGGGGATTGATTGATTGAGTTACAAAAACAACAAGTCCAACAGTTACGTGTTCAGTTGAACACCGTGATTTAGATGGAAAAGGTTGGGAGAAAGATTTCAGTCTGCCTGGCTTGTGCCTAAGACCAGACGGATAAGAAAATGCTTGACCAGTTAAAAATCCCATCTCCACTAATCAAAAAGAGCAGGCCTACACTTAGAGCCGGTAGGCTGAAAAACAGACGAACATCGTGCATGTTGTATCTGGACAAAAAGTCTTCAGAATGTTGAAGATGGTCAGTAGACACAATGCAAAACATGCACGAAGCGAGTATATTTTCGATATGCTTTCATCCCACAAAAGACCAAGTTCTATAGGAAAGGCAGCTTTCAAGGCCAGGGAAAATAACGTTTATGACGTTGATAAGACGTACTTCAAAGTTCAACCCAAAATAATCTCTGTATCACTTCAGGAGCAAAGTAAACCTGCATCAACCGTGCGCGTCCGATTGACTTCTTTCGAAGGCATCTGACTGACCTCCATTTTGAAACTAGCGACGCCAGCATGCTTACTGCATTAAAAATATTAATTATGAATTATTTTATCGTAAATATGTATACATGTTTACATGCTCATGATTTCAATTTGATCACTGGAATAAACATGTAACTTGTATGATTGATATTTTTAATGTTATACACAAAAAACGCATTGGGTCTTATTCGGGCCACGTAAGCGGACTGGTTCCCCCTCAGCAAACAAACAGTGCTCGAAAAACACTTCTACAAAAATATTTCCATCCTAACGACAAATATTATTGTTATGCCTAAAATATATGGCATTAGTACTTTCGTTTCGTACCTGCAACACTGTTACTCTTTTTACGAACTACTAAACTCTGCAGAAATTGCGTAACCTATTTAACTAATAGCGATTTTGGCTCTTTGTCTTCATTTGAAAAAAAAACAAACTCATATTTGTCTCGCACTAACAACCAGTGCTTAAAGCTGTGTTTCCATGTCGCAGGGTGACAGCGACAAAAATCCAGAACATAGAAGTAAAGACAGAGTGTTTCCATAAGTGCAACGCGGGGGCTGTGTGACAGCGGGCCGACAAACAACAGCAGTGAGACAAAAATGTATCGCTCAGTCGAGTGATTCAGGGGAATTTTGCAGTGATGGGGAGTGGTTTTTACTGCACAAATAAATGTAACTTTTTTCCAAATAAAAAAAAAAACAACGGCTCCAAATCGCTTTGTCGCATCGCTATTTGGAAACACACAAAGCGATTTTCCGCCTGCTGCTCAGCTACTTCTTTGTCACGTCGCGATTTGGAAACACACCTTAAAGCTCTGCAGCAGGCAGAAACTCGCTGTGTGTTTTTTTATATAGTGGTGCAACAAAAAAGATTTTGCGCCTTGGTTTTGATTTGGAAAAATAGCTCAGATGTGTCCCATACTAAAAATCACGATCCCATCGCTGCGAAATTACCGCTGAACAAATTTTGTCGCCCCGCTGTCGCTTGTCGTCCCGGTGCTTCCACGTCAGGCTTATGGAAACATTACTTCCTTATTTCTATGTTCTCGAGTTTTGTCCCTGTCGCCGCCACTTTCTTGTCGTTTTCCCACTGCTGTCGTGTCGCGATATGGAGACACAGCTTAAGTCTGCAGTTAAATATCCATACCTTACGCCTGCTTGATCTTCTCCTAATATACGTCTATGCATCATCTCACGCAGTACGGTACAGGCTTCTGCCGCATTGTTAACTATGTGACTGTCAAAAACATTGAGATTGAGGCATGACTAAAATGATGGGCCCAGCAAAGGCCTGGTGGATGGCGACATCGAAATAGCACTACATCTGCCCTTCCACACAGCACAATCAGTACACTGCCTGCGCCTTCTTGTCGGTTGGCCATCCCGGAGTGACATACACACTAAACTCTCTTTCCTCATCTTTGGCAGCACTTTCAACAATGTGACTATTGCGACCTGCAAAAGATAATTTGGAATTAGGAAATGTTTTAAAGTGCACATTTTCATGTGTGCATATGTGTTTGCAAGCATTTTTTTTAAAGTACGTAGATATATAATATGGCAGTAGTCATAGCAAGAACAAGAAAGGCACAGTCCTTCTGGCTCACGTGTAAGACCAATCTACATAATACCTGTAACCTTTGCGAACTTGACCTTTCCAAAAGGTCTCTGAAAGTGTCTAAACATAAGTAAAAGGTTGGTTTTTGTACCATCGAAATTTGAGTTTTCTCAAATTGTATGCATTTGTCACACATTGGTCGACCCTCCGCGACCTTTGACCTATTTGAGGAGTCGACTAAATTAGTATGCATAGAAAGGTGTTATCGTCAGCTATCTTCATGCCAAATGTTATTGAAAAGTTTGCAGAAATATTTGATAAAAACTACAATTCTATGCAAAACTGGCATTTTTCACACACTAGCCAACCTCCTGTGACCCTTGATCCTTCCGAGGTGTCATCCAACTTAGTATGCATAGAAAGGCCTTATCGTCAGGTATCTCAATATCAAGGCTGGGTTTGAAGTTGAAAATAGTACTTGAGAAAAACCAAACAGCTTTTGTCAAAATATGGCTATTTTTTTCACCCCTTTCTGGACCCTTTATGACCATTGACCTCTGCGAGATGACCAGTAAATAATCATGCATAGAAATGTCTTATCATCAGCTACATTTGTGCCAAATTTGACTAAAAAGTTTGCACAACTACATTTTTATCTAAAATGGCATTGTTGACATATTTGCCGACCTCCTGTGAGCCTTGAACTTTCCGAGGGGTCATCTAAATTAGTAGGCATAGAAAGGTCTTACCATGTCTGGGTTTGAAGTTCAACGTAGTATTTGAGGAGAAACAATTTGTATCAAAAATTAATTGGCAATTTTGACCCCTTTCTGGACACCCGTGACCTTGAACAGGTTTTGCAGTGTAAATGTAAGTAATGAAAAGACTTCTCTGCTCTTCTTAGTTCTCCTTTGTGCGTAGGAGTGTTCCAACGACATTTTCCAGGGGCACTAGCAAACCTTTGCGACGTGTGCATATTCACATGGATTGTGAAAAGAGTAGAAAGGTCACCGCTGAGGCAAGACATTGAGAAACCCTTTTTATCAGGAAAGTTTAGCAATCAAAGCACACCCATGAGCAGACTGCTTTAATGCCACCATTGCGTCATATTTCTTGTGTTTTCCTTTTGTTTTGTCACTGATTATATTTATAGAAGGGACTTTTTAGGACGTGTCGCGGTGGGGCGAATTTAAAAGCATGTCAATGATGTCAAAGGCGGACAGGCATAAACGTCTCAGAACTGAAATAACAAGATAAAAATTACGTCATGTCTTAGTTACGCTGACCTAGCTGCTAAACGTACATTTGGCGCGAAGCGCCGTATGTGCGTATGTATGTATGGATGCATGGATGGATGTATGTAGGGGAGGAGACCCATGTAAGAAACACTTAAGCAAAAACGTCTCGCGCGACCGTCAAAAGAAAGGTACAATCAATCCGAAACCAGGGTTTGATAGAGATTATACTGATGCATTTTAGGACAAAGCCAAATCCAATCTCAAATCGACGCAGCAGCAGTTCCAGTTTGAAAAAAAGTGACACATTGTTTCATATTAGGCACCATTTGCCTAATATGAAACACTAGGTCTCCTCTTATGAAACAGTGTGAATATGTCCTGTTTATAAGTTTCACTTACATTTTGTTGGAAAATTAAGGCATGAGAGATGGTTAGCACACATTATAGGTGCATTTAACATAGAAAGTGAGTTAAATATAATGAGTCATCCGCCAATGGTCCACTATTCGTCCATCCATCCATCCATCATCCTGTGTATATCCAGTTGTGACAGATTGTATCATTTTGAATTTATGAGACCATCAGAGCCACAGACGTCTAATTTGGCACAGTGATCCTATTTGACAATAGCTTTGATTGTCACTTGCACTAACATCCATAAAAGGACAAGGTACAAGGTCAATAAACGGGCGACTTTTATTAAAAAAAACTGTTAGAATTTTATTTTTAAAATTGCCAAAGAGAAAACTGATAATACAACTTTGTTTAAAGCTCTAATAAGTTAACCTCTCGTTAAGGTCAAAGGTCACGGGAAGAAAGAAGGCTTTTATTTTAGGTTGTTGCTGTTACAGGTAGTTTGTATGTGAACTTTGCAGTAAGACCCCAGTAGAAATGTTTTGCTAGGGGTTACACTGTCTATGCATATTAATTTTATTGGCTCCTTCCAAAGGTCAAAGGGCAGGCAAGGTCAGCAAGTATGTTGTAAATGTTCTTTGTTTAGGGGAATAAAAGCTACTGTATTTAGTTTTACCACCTCAGAAATAAAACTTGATAAATTTTAGCATTATCGACCAGGTTTATGTACATATTCAGAAGCAAATTCAGGGTGAGAGGGGTGTTCCAATGTGCACGACTACCCCCCCCCCCCAACACACACACACACACACACACACACACACACACACACACACACACACACACACACCCTCCTGCGCCTCTTCTTGGAAATTGTAAACGGTCCGTCGTGTGATTTTTCGGCCAATGGTGAAAAGGTCTCCAGACCTCTCTCCTCCGTCCCTTGACCCCCCCCCCCCTCCCCCGTCTTCCCTCCCCCACTCGCACTAACAACAGCACCACGCACCCCTCATTTGATAGTCAACAAGTGACGCATTTGTAGGTCCTCACCCTCTTCACATTCTCAGCAACTTTGACACCACTGACAGGAAGAGTTTTCACGAAAAGGTCAACGGAATCTCCTGCACGTTTTAACTGCCCTCTACCTTAAAAAGAGGGTCATTCGTGGTATAAAATGCATACTTAGGTATTTTCAAACTTTTGCGCCCAAAGTTAACCTTTAAAAAATGTGTGTGCGAAAAATGACTAATCTTTACAAACACGTCCAGCTATGATGACCTTGACCTTTTCTACAGGTGAAATATGTAAGTAAAGTTGTTCTTGTAAACTACAGTTGTGTCGAGTTGAAAGTCTGTGAATGTTATAGTCCCTAAGAAATTGCCTTAGACAAACGCACGCATACACACACGACGGCTGAAGAGCGGATGAAATACCGTTATACTGTTTCACATTTGCTGTCACACCTAAGCCAATAAGATTTACTCTTGGAACAACTGTTTAGCCCCACTCCCTCACCGCAGACAGTAATGCGCCAATTTGTCTGTCTGAAAGCATTCCCAACAACTGTGCGCGTCATCATGAAGTGATGTAGCGACATAAACCTGGTTTTTGACATATCTGTTGTACTCTCTTCGCTACCACTGGACGTAAGTATTGCTCTGAAAGCTTTCTTAATTTAGTCCCAAGGAACCCCAACCGTCAAATAAATATATGTCAGTTGTGTCAGCAAGAGCCAAAATTGTCATGAGCCCCCGCTCCCGCGATCACGTGAGGTTCATGAGGATCTTTGTGTCTTGCAGATGAATCCTACTGAGAGTTTCTCGGCTGTGAAGGGGTTAAGTGAAAATATCATCTACCAAAATTTGGAAAAAAATCGAGCCTGTCGTTTCAGATATATTGGCTGCACAAAGGCTCACACAAATATGGACTCTGCGACCTTCACCTTACAGGTCATTAATTCATTCTGTTAAAGACATCACATACGAGGGTAAGGCATCATTTCCTAAACATTCAGAGCAAATCAGTACAGCGGTTTCAGAGGTATTTTCTACTCAATAATCTGCAAGACAAATATGGCAACTATGACCTTGACCTTGAGGTAGAGGCGCACATAGATTGATATGTGTGATATGGTCAAATACTATTATCTAAAATTTGGATTGAATAGGCCCAATGGTTACTGAGATATTGCCTAGCACACAATTCTGCACAAAACAAATATGGCCCTTGTGATCTTGGCCTTTAAGGCAGTGAATAGATTCTGGTGTGCAACACTCTGTGTCGTCAATAAATATCACAATTTGCCATTTCGATCACGTCGTTTCGGTGCTTACAGTAACATTGTCAGGACAATGGCATACATAGTAAATGTAGCCGTTGTGACCATGACCTTGACTAAAGTGACATGATCCTGGTGTGGGATAGTCTGTATTGGGAAAAAGTATCAACATCTGAAATTTTAAACAAACGGGCTAAATGGTTTCCGATATATACGCTAGACAAACACTGCTTCTTATATGAAACACTGTTCTAAATATGAAACACGTTTCATATTAGGTGCTCTTTGTGTTTCATAATAGGAACAAGATACCTCTCCAGGAAAATGCGTGCTACCAAAACAACAAAAAGTAAACCAAATAAATGTCGCTGGTTATCTGATGCCCGAAGATTTCTCTTCATGACAAGAGTGGCTATTTAAAAAAATCACAAAACTGAATGCTGATTTAGCTGTTTCAAAATGGCGATAAATAAGAAGCAGAAGGACCAAAAATCACATTTTCTCGGCATGTTTTCGTTTTCATCACGCCTGACATTCTTGTACCGGAAATATGGCTCACTTAAGTAGCTCTATATTATTGCAAAGTCGGAATTTGGAAAAGTTATTCCGTTTCGCCGGGAACAAGGTGTTTCATAATAGACACTGTTTTATAATAGGGGCTTCTCCCTATGTATGTGCGTATGTATGTAAACAAGAGAATCTCCGACATTTCCGTACACATAAGCTTTAAACTTGGCGAAATACTTTCTTAAAGGGGTGGTTGAGAGATCCTCCGAGCATATTGTAATTGAATGTCTCATTGAGGACACAAACAACCGTGGTTTTTTTTTATATTTTGAATATTTACTTGAAATTTTGGATATAGCTAGTTTGGAAAAAGACATCGGATGAGTTCGTTAGCCACCTTTGTATCCTTTCAACTTCTTTAGTAAAAATTAATTCTTTTCAGAAAAGAATTAAAACAGTAAAAAAAAAAAAAAAAAAAAAAAAAAAAAAAAAAAAAAAAAAACTTCACTTCTATAGATAGTCAGACAATGCCGGTGACGTAAAAGAGACAACACCGTCACCACACGGACATTGACATAATACTCTAAATATGACGTAATTTTCTATAGTGCGCTCTCTCTCTCTCTCTCTCTCTCTCTCTCTCTCTCTCTCTCTCTCTCTCTCTCTCTCTCTCTCTCTCTCTCTCTCTCTCTCTCTCTCTCTCTCTCTCTCTCTCTCTCTCTCTCTTTTTCTCTCTAACCAGACTTGAAGATAATTGCTTATCTAACGTAAACAATTCTCAACTGACGGGTGTTATTTACCTTGACTTTAAAAAGGCGTTTGATCTGGTTAACCACGACACTTTGATAAGCAAACTTAGTCATTAGTTTAAAAAAAAACGCCTCAGCAGTTTCCTTCTTTAGTTCATACCCAAAGAGAAGAAAGCAAAAGGTTGTAGTTAATGGATCACACTCTAAACTAAAGGAGGTTAAGTCTGGAGTATCTCAAGGGTCGGTGTTAGGACCTCTGCTATTTTGTTTATACATCAATGATCTACCTCTTCACCTATCGTCCGAATCTGTCGAATGTGACTTGTTTGCTGACGATACTTCAATCCACACGGCAAATAAAAACCTTAATGTGGTTGCAGAAAACCAACAACAGAGCCTTGATGAGGTGTCCGTCGTCAGCAAAAACTAAGTCAATGATAGTTGCGACACGCCAAAAACACCAACTAAGCCCCCTTTTCCTTGATTTATCATTCAAAGGCAATTCTATTGAGCAAGTGTCTGAACACCGCCTCCTTGGAATTATCATAGATGATCAGCTCAAGTGGCAGGCACACACACATAAAGTGTGTAAAATTGTTTCAAGAAACATTTTCATGCTGTCCAAACAGAAGCACTTCCCTGACTTTGAAACCAGGAAATTATTTTATTATGCACATATTCAGTCCCACATTAATTATGCTTCGACGGTGTGGGATGGCTGCAGAGATGTACATTTAAAAAGACTGAACTCCTTACACAGACGAGCAGCGAAATTAATTTTACGCGATCCTACATTGACAACGGATGATAAGATTCACAAAGCGGGACTTCTTTTTCTCAAGAATCAGTTTGCATTCAACAAAGGTGTTCTCCTGTTCAAGATTCGGAATGACAACACACCAAAATATCTAATCGAGCTGCTAGTCCGGTCTCAGTCCCGCTATGGCGATACGAAAAGCCTGTATGTAGTACTCAAAACCAGAATAGACTTATTTAAAACCAGTCTAGCATTCTCGGGGGCGACTTTCTGGAATTCGCTTCCATCCCACATGAAGACCACTCCAACGGTATCATGTTTCAAGAAAAGTCTTTTTAAACACTTATCCTCGCAGCCATAACTATCTGCAAGCTTTGCTTTCTATACGTAGATATCATTGTTAGTAAGTATCCATTCTACTGCTGTGTATGTATAGTGCTGCTGTGGTGGGGTTTTTCCCCCCTTACCATTGCTCCCCCTCCCCCAACACACCCGTAGGCGTTGGTCATATACATGTATCAATGTAATGTAATTGTTGTGTTTGTCTTTATATGTAGCAACGGCAGATTTGAAAAATAGCATTGCCTCTTGCATTGTTAATATCTTTACCGTTGTAAAATAAAGATTGATTGATTCATTGATTCTCTCTCTCTCTCTGTCTCTCTCTCTCTGTCTCTCTCTGTCTCTCTCTGTCTCTCTCTCTCTCTCTCTCTCTCTCTCTCTCTCTCTCTCTCTCTCTCTCTCTCTCTCTCTCTCTCCCTCCCCTCTCCGGGAGCGTCAGCACGCATTCATATCATGCTCCAGCTCGTAGTGGATTCATGTGTCTTAAGTGAATTTGCCAAGTATGATATTTGGCACACGGGTTTGTGATTGTGTCTCCTACATTCTGGCGATTTTTCACGCGAGATGATGGAGTTTTTCGTGAGCAATGACTTATGAGTGTTTTGCCATATATGATTTCCACTGAACTCTCTTGTCTTCCATTTTCAAATTTTCTACACGTGTGCGGTGACTCATATGGCCTCCAGTGTTTTGTAATCAGGGGGCGTCAGACCTGGCTACGCCTGTCATCATAGTCCCAACACTGTGTAAACACACCAGCGCAGATGCCTGGCCCAGGGGTCAGGGGTCTGACCTCATCATCCGACCGCCTCTATATCTGTCAAACATAAAAGCAGAGATAGGAGAAATAAGAGTTTCAACTCTCGTGGAGCCCTGGGTTTGTCAAAATTGGTCGCCGAAGACAACCCAGTGCAAATCATTGTCGACCACTGAATATCTCTTCATTTATACCAACGAAAATCCGTAAACATTCAACTGCGCCTCACCGGTGCGCCTTCAGATAATACGATTTGCGTCTTCAGACCCCCTCCTTACACCAGGGTTTGCCACCCGTGACCGACCGTGTATTGTCAGGCCAGGTGTGTGCTAATCTGTGCGTTGTCTGTAGGCGATTAGTCTTTGTGTGGTGTCAGCTAGAGTGATGGCAAGATGGGCCCGACCACACGGTCCAAGCTAGGCTTCACACAGACAAACGTAGAAGAGATAAGACGTACTCTGGACCCCATTCAATCACTTACCATACGGACCATACGAAGCTACCAGTGTGGCGAAAGGTGTTAAATCTACGCTACGTTGACGAATTTCGGCCTCAAGGTGTTACAACAACCTGGGAGGATTATGGAGAACACCATACCATTTATGAACACCTAATTGACCCAGATTTGAGTAGTCTGCCCAAATACCTTGTGCATTCAACTATACGGCTGAAAGACGGTAGGCGGCAACTACTTGTCATTCATGTGTATTACACAACAGCAAGTTTCCTGGTGCAGGGCCGATCCTGCCGCCAGTGGGTGGACAGGGAGTTTGCGGCACTGATAGACACCGTAAACGCCTTGGCTGCCCAGTCTGGACACAGTCAGCTGGCGCTGCCGTCTAGAGTTGACTCTGCACTGCCAGTGGACCATGACTCCTTGACCAACACTGAGATGGACGACACCGTCAGCCCCACCGGCAAGGACAACGCCATCAGCGGCAGCTGTGCTCGAGCTGTCATCACAACTCTCGTCGGAGACAGTAGCACCAACATCAATACCAGCGACAGCGTCATCAGTACTGGTACTTCTGACGTTGGCATCACCGACAATCCCACCACCATCACAACCAGTGACAACGTCGACAGTGTTAGTGCTGCCAATACGTCTGACATCGGCAGCAGTGGCACCACCATCAGCGACAGCGTCAACAGTGCTGGTGCTGCCAATACGTCTGACATCGGCAGGACTGGTACCACCATCAGCGACAGCGTCAACAGTGCTGGTGCTGCCAATACATCTGACATCGGCAGCACTGGCACCACCATCAGCGACAGCGACAACAGTGCTGCTGTCAATATGTCTGACATCGGCAGCATTGGCACCACCATCAGCGACAGCGTCAACAGTGCTAGTGCTGCCGATACGTCTGACATCGGCAACACTGGCACCACCATCAGCGACAGCGTCAACAGTGCTTGTGCTGCCAATACGTCTGACATCGGCAGTACTGGCACCACCATCAGCGACAGCGTCAACAGTGCTTGTGCTGCCGATACGTCTGACATCGGCAGCACTGGCATCAGTGACAGCGTAAACAGTGCTATTGCTGCCAATACGTCTGACATCGGCAGCACTGGCACCACCATCAGCGACAGCGTCAACAGTGCTATTGCTGCCAATACGTCTGACATCGGCAACACTGGCACCACCATCAGCGACAGCGTCAACAGTGCTTGTGCTGCCAATACGTCTGACTTCGGCAGCACTGGCACCACCATCAGCGACAGCGTCAACAGTTCTTGTGCTGCCAATACGTCTGACATCGGCAGCACTGGCACCACCATCAGCGACAGCGTCAACAGTGCTTGTGCTACCGATACTTCTGACATCGGCAGCACTGGCACCACCATCAGCGACAGCGTCAACAGTGCTTGTGCTGCCGATACGTCTGACATCGGCAGCACTGGCACCACCATCAGCGACAGCGTCAACAGTGCTGGTGCTGCCGATACGTCTGACATCGGCAACACTGGCACCACCATCCGCGACAGCGCCAACAGTGCTGGTGCTGTCAATACGTCTGACATCGGCAGCACTGGCATTACCATCAGCGACAGCGTCAACAGTGCTAGTGCTGCCAATATGTCTGACATCGGCAGCACTGGCACCACCATCAGCGACAGCGTCAACAGTGCTTGTGCTGCCAATGCCTTTGACGTGGGCAGCACTAGCACCAACGTCACCATCAGCAACAGCGTCAACAGTGCTGGTGCTGCCAATACGTTTAACACCGGCAGCACTGGTACCAGCATCGCCACCAGCGACCATGACAGCAGTGTTCCCGCTGCCAGTACAACAGACGCCGGCGGGGCTGGCACTCATCCATCTGCTCCTGTTGCTGCAGTGTCCACTGAGTCTGCGTGCCAGACAGTCTGCCCGGTAGTACTCAACCCTGACCCCCTGGCTGTTGAGCGCCTGATGGCGGAGATATCGGCTCTCCGATCGCCGTTGGGGAGATCCGCCACTCGTACAACATCGAGGTGGATTTGCTGCACACGGAGATTAGACACCTGCGTGAGCGGATCACCCAGCTGGAGGGGGAGAAGGATGGCCAGAGAAGCGACAGGAAAAGCGGCAAGAAGAACCCGTCACCCCCGTCCAACACACGGCCTAAGCAAGCGCTGGAAAAGTCGCCAACCTCAACGACAACTTCTGAGCCCCCGCGTGCAGCTCCGCTAACCCCCGAGCGCAAAGAGCCGGCACCAAACCGACCATCTTCAGATACCGACAAAGCCACTGACCTTTGTGCACTCCAAAACCCAAAGCCCGGCACCCAGACGCTACTTCTCGGCGATTCGATACTACGTGGCCTACATGGAGACCTGATGTCTGTCACTGGCACAGACAAAGCGCAGTTCGTGTCAGTGTCAGGCCTCGACAGAGCCGGCATCCTCCAGCACCTTCACGATGCCGACCCCACGAATGCAGTCACCACAGTCGTCATGCATGTCGGCATCAATGACTGTAAGCGTGGGTTCGTCATCGGCAAGAAGGGCTGGAAGGATGTGATTTCTGCTGCCAGACGAGTCTTCCCCAAGGCAGAAATCTTCATCTCATCCATCCTGCCCACGATCAACGAACGTCAGCAGCCGGATCCATGCGTCACAGACACCAACCTTTGTCTCAGGGAGGTGTGCCACTCGCTGAAGGTAAACTTTATTGACAACGACCAAGTGTTCTACACAAGGACCGGCGAGGTAAAGAGCGGTTGGTTTAGAGACGCCATCCATCCGAACAAGCGGGGCACCAGTCCTCTCGCTGTAAACATCAAGCGGGCGTACTCTGGCCGTACCTCCAACATCGTAACCCGCCCCACTGAGGCTAGACACCAAAACCCACACCGCCACGTACCCGGGCATGGCGGTAAAAACGGGCATCCCGGCCCTAGAGACCAAGGGCCTCAACACAGTCAGCGCCCTCAGCACGCAGCCAGTTCAAGCTTGGCGCCCCGATTCCGCGAGGAGCAGGCTGTGACGAAAGTCTTCAGAATGGCACCCAGATTCCACCAAGAGCAGGCTTTTGCAAAAGACTCTAGTCAGCACGATCCGAACCATGCTGACCGTACACCAGCGCCGTTTGCGTATGGCGGTGGATCAAAGGCCGGGGCTGCTCCAGAACACAAGCCACAGCAGCCCGGCTATGATCGCACATCAACACTCATGGGCGCCCCTTCCTACATGGCAGGCGGTCGACCTGTGTACCCCTACCTGTACCCCAAACCCCCAACTTTCCCCTATCCCCCGCCGCCCCCACCCCCTGGAGTGCCGCAGCTTAGTGAGAGTGACTGTGCCGCCTTGTTTTCGCTTCTTCAAAAGTTCAGGCCACGCGCCGGAAATTAGGACACGCGTGATAGCAATTTCGACATTCTTTGATAAAGTCCTACTGTGCGCGTTTTGTGGACCAATTATTGACAGTAATTTCCAATCTGCTATTATCATTTCCCGATTTAAATATACTTTTTTCACTTAGCTATTTTTAAAAATATTATAGTTGTACCATTTTCTTAGACTTTAAATTTGTTTGTTTTTCTTTCTTCTTATTTTTAAGTCGTCAAATTAGCTTTGTGTATTATGAACTTTGTCGCAGGTGAACGTGCATAGTTCCTTGACAAGTCATTTTTCATTTGTTTTCTTTTATAGTTGCTGACTTTGTTATTTTTTGTTGACATAACCAAGCAAGAAAACCGTAAACATTCTGCTGAACTTAGACTAAGCGCATGATAAACATTGTGTTTCTTTGCCGTGTATTTTTTTTATTGAGCTTATTTAAAGCATTCTATAGATATTGATATTAGTTGATTTTTATTTTTTTATTTTGTTGGATTATTTTTTGTGACCATATTAATTTTGTATTATATTTTTCGTTACATTTGTGTTTTTACCGACATGCAAAATCGTAATCTAAATACTGTTCCGAAACGAACAGACGAACTGAGAATTGGCCATCTTAACATATACCATCTAGTTAACAAGGTGCACGATTTATCTGTGTTCCTAAACACGCCCTTACATTTTCATATTTTTGGTGTGTCCGAGTCGAGGCTTAAAAGTTCAATAAGGGATAACTCCATTTCTGTCCCAAATTTCTCAGTACTCCGCAGAGATGCCTCAAGCCCACAACACACTGGACTAGCTGTATATATACATAATTCAATACTTGGTAACGTCAAACGGCGACAAGACTTAGAGTCAGCTCAAGTGGAAAGCTTGTGGGTAGAAGTGCAGACATCTAAATCACCCACCCCCCCCCCCCCCCCCCCCCCCCGTCCTCATTGGCTTTATTTATAGAAATCCCGCAGCCAGCTGGGACTGGTATGATGACTTCGTAGCAATGATGGATAGCGTAAATCAAAATAAAGCTGACGTTGTTCTTTTGGGCGATTTTAATATTGATCTTTCTAAATCTAAAGGGTCCCATGCTGCATGGGCGTCAACAACAGCGCTTTTCGGTTTAGAACAGTTAATTAAAACCCCCACTAGAACCACATGTACATCTTCAACCCTGATTGATCATATTTATGTGACAAATGATGATAAAATATCAAATGTACATGTTCCCTCCTTAGCTGTCAGTGACCATAACCCAGTATGTTGCACAGTCTCCATGAAACTAGACAAAGAGAACAAAAAGAGACATAAAACAATTAAATATCGTTCTTTCAAAACATTTAATAACGGCGACTTTCTGCGGGATCTGCGCAATACTCCTATCAGGGACGTGTATAACCATACTTCTCCTGACAGTGCCCTGTCGTACTGGATGGATCTATTCCTTGGAGTCCTAAATAAGCATGCGCCCATACGAGAAAAACGAGTTAAGCACTCTACCCTGACACCCTGGTTAACAGTAGATGTCAAACAGGCCATGTCATTTAGAGACAAACTTAAGAAAGAAAAACAGTTTGATGAATATAAGAAACAACGAAATCGTGTTAAATACTTAGTGAGAGCGTCAAAAAAAAACTGTTCTTCCAGGAAATGATTAGGGACAAAAAAAAAAAAAGATACAGCATCGGTGTGGAAAGCCCTGAACGTTATAACAAAGGGTAAATCAGCCCCTGAAATACCATCCCATTTGTCAGCTGATATATTAAATAAGCACTTCCTATCGACAGCTGAAACACTTGCTCAGTCAGCTGCAAGTAGTAACGCAGAGTACCAAGTTCCTAGTGTACTGGAAAAATACTGTGAGGCCAAAAATATACTGCAGACATTCATCATTCCTGATATTACCGTCGCTGAAGTCGGCAAATTCATCTCTAGCATGCCGAACAAAAAGTCCAACGGGATGGTTGGTATAGACAACAAAATTCTGAAAATGTCACTACCATATACGGTAGAGGCACTCACTTATATCTTTAACCTCTGTATAAAACACAGCACGTTTCCAACTATTTTCAAAGAGGCCAAGGTAATTCCAATCCCTAAATCAAAAGATCTTGAAGATGTCAATAACTACCATCCTATCTCACTTTTGTCGGCCCTGTCAAAGCCCCTTGAAAAACACATACAAAAACACCTCCTCGATTTTCTAGAAAAGGGCAATTTCATAAATATTCATCAGTCCGGCTTTAGACCGAAACACTCATGTCAGTCAGCACTGGCACACATTGCAGACAGCTGGCTGGAATCAATAAATAAAAACCTGATGTCTGGAGCTGTTTTCTTAGACCTACAAAAAGCATTTGATCTTGTCGACCATGACATTCTCTTAAAGAAGCTAGCAGCATACCATATAAGTGAAACTGCCATAGCATTTTTTAGATCATACCTAAAAGACAGAAAACAAAAGGTATATACTCATGGAAAATACTCTAAACAAGGACAAGTTAACTACGGTGTCCCCCAGGGGTCGATCTTGGGACCTCTTCTATTTATAATATTCATTAATGATTTGCCTTTGCATATTACTAACACTGATGTTAATTGCAACCTGTTTGCGGACGATACGAGCCTCCATGTTACGGGTAAAAAAATAGCTGACATTAACATTAGCTTACAAAGTAGTCTCAGCAAGGTTTCCGACTGGTGTAGAGAGAATCATATGGTTCTTCATCCAGGAAAAACAAAGAGTATTTTAATCACTACACGACAAAAACACCAACGCCGACCACAGCCGTTACATTTACAACTGAACGCTAAACCGATAGAACAAGTCACAGAGCGTAAATTCTTGGGAATACACGTTGACGAACAATTATGTTGGGAGACGCATATAAATACAGTCTGTAAAAACCATTGCTAAAAACACTTTCCTGTTGTCCCAGCTTAGACAAGTAACGGATACACATACTCGTACACTGTTTTTTCATGCCCATATCAAATCTCACGTTGATTATGTCTCCACAGTGTGGGACGGTTGTAGTGATGCTCATATGAACAGGTTAAACTCTATATATAAAAGAGCTGTCAAAATGATAGATACGCGGCCCATTCCTACCATAGACAAATTTAGACATCTAAACATTCTCGGCCTGCGTCAACAACTTAATTTCAACAAATGCATCCTCATGCACAAGATATTAAATAACATGACACCGCAGTATCTAACCACCAAATTTGTGCCACAGCAAGAACGCGAACGGTCCTCAAGGAACAATACTTTACCCCTACCTCTGCCTAGAATTGACCTCTTTAAAACTAGTTTATCCTTTTCTGGACCGTTTGTATGGAACACTATTCCTGCACATTTGAAGACTATAGCCTCACTTGGAATCTTTAAAACGAAACTTTTTGATTACCTGATGAGCCAAACATAACAACACTGGGCATTTAAACAAACCCTGATGGTTAATGCTTTTATGTAATATAATTATGCATTTATCTATATTGTTGGTATGTGTGTGTGTGTGTGTGTGTGTGTGTGTGTGTGTGTGTGTGTGTGTGTGTGTGTGTGTGTGTGTGTGTATGGTATAAGATGAATGTTAAGTGTTATTATTATTTTGTGTCAATTTTTTTTAATTTTATTGTTGTATGAAATAATATGTGTACATATAACTCTTTATTATTATTATTATTATTATTATTATTATTATTATTATTATTATTATTATTATTATTATCTTTTAATTTATTTATGATGTAGATGTTAGCAACGGCAAGTTTGTAAAATGACGAATTGTTTCAGTCAAAACTTTTTACCGTTGATAAATAAAGTTTCATCATCATCTCTCTCTCTCTCTCTCTCTCTCTCTCTCTCTCTCTCTCTCTCTCTCTCTCTCTCTCTCTCTCTCTCTCTCTCTCTCTCTCTCTCTCTCTCTCTCTCAGACGTACTTGATAAATTATGTGCCGAAAAGCTCAAGTATTTTCAACATTCCTGTTATAACGGTTTATGACGTTGGTAAAACTATATCTCAGCTAAACAATAAGAGATCAACTGGTCATGACGGCATTAATACTGCAATACTAAAACTTGCTCTCCCATATGTCGTTTTTTTCTCTGGCGTATATTTACAATCTTTGTATTCGACAGCGAACATTTCCCTCCAGCCTAAAGAAAGCAAAAGTCATTCCTTTGCCCAAAACTAAAGATCTTTCTGAGCCAAATAACTTTAGGTCCATTTCCTTACTTTCGACTTTGTCGAAACCAATAGAAAAACATATTCACCATCACTTACAGCAGTTCCTGGAAAAGCATCAAGTTTTACACCCCTTGCAATCAGGCTTTTGACAACGCCATTCTTGTCACACAGCGCTGATTCATCTGATTTATAGACGGCTCGATGCAATGAACAGACTGCAAACGACAGGGGCAGTATTCTTAGATTTTAGTAAAGCTTTCGACTTAGTCAATCATAATCTACTTATACAGAAACTTAGAGCATATAGGCTTAGTAGCAACGCTGTGGCGTTTTTTCAGTCATACCTAGAGAATAGAACTCAATTTGTTCTTGTACATGGCAAACAATCTGCAGAGGGTATAATTCGTCATGGTGTGCCACAGGGATCAATACTCGGGCTCCTTATTATTTTTCTCTTTTTATAAATGATCTTCCTCTACATATTTGTCCCACTGGAGTCACCTGCAGCCTTTTTGCAGATGATCGCACATTAAACTTTTCTGATGCAAATGTTTTCAGTGTCAACCTCACCCTTCAGCAAAGTCTACATGTTACATCAAAATGGTGTACTGATAATTTCATGATTCCAAACACTGGTAAATCAAAGTGCATACTCGTCGCCACCAGACAAAAACATCAGCTCAATCCTCCTCCTTTGAACTTGTTTCTGGGATCAGAACAAATTCAGCAAGTTAAAGAACATCGAGTACTTGGCACACACATTGATAACTGTCTCAGCTGGCAGAGCCAAACAGATAAGATATGCAAGGTGGTCTCAAGAAATTTGTTTCTTCTTGCAAAACTAAAATATTTCACTGACAGAAACACAAGACAACTATGCTATAATGCACATATTAAATCGCATATTGATTATGTCTCATCTGTGTGGGATGGCTGTAGCGATGCAAATTTAAAAAGATTAAACTCACTCCATAGGCGAGCGGCGAAACTTATATTAGATAAAAACATCCCACAACAAAGCAGTACCGACGAAAAACTTGCATTACTTCGTATGCTCCATCTCCGTCAACACTTTGTTTTTAATAAGTTAGTAATGGTATATAAGGCTACAGTAGGAAAAAAGACCAGCTTACATATCTAATCTTTTCAAGACTTGTAGCACACCCTACAACACACGTAAAAATGACCTGGTAGTTCCAAAGCCCAGAATAGACATATTCAAGACGTCTTTTTCTTACTCGGGTTCAATACTGTGGAACGCAATCCCCCAAAAGATTAAATCAGCACAGTCTGTGAGCTCCTTCAAAGCCCAGCTACTACAGTATTTACTCAGAAATAATCGAACAGATTAGATGTATCTACAAACTTCATTAATAGTATCATAAAGATGATCATTAATTCTGATTCTGTATCATGCTACTTTGATCTGCTATCATACATTCAACTTTCATCGTATTTGCACGCTCAAATGTGTGCATGTGTGTGTGTGTGCGTGATTGTAACGCATCACTCGAGTAATAGGCATCATGCGTTATCCTTGTGCTGCTTTACATCTGACTGAATTGTGTGTGTGTGTGTGTGTGTGTGTGTGTGTGTGTGTGTGTGTGTGTGTGTGTGTGTGTGTGTGTGTGTGTGTGTATGTGTGTGTTCGCGCGAAATATTTATTATTATTATTATTATTATTATTATTATTATCTCTTCTTTTAATTTATTTATTTGTCATGTTACCGTTTCTGCTGTTATATTTATTTAAAATGTTATTAAGGACAGACATGTAAAAAGGCCTGCGTGCCTACTGTCTTCATCCTTAGAAAATAACGTTTCAATTCAATTCAATTCAATTATCTCTCTCTCTCTCTCTCTCTCTCTCTCTCTCTCTCTCTCTCTCTCTCTCTCTCTCTCTCTCTCTCTCTCTCTCTCTCTCTCTCTCTCTCTCTCTCTCTCTCTCTCTCTCTCTCTCTCTCTCTCTCTCTCTCTCTCTTTCTCACTTCACTTCTAAAGTAAAAGAGGCAACTCCATCACCACGCAGACACTGACATAATACTCTAAATATGACGACATTCTCTCTCGCGCGCGCGGCTCTTTCTCTCTCTCACACAAACATGCGCATGAGGATCTATGCCTCTTGGGGATGTTTGGAGCGCGCGCGCGCGCGCACGCACGCACTAGCATGCAAGTGACCCGTGTACTTAGTATATCATGTAGCTAGGTTTAAAGTCAACCTGCTTTCACACAAATTATAGCAAGACTGAAATTGTACCGTGAAGTTCTAGTTTTGTCACATTTTCTCAAGCCTATGAAGCAAAAGTGATTGATTGATTGATTGATTGATTGATTGATTGATTGATTGATTGATTGATTGATTGTACATTGCTTAACGTCCCGACAGCAACAAGACTTTCTCAGGACGTGGCTGCACTGCTTGTAAAAAGAAACTAAAGAGAACATTGAATGTATGTCGCCAGCCGGTCCAATACGTTAAATAAACCTAAGACTTGGGGCCTAAATAAAGCTAAGACGATTTAGCAACACACATCCAATATCAAGAGCTATAGACAGCGCAGACAGTAGGGAGAGTTTTAAAAAGGCAAATACAGGTGAACGGACCAAGGGTAGACAGAAACACATGCCCCAGAATCGAGAGGAAAACCCACCCTGTGGGGCTGACCAGGGTGACCCTGGGAACTAAAAAGTAGTTAACCCCACCCAAGCCCCCCCCCCCCCCCCCCCAGGGCAGACCCGGGTGGGGGAATGAAGCAAAAGTGAAACGCATATCACGTAATATATAAAATTACGTAAAAACTAAAACTTAGGTCATGACAAATGACGTTTAATGACGCGTATATCCTGCGCCAATTATAAAACTCACTGACGCATTGCCTGATCTGCGAGACTTTTTCAAGAGGAGATAATTCAACATCAAAATCGGGTCAAAGACAAAAGGTAGAGACCATTGACAGCGAGAACAGCTCTCATATAGAAGAGACTTTGTGGGTTATGGTTCATCCCACCTTGTTTCGTTTTTACGTAATTTTATATTTAACGTGATATGAGTTTCAATTTTGCTTCAAGACATTGGAAAACGGTGACAAAACTAAAATTTCACGGTTCAATTTAAGTCTTGCTATAATTTGTGTGAAAGCAGGTTGACTTTACCTAGGTAATGCTATATTAAGTACACCTGCATGCTCTTCTGAAAGCGCGTCGATGTGTGTTAATGTGTGTGCCTGCGTGCATGCCCGCGCTCCAAACACCCACAAGAGGCATAGATGTTCATGAACCCTTCGGGCACGTGAGCATCTATGCTTTCTGGAGATGCTCGAATATGTGAGAGAAAGAACGAGCAAGCTAGAGAGAGAGAGAGAATTACGATATATTTAGAATCTGTGTGCGTGGTGACGGAGTTGCCTCTTTTACGTCACCGCCACTGTCTGACATTTTCCAGATGTCAAGATTTTTTACTGTTTTATTTTTTTTCTTCTGAAAATAATTAATTTTCACTGAAGACGTTGAAATGATATAAAGCTGGCTAACGAGCTCATCCAATGTCTTTCTCCAAACTAGCTATATCGGGTCACCTGCATGCTCTCCTGAAAGCGTGACGATGTGTGTGTGTGTGTGTGTGTGTGTGTGTGTGTGTGTGTGTGTGTGCGTCCCTGTTAGTGTGTGCATGCGCGCGCGCTCTAAACATCTCCAAGAGACATAGATCCTCATACGCTCTCCGGGCGCATGAGGATCTATGCTTCTTAGAGATGCGTGCATGTCTGTGAGAAAGAGAGAGCGCGGCGCGCGCTAGAGAGAATTACGTAATATTTACAGTAGTATGTCAATGTCTGCGTGGTGACGGAGTTGCCTCTTTTACATCACCGCCATTATCTGACTATCTGTAGAAGTCAATGTTTTTGACTGTTTTAGTTCTTTTCTGAAAAAAATTACTAAAGACGTTGAAGGGATACAAAGCTGGCTAACGAACTCATCCAATGTCTTTCTTCAACTAGCTATATGCAAACGTTCAAGTAAATATAACAGTCAAAGTCCAGCATGAGAGAAGGATCACACACAGTGAGGTCTAGAACAGAACTAGATCCTGAACCTGGGTTAGTGTACGTAGGTGAGCCATCGTTAAAGACACATAGGTTAAGGTGAGAAAAAAACATCTTCTAACATCTGACCTCTGCCATCATAGTGGTCACTACCCCAAAGGTGAGCGTGACCGTTGTGAAAATCCCCCATGAGAATAAAGGGAGGGGGCAGTTGATCTACTAAGTTTAAAATATCATTACTACAGACCCGCAGGGAGGGTGGCAGGTAAACACTGCATATGGTTATGGCCTTCTTCAAGGTGACCCGAGCTGCGACAGCCTGAAGACAGGTGTTGATGCTAACGGGGCTACATAAAATTTGGCTACCAATGAAAAGAGACACTCCACCCGAGCACCTCTCCGAATCAGAGCCTTTATGTATAACGTTAAAATAATTAAAGGACACAGGGTCAGAAGTCTTCAGGTAAGCCTCCTGAAGAGAGATTACTGAGGGGTTATAGAACTTGACTAAAAGACGTAATTCCTCAAAGTTAGCTTGAAAACCACGACAATTCCACTGAAGCAGAGAGTACATAATTATGTCTTATCTGGGGGTGATGAGTTTCCCCCCCCCCCTTTTTTTTTTTTTTTTTTTTTCCTTTGCCTTGGAAGGATTTGAAGAAACAGAAGGGGGGGGGGGGGGGGCTGGCTCCCGGGCCTCCTCTGGTTCCTCGGAGATGAAGGGGGTGGAGCGGCCGTAGTATCAGCAACGACAACTTCCGCTCCCTCCATCCGCTCCTCCAATGCAGCATATTTGTTTTGAAAGGGGACATCAGTGTTCCCCTTCTGGGCCCGTGCGCACAGCGGTCCCATAGATTTCTTAGACTTCTGGTCCTGGGCAGTGTTCCTGCCGCTAGAGTTAGCGGACTTAGAAGGCTGACCAGAGCCAGAAGCATTTGGAGTTGACAAACTAACAGGTTTGGGTGGGGGGGCTGAGGCTTAGGGGCAACAGAAGGCGGTACTACCGGACCGGCAGTGTCCGCCTTATGCGTTCCCTGGCTCCTCGTCACCACCGGAGGAGGGATACTCTCCAGGGGCGAGAGGAGCCGAGGCTCCGCCCCCAACAAAGAAGTTGGGGTTTGACATGAGAAGTCTTTGGTGGGGCGCTTGCCTGCCACCGCTGCACTGAAAGAGGTGTTAGAGGTTGGGGCAGCCGCAGCTGCACCACGGCCTTCAACCAGTTTTTTGTTGGTTTTTTTTTTTTTTTTCATCCAGAAAGGACAGCCCCTTCTCCACACGCACCTGCTGAATCTTGCACTCGGATAGCCAACGAGGGCATTTCTTATCCGAAGCCATATGCGCCCCCTGGCAATTCACACTCAGGGGGGGGGGGGGGGGGGTGGCTGTGTAGGACTCAGCAGAGTGTCCGGGCTTAGTGTGACGGGCGCATGAAGCCTCTGCCTGGCGGCATGTCTTCTGCCCATGGCCATGCTTTTGGCACTTAAAGCACCGGAGGGGGAGAGGGACGTACTTCTTCACTTTCAAGGAGTAGTAACCTCCCCAGATGGTAGTAGGAGGGGTGGGGTGCCAAACGTCAGGATGATGGTAGTGAGACGGATCTCCCCACCACCTCGCTTGGAAGCGAAGCGCCTGACGTAAGTCACCCCCTGAGACTTAAGGTTCCGTACAAGTTCATCTTCTGACAGTTCTGCCAAAGCTTGATCTTTGATTACGCCTCTTGGCGAATTCATAGTTTTGTGGGGTGTGACCTCCACTGGAGTGTCTCCGATGGAAGAGAGCCCCAGTAGCCCGCTGGAGTGTGCCCGGGTACGGCACTCTACCAGCAAGTCACCAGACCTGAGGCGCTGGGCATCAGGCCTGCCAACACGACTCCTGAGGGTCTCCCCCACCAGAAAAGGATGTAGCTTGGAAACAGGTTTCTCCTTCACCTTGCTATGGACAATGAGGAAGCGAGGCCATACGGCCGACGCCTGAGGCGTCGCTTCCTCACAGTCCGAGTCACTGTCATGTTCAATGTCGGTGGCTATGTGCCGCTTCTGTGCAAGGTTTTTTGTTTGTTTTGTTTTGTTTTTTCCATATTATAATAGTAGAGATATTCATCCCCCGGGAGTTCCTGTCCGCCACCGAGCCCAACAAGGGAAAGTGCAACTGTCGGCGGGTCTCCAGCCGACGCACAATGGAGACTGCCCGAAAGATATACTCAAGGGGTAAGCCCGACTGAACCGTCTGAGCCACTGCCTTCTATCACACTGTTGAATGCAGGGGAATACTGGCGTAAAGCACCTAATCAGCAGCTGAGGCTATAGCATGGTGCTCCGTATATCAACCCGCATGTCAAAAGTGGGATAGGGCTCAACGTGACAAGAGCCGATTGACTAGGCCGGTACGACTAGCTTCCCGTTTAGGTAGAAGTCAAGGCCGAAGTGGAGTGTTGGAGCCGCAACCCAAAGTGAACCTCAGCCACCAGGATCCTCTTCTCCCCCGACACGGGTCTCCAAGCACGGCAAACACTTGGGATCCAAAGGACCAAAAGCTCACGAGTATTTTTAAGGACCAATCCAACGTGGTAGGACCTGGGTTAGCACAGCCCCTCAAAAACCTGACCAGTGAAAAAGACTGAACAACATATCTGCTGACATCATGTCCTAATCCTGGACAAAGATGGCACCCCTCTGCTAGCCCACTCAGTCAGTGACTGAGGAGACTACCCACCATGCCACGTGGAGACCGGTGCCTAGTGGGCTTAATTGAACTGATCTACATACATACCTATAATAGTACATAGGTATGGCCACCTTTTACCCACCACATGAAATGATGTGGTTATTGAAAAATACACAAACATGAAGCTGACTATGTATATATGCTTAATACGGATGAACTGATGCATGTAATGCACTTGCTGTGTAGTCTATTAATGGAAAAGATTATAAAGAATAATAAGACCCAATGGATAGCACTAGTAAGACAAAATGGGGTTAACTGGTTACTGCTGAGACGTAGCCGTACATTAAAGCATTAACCAATTAACCAGTTCAGTGCCAGCATAGTTTACTATTTGTGTAGCCAGCTTGCCAGGGAATGTCTGGCTTTTAAATGGAAAATAAACCAAACAAATCTAGCTCCTCTCACAAGCAAGAAAGACATATAAAAGTTATACTTTTTCAAAAGTTCATTCTTTTCACCACATAATGACACAACTTTCAGCATAAAATATCAAGATTTAACCGAAAAATACAAACTTTAGAAAAAACATACCCAAATTTGTGCTCATGTTGATGTGTACTCACTAAAGCTGAGGCACGCTGTTCATTGGTTACGTCGTGCCGACACGCAACATCAAAGAAATATTGGCTGAACATGCAAAAATGTCACTTTCGCACCTATCCTCTCGACAATCCATCGAATCTAAATCTGAAACGATGTGTTCAAGAAACAGCTGGCTTGTTTTACTGACGCTAAGTCTCTTAGATCTGCTGCAACCACTGGTACTCGGTTGATCGGCGTCCGCCAGGGTGGTGAGGAAAAAAAGGGTTTCCCGACTACTGGGGTTATACACAACTCGAGCATAAACTCCCAATCAACGTCATCAATAACTGCTTAGTTCGTAATGGCAGAGAAGATCCTGAAGCTTCCATTCATGGGTAGTACGTCATGGTCAAGCGCCAATTTCCCCGATTAAAATTAGAGCAAAGTCACTGTCGGAATATTACGTTAGTAGGCACAGAACGCGATTGAAAATGGCACACTGAACGCGTTAAGCAGATACGCGCGCGCGCGCGCGCGCGTGCGTGCGTGCGTGCGTGCGTGCGTACGTGCGTGTGTGTGTGTGTATAACGTATATTACGATTTCACCTTAAAACAATCTCTTCTTGAACAAAAGCAGCTCCAAAGCCTGGCAACTTTTTCAATGGCTGGATGAACTTTTGTCACTCGCTGTAGATCAGGACACTGAGGGAATGTTCACGATGCCAATCAGGTTGTCCAGTTGCCTTATGGTCAGTTCAGCATGCAACAAAGCTATACAACAGGAACAGGACTGTCTTTAATGTATTGAGGATGCATTAGCATATGATTACTGAAACAGGTCTAGTCTGCATACAGCAATGAAAGAAACATAAATAAAATCTGTGTACATATATACAAACTTAGAAATCGACAGCAATGCAGTAGGTTCCTTTTCTTCAGATAGGTTTTGACAAATACAAGGAACAACAACAAATCATAATTCTCAAGTACTTTAAAGTCATACAATGAAGAAGACCGGAGCCTTGCTTTGAAAACATTATGAACTAATCCTAATAAAGATGCGTGCCGTCTAGCAGGTTCTGGTGTATCATTTGTATGTGTATGTCAATTTGTAATGTTTAACATTGATTATGAATAGTATGCATGTGTGCATACTATTCATAATCAATGGGTACATAATGCTAACACAAAGTACTAGGAAGTGCATAATGCCACAGCAGGCAACACAGTATGGTGCAGTAAAAATGTGAATAAGTAACAACGAAACACTTTCTGTTAATATTAGTGAACTAAGCAACCTGCATATTCTCAGGAAAATATATCATAGCCCTGAAAGTGAAAGAGATGCTTTTTCTTTAGTTTGGGGGTGGGGGTGGTCGACAAACTGTCAGTGACATGGATATGCTTTATAATATGCATGTCGACAGGTGCTTTGCCACTGTAAAACATCAGTAAAGGAGGGGAAAGCACTGAGTGGTCCATGATGCCAAATTCTCTGCCTTAGCTGGACTGTTTCGTACACACACGGTATGTTTTCCTAGATAATAAACACTGGCAGTGGTTTCATTTATAACTACAATGTCGACTGCATACCCTTCCCTTTAGTAGGCTCTCTCTTAAGATGCATGAAAATTTTGTTCTAGGCGGTGACATGGAATGTTGTCCTGAAAACCCACAGTAAAATGCAGTTTTCTTTGCAGGTTCCTTGCCTTTATTGTGTGCCGACGGCAATACTACTGTGGAGACCTACATTTCCATGCATAAAAGGGTAGTTAGCTATTGAGGTTTTACATCGTGCAGGTGACATATCACGAAGGTGCATAAAATGGTTGAAAAACCAGTGAATGTGAGATATGTGTCTTCCGTAAAAGACATTACTGCTTGCAGTCACATGCTTAGCAAACACAACCACCCTTTTTCTAATTCAATTTACCTTTTTGTTGCTGACGTCTGACGAGATTTTGTTGTTTCGATTTGTTGTCACATTTTCCTGGCTGCCATGTAGACTGCTTCCCGTCTGGTCTGTTCAGTTTTTGTTTAGAAATGATGTTTTGCTTCGCTTCGTCTTGCTTCTGCCTATGGACGGTTGGATATCCGGAACTGCGTTACACTCGATGATTGTCGTAATGCTTGTTAATTATATTATTTATGAGAAAACATAACTTTGGATGAACAGAAATAGTCGGCTAAAACGCCTGTTGGAGACAATAAATTCTTTTGTCAACTATCGATAAATTGAGCTTGTTTGTAAATACGATCTGCCGTAAGTTATTTTAGGTGAACTCCATCTCCGTGTTAAGCCGCAAGATAGCGGTGTCTAAATGCTCAGAAAAGATGCGCGAAAGAGATATGCCTTTACACCTTAACAACGTAATCAGGAAAGCAGTTGAAGCGAAGGATAAGGCACAATTTTTGGTGGACACTCTGTACAACAGACGGACGACGAACAAACTGGCAAATTTTCTTGACGACGACACGCATCCACTCAGACATGTATTTGGCAGCAGACGCATCGAACACAGTGGCAGACTATACGAGTACCAAAACGTAGTACATCACGTTATGCCAACTCTTGCGTCCCTCACACACACACACACACACACACACACACACACACGCACACACACATGCACACACACACACATATGCACACACACATGCACACACACACACACACACACACACACACACACACAAACACACACACACACAGAAAGGATAATCTTATCTGATTATGATCTATATGTATGTCAATTGTTCGTGCTGTTGAAAGTTCATGTGTTGTATTTTTGATATGTAATAATCTAACGCATACTTTAGTCTCAATGTCAATGTTATATTTATTTCTTGAGCACATTTTTGTTGTTGTTGTTGATTTTTTTTTCATTTCTCTTATGCCCCCAGTGCGTCCGAGATTGAATAAATGAAAGTGAAACTAAAACTGAAACTCAAGCTGTTTATCCCTTTTCAAAAGTAATATTAGTGCATAGCTTGTGACCAGGAAACATTCTTGGCTTCAAATAATCAGGGAGTGAAAGACTTATATATATGTGGATTTTTGAAGCCATGAATATAAGAGTCCAAACCATCAGGCGGTTAAACGTCGGAGCGAAAGAGAGCGAAGGGAATCGCCAGGTCGTGGGTTCCAGTCCCCGTCCCGACCCCCGTAGCAGTGCAGTGGCAATCCAGGGAAAAAAGACGGGCTTGTTCCATAGCATGTCCGTTTGAAAGGTCCTGGTAAATCAAAGTGGCACAGTTGCATTGCGGCTGAATTGATCAGTGTTCAGGTCGTAGTCCATAGGCAATAGATGTCCCTGTCGCCCATAACCCGCCCGTCAGGGCCGTCCATTATCACTTTGGTGCCGTGGCCGATAAACCCCGAAATAACCGACCAAACCATGAATACAAAGGAACCAACAAGCCCGCTTTAGATTAATTAATACATCAGCTGACTGTAATGGCTGAGTGTTGGGATAATTGCGTGTAATATTGTTTTATACTTTTTAAGCTTTGTCGCGTTTTGTGCGGGCAGAAAGAAAATTACTCAGTGACGGATTAATAAAGTATTATTGTGTTGTACTGTATTGGACTGTACTGCATATATGTATTTATTGTGTTGCATTGTTTATCGTTGTTGTGTTCTATTATATCATACTGTATTGTGTTGTATTGTGTTGTATTGTATTGTCCTGTATTGTATTTTTTCCGCTTTTCACTACTGTTCATAAATTTATGTTTACATGTTGTAGATAAATTAGAGCTGGTCTCTGTTTTTGAAGTTACTTTGAGATAGGAGTTTTGGCAACACATACAGGAGACAACAAGTAAAAATACAAAAGAAAACGAAGAAAAAACGAAAACGAAAAACGAAAAGTAAAGGCGAAAAAAAGCAGTAAGGGCTTTCAAAATTCATACCCGTGTCGTTCAGAAGGCTGTAGGTGAGCTGATACCCTGATGACGAGACTTCCCCATTAGTGACGAAGCTGACCACTGTGTAGAAATATGTAGTGAACTCTGCCGGCAAGGTACTGCCACAGAACCGCGCTCGTCTAACAAACACTGAGCTGTCCCACCAGTGTAAATCTTCCTGGATCTGATGACACAATACGCACCTAAAGGTTTATCAGAAAGAGAGCATACTTCGCACTTAAAAAGACATCCTTCACTTCGAGTCGAGACCGCTATGGCCATTAAATAGGAAGTAGGAGAGTTTTTCCCATCAGAATTTAAGGAATGCTTGCAAACCTGCTTGGCAACTGCTTTGTCTTTGGGCGGCTGCAAAGTGAGATTTTGATCGATGTGAGATTTTGATCGATTACGTGATTGGGTACTCGTATAAATTCCAGAGGTAACAGAGTGCTGTCTGTCTCTCGTTGCACTACAGCCGAAAATGGAGCTGGTAGATCAAAGGGTCGTGCATTCGACTCTCGTTCAAAACATTGCGGGTTGGAACCCTGCCGGGCTCAAACTTTGTTCAGCGCATTTTTGGTGCCCCGTTTTTTAAATTGCCTTCGTCGTGTGGAAAAGACTACATGTAATGATTTTTTAAATAGTCGATCAGTACAGAAACAATCAACGCAGTTCAATGACAGTTTTATTTCTTTGTTAGTGTCGCACTCGCTTCCCATCTGTGATTAACTTAAAGCTGGCAATGCAATGTTGGCATTTGTTACTTAAATGGTGCACAGGTAAACCTACACAGCTGATCAACACATTCATAGACACCTGTTGGATTATGCTGCGTGTTGTTTGACTACGGTTGGTGCTTACCTCGTCATGTTTCAGTTTCTCTCGGGAGGTCCAAAAAGGCATTTTTAAGGAGATAGTAACATGGTCCAACTCCAAGGTGGAGTCACTGCCAAAATAATATTCGGCACTCGGTTCCATTTTTTTCTTTATGCCAATATGTGTGTGCGTTTGATACTGCTGTCTTTAGCAGGTTAGGTTTAGTAGCGAACTGTACGTGCTGCTGCAAAACACAATCCTCTGTGAGTGTTAAAAATGTTGTTATTCCTACATCGGAGTTTAGGTGATACTGATCGAGAATCTCACTCGAGTGCTTGTAAAAAAAAAACTTATCCTACTAGTGAAAGCGAGCAGAATAAGGTTTTAATACCACGACAGTGAGGTTCTCAGTATCACCTAAAACACCGATGTAAGCATCTTCTCTCACACACTTATTGTTTACTGAGATCCGATGTGAGCTGGCTGTCGGCATGCACATAGAAATAAATACTTGTGAAAGGAACGCTAACGTTGTAGTGGTCAACTTCGTTTTATTTAGGGGGAAATCTACCTAACGTAAAACTAACCCGTGTAAATCTGACCAGCGTGAATCCACTCATGCACGAATCTTAGTTGTTTATATTTGTGCTGTGGCTATTCCACCCAGAGCTTTAAACTGGATGGATTCAAGCCTGTGTGGATACTAGATCATAGCCCAAGCACATACCAAGGTCTAGTGCTCGCGGTCCCGACTATGTGAACTTTGAGTTTGACTCATGGCGTGGCGCTAATAAACGACAGAAAATACTAAAACAGAAATGCTACGTTCTTTACGCTCCTACGCCACCGTAACCTGATACATAGGACTCTCATCATTACACAACCACAGACAGCTACTGCGATGTGAAACATTTAAGAGTTTCCGCTATTTTTACTCATAAGATTTTGGAATAAAAAATATTCCACGTTATTGTATATAATGGCCGTAACAAGAAAACATACTACGCTTGACAGTAAGATGAGTCATGGTATTGCAGTACATAATTTATTTGACGTCATATCCTTGCACTTTTCCCAACACACTGCGGCGGAGATAATAAATTTCATTACATCACATGTTCAAAATGGAGATTTTTTCGATCTAACGACGAAAACAATTCACCCAAAGCAACTGATCCGCTCAAGTAACAATGTGCGCCATCGGATCTACAGTGATCCCAGCCTAGAGCGTGAGGATCCAAAATACCTTATGCGCCACCACCACCGCCGTATTATCAGTTAAGTTTATGCGTCACCGACATTCAAAACACAGAATCGGGGCCTCAGTCATTGAGTGACAAAAAAACAAACAAACAAACCACTGACTTTGAGGGTAGTGTGGATACACATTTTGGCTAAGTTATGGTTGGCGAAAATTGTACGTCTAAATTTGAGTGGACAGAATTTGAGCATTGCAGTTCAAACTAAGTGGGGCTGAGTTGGTATACCTCGCCCTGTGCCTAGGTGACATGCACCAGCGGCGCCATTGTTGCTATGCTCGCACCTAACCCCTCGCTCGGACCGGCCCTGTACACCAGATCGGTTTACAGCGTGTGCTCTCTGCACCTGTAATGAGCAATCTCGGAGAAAGAATCACGTTACGTTTAATTGCTGCAAAATATGATAAATAAAAATACACCTTTTCCCATATGCAGTCTGGCAATAATGCATCTTTATGCTAGCACCACAAAACATTACACGATTTGGCAGATTTGAAAAATAGTTTAGTTTTTTTTCTCAATGGTGGTGATTTTGCGACATATGCGTCGCTCTGCGGCAGAAAGCACCATCGTCGCCGTGGCCGTGGCCGTAGCCGTACGAGAGACGAGTGCACTAAAATGAACTTGATTCAGGAATACCCAGGTTCTGAGGAGAATGAACAACTCCCGGAGACCTATCTTTTTCCAGTAGGGACGTACCCCCTCCAACATTTTATGCTCAAGGGGAGTAAAGCTAAACCGGAAACGAAACGTTTTTCGACTGTGATCACAATCTTTGGCGGGAACGTACAAGACCACACTTCAAGTGCAGAAGCCTAACTGTGCGCGCAGTTCTGGTTCACGGAAGCCGTCCGAGCGAGCGGACAGATGCGAAATTCGTAGTAATGGCGTCACTGGTGCGTTTAACCTAGGTACAGGGCGAGGTACTCAGCCTTCATGTGCGCCTGTGTGGATTCACGCAGAGTTGATTCTGGCCAGAGAAGATTCAGGCTAGTCAGAGTTACACCTACCTAGCGAAACTACTCCTTCAGCAACATGAGCATGTGGCATCAAAGCTTACTTTACCGCTTTAAGGTGCAAAGAAGGAGCTGTGTAAGAAAATGCTTAAGTCGGAAATGTTGATCGAAATGTGATGTGTTCCTACACAGTTGGCATCCGACACTGATGTCTCATACCTCAACATAGTCGTTGACACAGGATCCGTTGGAAGAGGCCGGCTCCAGACTAAAGTCTGTAAAGCTGAAGACAAGGCGAGTTCCTGGTTCGTTCATGTAAAGGTAGTACCAACAGCTGAGATCACTCGGGTAGTTCTGGGGGTAGTGTGGCGACTGTAGTCTGCCCCAATTACTGACGAGTATATAACGCTTGCAAACTGTGTGGATATGACAACAATGAAAGATGCATGAGAACCGAGAATGGTTATATCTTTTGAGTAACCGCGGGATCAGTTCATGATGGAGTACCTCACAAAGAAAGACAAATCAAATGAAATACTTATTATTTCAAGCAAACTATGTTACAGGTCCTAAACTCTCCCGGAGCATTCTCAACATTCTCAACATCAAAACTGTTTGACGAATAGCAACACCTGATATATATAAAATGTGCAATAACTCCTAACGAGTGGCTACGGGGTTTATATTTCTTTCATAACTACGTGATTACGTCACTTTGTGTTCGTTGCCACTGAAGCGTATGCGCTGCTCAACTTCACCAAGCATCAAAGCCAATGGAAAACCTATTTATAGCTCCAAACTCCAGGTCCCCGAGCATAACAGAAAGTAGCTGGCGGTCTGATAACGGCCTTTGTGAGATTATTTCACAGTCAGGTGTCTTGATTAATATGTCCGTGAGTGAAACATGCGAAAATCAATGTAACAGGTCTGTACAGTCACCGCGGACGCATAGTTACTTTAATTGATTCATACATGCATTTGAACTTTCAGCTCTAGGTCCTACAGTAAAGAATTACAAGCCAGTAAGCAAATATGAAAAGGCTAGTTAAATGGTTGGTCAACTCCTAAATCCATAGGTTTGAATCATAACAGAGCGCGTTGTTATTGGCGGTGTCATATCTCTCCAAACGAATAATTTTGACCAACACCTGCCCTATGATCTCTCATCGGAATAAGTCAACAGAATATAATGAAACGAGTGTTCGACTGATACTGTGCAGGTCAAATTTGTCGCTTAACACCTTCCCTGGCACTGGACGCAGACTGCGTTTTTAATCTTTGTTAACTCATCGTCAAAGAACTTCATTCGTCCAAGGAACGTGAATAAAGTGGCAAGAGGCATACATCTACATGAGCCCCCGCAACTGCGGGGCTCATGTGGATCTACGCATCTTGCATTTAGTTTTTGCACGCTATGTCCCGGCAGTCAAGGAGTTAATAAATGTAGAGTGCCTTTCTGGGGCTTTCTGTTTTCACAGATTTTGAACATGAATAGCTGAATTTTTAGTACAATGGAAACAAAATGAAAAAAGGAGAAAACAACAACACTACTTTAGATATTAAGCTGGAAAATAATTGTAATAATCACTCCGTTGCTATTGTAAACACAAATCACGACTCACTTTCTGACCAGGTAGCGTTGAATCCAGAACTTGTGTCATACAAGTCGGTGACGAACTTGATAAACAGTTGGTTTGTTTCGGAATTCAATAAATAGGTTGGATTTCCACACTCTGGCTGGAGCAAAACGCGACCCGAGATATTGTTTCCATCGCGTACCTGCAGCATAAAACACACTAGTGCAGTAAAAGTAAGAAAATACAGAGAACTAATTGCATAATCAGAAACTATGTGTGAAACTTCTTCACTGATAGCTCAGTAACAGACGACCAAGATTCGCAACAACAAAAAAGTCGAGTTTGATCCAAACTTCACGTCACACTTTACAGGCGCAAGTAAAATGGACAACTTGCAAGGTAAACATGTGTAGGAGCTCACTTGAATGGTCCTGATGAGGCAAAATCACATATATAGGTTTCAAGCTCATGCGGTATGATTACGGCACACCTCGTAGCGTTTCGTGCAGCTTTCACCAGCACCAGGGGTTATTGTGAAAACAACCCATACCCGTCTGTACTGTGTGAGAAAACTCAGATCATTTAATGTAAGAACTCCGCTTTTACAGATGTTTTACTGCTCCAGCATTGTTAGCGTTCTAACTTTTGGACTGACGTGCTGGGGTAGAAATTTACGTGAAGGAGATCAAGATTGTCTTAACAAAGTAATCAGGAACGCGAACGGGGTCATTGGTAGAGCACCAGATACTTTGGACACATTGTACAGCAGACGGATTACTCACAAATTGGCTGACATTCTTGATGACAAAACACATCCACTTAGATATAAACTTGACAGCAGACGTATCGAACGAAGTGGCAGACTTCGAGTACCCAAAAGTAGTATATCACGTTATGCCAACTCTTTTGATCCTCAGGCTGTTACCCTTTTCAACAGTAATATAAGTAGATAGAATGTCTGTCAACATTCTTTAGTACTAGCCCTTTCAGTAGTTCACTGCAATATTGCTGACACCAGAAGCACAGGGGGAATTCACCATAAGTGTTTCTGATGCCACGAGTGTTACAAAGGTAACAGTACGTCTGATATAGTTCATCTCTTTAACTGAGAGTTATGGGTTATTTAATTATTTCAATGAGTGAATGATGATGTCATGTGTTGTTCGGGCAGACAGTGAATTTCCCCATGAGAGATTAATAAAGTATTGTTGTGTTGTGTTGTGTTGTGTTGTGTTGTGTTGTGTTGTGTTGTGTTGTGTTGTGTTGTGTTGTGTTGTGTTGTGTTGTGTTGTGTTGTGTTGTGTTGTGTTGTGTTGTATGGTGGAAACATTGCAAAAATACACTGAAGCCCATATACTTGGATTTCTATCCACGAGATCTTTCAACTGAGATCGTGCAGGTGAATCAGCTGCATGTAACACTCATAGGAGGTGACGCATACCATTTCCAGTAAACTTGAAACCTACATACAGTAAAACAGTAAAGTTCGGATATAACAAATTCGCAGGGGACCGAGATTTTTTTGTTGTGATAAGCGGAATGTCAGACTTTCTAATGTAATAATCCCAACATATCGACAAAGGCTTGTTTTCAGCTTAGGTTCATTCATTTACAGGGGCATTTTAATATAGAATCACTTAATAAGAATAGTTTGCAATTAAGATACGTAAACGACAGTTTATTTCTTCTCTTTTTTTTTTCTTCTGTATGTTTGAAATCATAGGGAGAAGAGGGCTGAAGGACTTTATTCAAATCAGCTAGTCTCGAAATTGGTGTCCATCCTAAGGCTAACGTCCCTTCTTTGCGGTGTCCGTGCGAGTCGTCTTCGCTTCGATAATGAAATGAATTTTCCTTTTCACTGGCTTGGATAAGTAATTTTTTCACAATTATACCACACACCGGATATAACAAATTGCCAGTGATCCGGCTTTTTGTGTTAAAGCACAGTCTCAGATTCTTAAAATAAAGTTTTCTAAATGTCTAACATATACATCGTTAAAGTAAAAACAGTTGATCAACACGTTTCCACATTACTTAAAAACAAAAAATAATACGAAGTTTTGTTTTGGGGTGGATTAACTCATTCGAGACGTGCCGCCTCCAGCCGCGTATCCGGAGGCGGCACGTCTCGAATCGAGTTAAGCGTTCACTCCCGTACCAACCCGAGACTATTTTTTGGCGATGTGGATGCGACTCACCGTTAGCCTAAATAATAATTTTACTTTTGTTTCACAAGACTCTCCTTATTGATCGCTCCTGTAAGTAAGCACTCTTCTGTAAGTTCGAACAAACATTAAAGCGACCTGCTCTAGGGCGAACCTTCGCCGATAGAAACGGACGGGATTCTCAGTGTTGTTTTGCTTTAACTAAGACTTGTCTACCCTTATTTTCATAATCCATCTGAGTAGGCACAGGTAACGCTGGCTTCCTACTGCTTCTGGAGCTCATAGGATAAGGGTGGGGGAACTCACCTGCGTAGCAAAGGAAAGAAATGGCAGATAGGTCTACATTGTACCACGTTTGTCAGAATTGTAGCAGATGAGCCCTTCTGCTATCGCTAGTTACTACCTGTGAGTCAGAGTTCAGTGGTTCAGTGCACGCTTGGCGCACTGTGTGCCGGTATTTTTGCTTACTTAGCTAGTCGGTGTATAGCAGACTTCACGCGCGAAGCCCAGTGACGTAGCTTTCGATTCCAAAGGCTGGGAGTCTATATAAAGCGGCCGATCCTCAGTCCGAAATAATAATACATTCAGCTCACAACAGCCCAGGAGGACGGACCACCGCTCCTCGCAAGCAAGCAGCTCACGCCTCAAGCTCCACTGCGCAGCCACCAACCAAGACCAAGTCCACCCCAGGCCAAGCCACAAATACAGACAGATGGCCTCCAAGAAGAATCAACCGCCTGCCCTTATTAGGGCGAACAGACGCCAAACTAACCGTCAACAGGTGGAGGAGTACACCGCCAACCTCCCCCAGGCGCCGCAACAAACAAAGGCCACAAAGAGGACAAGGAGCCAACGGGCTCCATTGTCTCCACCAATCCAGCCAAGGGAACAATCAGCGCTGCCGTACTGGGAACAAGTAGGGGACTCACCCCCTCCCCCCCAGGCGCCGCAACGACAAACAAAGGAGACAAGAAACCAACGGCCTCAATTGTCCCCACCAAGTCAGCCAAGACAACAATCAACGTGGGGGCCTTCGTCCCCACAGCAAACGGCCTATCCACCACGTCAGGAGATAAATCTTGACTACCTAATAACCCAGGGGATGCCGATACCACCCAGGGGATTGATCCCCAAATTCGACGAATTCCTGCACAACGGCGCTAGTCCGTTGACCTACGCCGCAATACAACAAAAGCAACAAGAAGAAAGAACGGCAGCCGCAAGCCCCCAGCCACCCACCCAGCAACATGAAGAGGAGCTCGAAAGCCCGTCGGAGCCATCTTCGGGGCTGGACTCCCCATCCTCCCCACCGCCGGTCTTTATCCCCGAATCACTTACTCGGGAGAGGCCGGCATCGCGGGGGAGGAGGGGACTCGGCTCTGGGCTATTGACTTCGAGCAGCTGGTGCTCCTACTCCAGGATGCCATCCCAGCGATCCTAGCGATAGACGGAGACCCGTACCACCGAGCACTAGTCGCCGCCCGGCGCTATCAACGACTTAAAACCCACCACGACAACGAGCACAGCCAGCCAAGCAACAGTTACAACAACAATCGGGAAATGCCAGGCATCAAATGCCGCCCCCCCCCCCCCAAACAGCCACGAAGAAGACAGGGGCAACACCCATCGCCACAGCACACAAAGGATGCGGAAGCACCACCCCGCAAACCCAAGAGACATGAACAGACGCCAGCCCTGTCCCAACCAGCACGTCCAAAAGCACGGAGACAGACACGACTGATACGACACAGCAAGAGGCCACCGCCATACGCCCGCCAGCCAATCAACCAGCCACAGGCCCACGAAAGCGACAAAGACCACCAAAGCGCTTCAGAGACACGAAACGCCAGCCACTACTCCCCACGCCACCACCACAACTCCGACTGCCACCGCACCACCGCCACCCACCCCGCCCAACTCAACGCCCGACACCCAGAACCAGGCTCCACTGGCCACCACCACCGCCACCCCAATTCCTTACACCCCTCCACAACCAGCGACGGTACCTCCGGCCACCACCACCACCGCCACCACTCATGCAAGAATTTTTTGAGTGGATGGCATACCAACACCCTCCAGCCTGGTACTAAGCAACGGTATACCGGCCACACCACCCGCCTCCTCCACCATCAACCACCCGGCCCCGGCAATACCACCAGCCACTGCGCAACGGAGCGACAGACAGACAGCGAGACGACCTCCCCCCCCCCCCTCCCCTGCCCCCCCCCCCCCCTGGACGAAATCAGCGAGAGCTGGAAGTCCCTATCCCTTCCAAATCTTCACCTTCAGTCCGAAATAGCTCAGGCGGTTAAGTGTTGGAGCAAGAGAGCGAAGGGACTCGCCGGGTCGTGTCCCCGTTCTGGCCCTGGTAGCTGGGCTCGCAATCCAGGGAAAAATGACGGGCTTGTTCCAAAGCATGTCCGTTGAAAGGTCCTGGTAAATCAAAGTGCCACAGTTGCACTGCGCCTGAATCGATCAGTGTTCCGGTCGTACTCCATAGGCAATAGATTTCCCTGTCCCCCATAACCCGCTCGTCAGGGCCGTCCATTACCACTTCGGTGCCGTGGACGTTAAACCCAGACCTGAACAAGTCTCTGGGTGATTGTGAACAATGATCACCACCTCTCTCCCTCCGTGGGCGATTGCAAACAATGATTTCTCACACCCCCCTCCCCTCCCCCACCTCCCCCCTCTCCCCCGCGGGGCAATTGCGAACAGTGATCTCATACATTTCCCGGCCCTGCCCCAAGAGGCGATTGTGGACAATGATTTCCCCGGCCCTAACCGACCATATGATTCAATAGGGACAGAAGCGTTTCGGTTTCTAATGCACCTAAATAGGGTTAGGATGTGTTAGGACAGCGCGTTGTTTTATCGTATGCAAACCAAGGGGAATCACAGCGCTGGACAGACAACAGTTAGATCCCTTGCCCCCGCCTATCAGGCACCCAATCGCCAGCCCACAGAGAAATACGCAGGTATAGAATAAGACGATCATTTCCATCCTCAAACGAATGGATCAGGTCTCTTATATAACCCATGTCTTTCTCCGGAACTTAGGAAGTGGGCAGGAGAAACATACATACACAAACATGAAGGTGCGCTACTATATGTGGTCGGGTAAATACCCTGATTTCCCACAGTTTATCTGGTTTGTGAGTATCTATAACTCGAGGCAAATTTGTATCGTTACATTGTTGTGTAATGTTCTATGCATCTACTGTGGGAAATCAGGGTATTTACCCGACCACATATAGTAGCGCACCTTCATGTTTGTGTATGTATGTTTCTCCTGCCCACTTCCTAAGTTCCGGAGAAAGACATGGGTTATATAAGAGACCTGATCCTTTCGTTTGAGGATGGAAATGATCGTCTTATTCTATACCTGCGTATTTCTCTGTGGGCTGGCGATTGGGTGCCTGATAGGCGGGGGCAAGGGATCTAACTGTTGTCTGTCCAGCGCTGTGATTCCCCTTGGTTTGCATACAATTCTGCCAGCGCTAGCCTCACCTATCTGGTTTGTGAGTTGTTTTATCGGTAAGTGCATAGGAGTTAGGTTTGCTAGGTATCGTATTCAAAGGTATAGGTGTTAGGCCTAAAGGGCTGGCTTAACTGGGCGAGACAAACCCGAACCATGTCTCGGCGAGACACCCGAGACAGTCAATGCGAGATACCCGTTCCACCCGTTTATTAGGTTCGGCACGTCTGATCTTGTCTCGGAGAGTTCGCCGAACCTATTAAAGGGTGGGTCGGGTATCTCGCATTGACGGTCTCGGGTGTCTCGCCGAGACGAGGTTCGGGTTTGTCTCGTCCAGTTAAGCCAGCCCTTAAGGTGTTTAAGGTTATTAGGACTTGCATTGGCCGTTTGACTACCTTTGATCATACTGTTTCATGACGAATGCTTTCTCTGGTGTAAATAAATCTTAGAACCTTACTTCCATCTTATGATGCTCAGCCAGAGTGAGAGCGAGACTGAGACTGTGCGTATGTCCGTGCGACCGAGTTGTTTGTTTGCGTGTACGTCCTTCCAGTATGACTGTGTACATGTGTGAATGATCGTGAGAGCGCATGTTGAAAGCTCAGTAGAAACCCACACGCTAACAGCTGCAGATATATAAACTAGAGCGCTCACAGCAAGCAGCAAACACCCAAATCCAGTCAAAATAGGATTTTTCTGGATGGTTGGTCTATTGCCCAGGTAACTTGACTTTTGAACACAGCGCGAGGAAGATAAACATAGAATTTGTGCGCATGCAAGACTAGGGTAGACCATAAGACGTATCTAAATAATTTACTCTCCACAGAAATCTCCAGCCCTTCCCTAGGGGGGATGCGGACTAAAATGGGCACTTGAGTATTAGATGGGCAGTTCTGACTATCTAATAACTAGCAAGTCGCCAACACCCAGTCCGGTTACAGAGTAGTCCTTCTGCGCAGCATTATTGCAAGACCTATTCTCTTGGCTTGACTTCGCGAACGAAGATTTTATAGGAGTTGCCTACGACGTCTGCAGGCCTGTTCGTGGCTGAGGAGGCCAATCCAGGACAGGCAGGTTCGACTGTAGTGGCTGCAAGGGGAGGTCTGGCCAGGGTCCTGAGTTGCGGCATCTCTGTTTTTTCTCCTGAGCCGCTTGTCCTTAAGGCTAGCTCTGCGAGAGTCCTCAAAGGAGACGGCTGCCTTGTAAATGGTGGAGCGCCAGGTGTCACGGTCCGCAGCAAGCGAAGACCACTGGCGGTGGTCGATTTGGCAGGCACTAAGTGACTTCTTGAGACAGTCTTTGTATCTCTTCTTTGGTGCCCCTCTGTCTCGGTGTCCAGTGGCAAGCTCGCCGAACAGGGTGATCTTTGGTAAGCGATGATCCTCCATCCTGGAGACATGCTCCGCCCAGCGGAGCTGTGTCCGTGGCAGCAAAGCCTCGATGCTCACAGTTTCAGCCTGTTCAAGGACCTCGACGTTGGTGACATAGTCACTCCAGTGAATGCCCAGGATGGTACGCAGGCAGCGCTGGTGGAAGCGTTCGAGGAGTCGTAGTTGGCTGCGGTAGAGGGTCCAGGACTCGGAACCATACAGCAGGGTGGTGAGGACGACAGCTCTGTACACGCTGATCTTGGTGCCTGTTTTCAGCTGTTGATTGTGCCACACCCGCTTGAATAGTCGCCCGAAAACGCTGTTCGCTTTTGCCAGCCTGCTGTCAAAGTCCTTGTCCAACTTGGCGTCCGACGTGATAATGCAGCCAAGGTAAGTAAACTGGTGCACTGACTTTAGTTCAGACTCGCCGATGGTGATGTGAGGAGGGCGATGCACTACCTTGGGTGCCGGCTGATGGAGGACCTCTGTCTGTTTCAGACTGACCTCGAGTCCAAAGAGCTGGGCAGCGTCTGCGAAGCAGGACGTGGTGCGCTGCAGGGCTCTTTCTGTGTGTGCAACGAGGACAGTGTCATCAGCAAAAAGCAGCTCACGAATCAGTTGGTCTAGGGTTTTGGTGTGGGCCTGCAGTCGTCTGAGGTTGAACAGGCTGCCATCAAGACGATACCTGATGTACACTGCGTCGTCATCATCGAGGTCCACTGTGGCCTGCTTTAACATCATGCTAAAAAAGATGGTGAAGAGGGTCGGTGCCAGCACGCAGCCCTGCTTTACACCGTTGAGAATGGGGGATGGTTCTGAGAGGTCATTGTTGAGTCTGACCTGGCCTTGCTGGTCCTCGTGTAGCTGGACGATCATGTTGAGGAACTTCGGGGGACAGCCAAGTCGCTCCAGGATCTGCCACATGCTTTGCCTGCTTACAGTGTCGAACGCTTTTGTTATGTCCACAAACGTTACGTACAGCCCTTTGTTCTGCTCGCGGCACTTTTCCTGAAGCTGTCTCAGCACAAAGACCATATCGGTGGTGCTCCTGTTTGATCTGAAGCCACACTGGCCCTCTGGGAGGTGGTCTTCAGCGATGGCAGGTACCAGCCGATTCAGGAGCAGCCTTGCGAGAATTTTCCTCGGCAATGGACAGCAGGGTAATTCCACGATAGTTGGAGCAGTCAGACTTCTCGCCTTTGTTCTTGTATAGGGTGATAACAACTGCATCACGGAGATCCTTTGGTAGTGTTCCTTTCTCCCAGCAGCATAGAAAGAGGTCGTGGAGCTTGTTGTGCAGTGTTGGGCCTCCATGTTTCCAGATCTCTGGCGGTATTCCATCAATGCCTGCTGCTTTGCCACTCTTGAGCTGGTGGATGGTTGCGAGGGTCTCTTCAGCGATGGGCGGTTCGTCCAATTCAACCTTTATTGGGAGGTGTGGGATTTGAAAGATGACTGCTTCTTGAACAGTGCGCTCAGCGCTGAAGAGGTTCTGAAAGTATTCAGACCAGCGGTTCAAGGTGGAGGCATTATCTGTGAGGAGTGCCTGGCCATTAGCGCTTCGCAGGGGACTTTGTACCAGGTGCCTGGGGCCATACACTGCTTTCAGTGCTTTGTAGAAGCCCCTGTAGTCACCGTTCTCAGCGCAAAGCTGGATTCTCTGTGCAAATCTGGTCCACCACTCATTCTGGATATCTCTGAGCTTGCACTGGAGACTGCTGCAGACGAGGTGGAAGGCAAACCTCTTCACAAGGCATGAAGGCTGGGCTAGGTGGGCCTGATAGGCAGCTCTTTTTTTTTTTTTTTTTTTTTTTTTGCTAGGTGTTCCTGGATCTCTACATCGTTTTCGTCAAACCAGTCTTTGTTCCTCTTTCTAGCGAAACCCATGATTTCTGCAGAGGATATTGCAACAGCAGTTTTCAGTTGTTCCCAGAGTGTTTCAGGCGAGAAGTCTGCTGGATCTGCTGTGTCTATGAGCATGCGCTGTAAATCTGTCTGAAAGGCAGCTTTCACGTCGTCACGCTGAAGGCTGGCAACATCAAGCTTTTTCTTGGGGGGGGGGGGGGGGGGGGGGCATTTCTTGGGTGGGTTTTGGCTTGAAGTGGAGCCTAAGTTTGCAGCGGACAAGGCGGTGGTCAGTGTGGCACTCTGCGCTGGGCATCACTCTGGTGAGGAGGACGTCACTGCGGTCCCTCTGACGCACTAGGACATAGCCGATAAGGTGCCAGTGTTTGGAGCGAGGATGCATCCAGGTGGTCTTTCGACTGTCCTTTTGCTGAAAAGTAGTGTTGGTGATGACCAGTTGCTGCTCTGCAAAGAACTCCAACAGTAGACGGCCATTGTCATTGCAGCTCCCGACGCCATGCTTGCCGATGACAGGATATATGCAGAAAAGGACAAGTTTTACACTAACCTGAGCAGCCACCCCTGCAGACGACAAAGTCATCATCCTTGGCGACTTCAACGCCAAAGTGGGCCAGGACTCTGAAGCCTGGAAAGGAGTCCTCGGCAAGCATGGCGTCGGGAACTGCAATGACAATGGCCGCCTACTGTTGGAGTTCTTTGTCATCCCCAGGTCAACATCAGGCGACCAATATCCTGAACCGCCTGCATGCAGGTTTGGGACTGCGGCTTCCAGTGACATTTTTCACCTGCCGTTTCGCCCCTCACCCGTCGCTACAGGACTTGGAATGGTCAGTGTCATGGTCCGTGGACGTTTCCTAAAGCCTGCGCGGTGGAGCTTATTGGTGGCGTGCAGTGTGCGCAGTACTGGCCCCACCCTTTAAACTCTTGGTTCGTCTGCCATGGCCTAGCAAGCTGGGACGATGGCATCGAGGTCCTCGGGTCGTAGGTTTTATATCAGACTGTCCTTGTCCTAGTCTCCGGCTCAAAACCCTTCCCCGGAGACACGGGGGCTTTGATGTCAGGGTTTTCCTCCCTTAGCCTTTCCGCAGCCAAGCGGCCAGGCCTGCAAGGCAGCAGGACAATGATTAATTTTTGAGGTTATCTCCTCTAGATCCGCCGTGTTTAGCCTGGGGGCTCGTGCTGCCCAGTATTTGGGGTCACCTCGTAGAGGATGTGGCCAGGGACCACGCAATAGCGGTCTTGGGATAGAGGGTTGCTATGCTAGCCCGGAGGGATTACACACGAGGGTGCCTCAGAAAGGCCAAGAGGCCCTAGACTAGGGTGATCCCTGGGGAGGCGCTGTAAGAGTTCCTCACTACCCGCACCACCAACGCAACTCGTCCCCTGAGGCCCCCACCTTTTGAGTCAGGCAGAGACCCCTTGACCCTGCAAGACCTATTAAGAAAATTTATAAGGACATTATTGTAAACTAAAAAGTGTTATTGCCTGGAGCAGGTAGTATTAATACAACAACCTAGTTATCGCTGACACATCATACTGATTTTGAGAGGTACTGTTGTCTGGCCCACGAAATTGAAATTGTCAGGCTTCTGTACAAGCGTTTCGTGCCTTCCATAAAGTACAGACGAAACCCATCATATAAACTCTGCTTCAAATTAGTCACTGTGGAGGAACGAATTCACTCTCGTCAAGATCTTTCAAATGAGATCGACATTATATGTGTATCTTGCAAATTGAGAATTTTAATGTGGCTATATAGTGTGCCGTCACAATCACAAAACAAGATGAGGATTTCATCCCAAAGTCTACCGTATTGTTTGGAGCTCACATTTCTTTTGGGAACATTCACAGTTGTTCATATTTTTAAGCTTATCCTTCTGAACCATTTCCATCCTCTCTAAGCCAACCTTTGATCAACACATGCCGGCGCAACAAATAAAGACGGACACACTGCGCTGTGGGCTCGTTTAGCGACAGGAATTCTGAAGGAGAAGAATAGCACGAGCAACTAAAAAAAAAAAACGTCACAATAAGCTTCACGTCATGGCATCGCGAGTCACACAATGCTCTTCCTAAATCACTGTCCGAGAGAGAGAGAGAGAGAGAGAGAGAGAGAGAGAGAGATGATGATGAATCTTTTTTTTTATTATTATTCAGGATAAAGCCATTAGGCAACTCAATGCCTGTCTTACAAGCTGTCCTGTAAACAAAAGAGAACACAACAGGAAAAGAAACATAGCATGCAAATAATAATAATAATAATAATAATAATATAAAATAATAATAATAATAATAATAATAATAATAATAATAATAATAATAATAATAATAATAAGATGAGGAAGCAAAACTACGGGGGGAAAAAAACACACAATAGGGGAATCATCGAAAGGAGGGGAAAAAAATGACAATGGAGAATTTGTAACTGCCTCCGATGCAAAAAAGCAAGAGAACCAAACGCGTGCACAGCATTAATATTATACTCATCTAAGACAGTGTCATAGAATCAGCAGCATCAATAGCGTATAGAGACACCGACAAGACAATAGATGATCAGGTAGCAAATGTAAGGAGAAAGAGAAAAATATTTGACGTTTACGTGTTATCAGCAGTATTATTCTTATATGGCAAACTGTGAAGTCACGCTGATTGGAAGTGAGTGTGCAATGCACGTTTAAAATGGGTTTTATCGCAAAATGATTTAATGTTTAATGGCAATGAGTTCCAGGCAGAACTACCAGAAAATAGAAGGCTTGACTTGCAGAGATCTATCCGTGGGCGGGGTAAGTGAAGCAAGTCATTCCTCGTATGTAGTTGATGCCGAGGGCTGAGGTTAAATATCAGATATTCCGGGGCTTGATAATGAAATATTTTGTGCATGAGGACGCATTTGTTAAATTTGAGTTGTTCCTTCAGTGTAAGCAGGCCAAGGGATTTTATTTTCTCGTCCGTGGAAGTAGGGTTAGGAATAATTAACTTAATTGAACGACGATACAGCGAGTTTAGTTTTTTAAAGTGAAGTTCACTGCATTCGTCCCACAACGAGGACGCATAGTCACAGTGGCTTTTAATGTGTGCGTGAAAGAACAATGTACAGCACTTTGTACTAAGAATATGTCTAAGTTTAGATAGCAGAAATACATTCCTGGACAAGGTTTTGCACAAACTGTCGATATACGGCGACCAATTCAGCTGGTCGTCAATTACAACTCCCAGTAGGCGGTGCCTGGATACTTGTTGGATAGGCTTATTGCCAAGTGACAATTTTAGAGAGGCAGGATGTAGCTGGCGCTTTTGGCGGGTTGTTATCAACATGCTTTTGGATTTAGAAGTACTGATTAGCATGCGATTTTGCGTACACCAATCTGACACTTCATCGAGACTTTGCTGGAGGATACAATTTAAGGTCGTTTCACGTTTGTCAGATGTATGCAGCGTTGAATCGTCAGCAAAGAGTTCGCATTTAACCTCAGGATTTGAGATGGAAAGAGGTAGGTCATTGATGAATAAAGAAAATAAAAGAGGCCCTAGGATAGATCCTTGAGGGACTCCGTGCCTGACTATACCTTCTTTCGAATACCTTCCGTTTGAGAACACCTTCTGTCGGCGGTTACTGAGGTAGGAGGAGAAAAAAGCTATAGAGTTCGAATCAAGCTTATAGACTGAAAGTTTCTTTAAAAGAATGTTGTGATCGACTAAATCAAATGCTTTGGTTAGGTCCAGAAAAACTGCACCATTTAATTTGGAATTGTTTATTGATGAGAGCCAAGAGTCAACAATGTGAACGAGGGCAGTATGACATGAGTGTTTAGGTCTAAAACCGGACTGAAGAGATACGAGAAGGCGGTGATTCTCCAAGAATTGGAGTAGGTGCTTATGAATGTGTCTTTCTAGTGGCTTCGATAATAGTGATAACACTGAAATAGGACGGAAATCGTTTGGACTTTTGGGATCTGTACATTTGGGAATGGGGACAACTTTAGCATCTTTCATGGCATCTGGAAAAATACCCTGCTTAATAGAAAGGTTGAATATAAATGTCAAGGTGTCAGCTGTGTATGGAAGGGACAATTTCAGTGCCATGTTGTTTATTCCATCCAGGCCACACGATTTACTTGTTAGAGTAGAAATATATTTACCTACTTCAAACACTGTCATAAGAGGAATGGAGAATGACGCACCAGTTGCAGACTCACAGTGTGTGCGCAGTTTATCAGAACAACTGTAACTATCAGTGCCACTGGAAAAAGACTGTACAGGGGACTCAGCAATATTTAAAAAGTGGGAATTGAAGTCGTCTGGAGTTATGCCTGGAGAGGTAGCAGCATTGATGGAACTCCTCTTCTTTGTAAACAAATTGATTGCATTCCAGACACTTCAGGTATCTTTACCCTCTGCGATAACTTTTTCTGCAAGCGTTTTCTGTGCTTTTCTAACTAAGGATTTTACAAGATTACGTTGTTTCTTAAAATCCGCAAACTTTTTCTGCCGTTTTAAGTCATCTCTTATTTTCATTGCGTGAATGATGTCCTTTGACAACCAAGGCGGAAGGGTAGGGTGTTTAACGCGTTTAGTCCTGAGTGGGGCATGTTTATCGAGGACCCAAAGAAATAGCTTGTACCAAGGCGAGAGGGCTTCATTGGGATCAGAAGTGTTATAAATAAGGTGAAAGGGCGTGAGTGAGAGGTCATGAAGAAAGTCATCTTTGTTGAACTTTGTGTAAGACCTGTACGTGATGGTAGTGTGGTGTTTGTGCTGGGGTCTATCACGTTTAACTGAAAGATTAAAACAAGTAGGAAAGTGATCACTAATGGCAACATTCGGCACGTGGACGTGTGTGACAGCAGGTGCATTTGTAGTGTAGATGTGGTCAATCAATGTGGCGGATGACAAAGAAACTCTAGTGGGAGACCGAAATATCCGCTGCAGGCCAAATAATGAGGTGGTGCAATTCCACGCCGCATTACCAGTCTTTAGCAGGTCAATATTAAAATCGCCTAGAAGGTGTATATCTTTGTTGTGACGTTGTTGCACCTTATCCATCATGGTGACAAAATCATCATACCATGAGAATGTGGCTGAAGGGGTGCGATAAATAAAACCAATTAGTGTGGGGGAAGATTTGTCACATTTCAATTCAAGAAATAAACTTTCAACGTGACAAGACTCTAAATCCATGCGGCGGGTAACGCACTGGCGGATAGAGTTATGAATGTACACAGCTATACCGGTATGACCGGGGGATGATGCATCTCTACGGAATACAGTATAGTTATAAATGGAGATCGAGGCGTTACTAATATGTTCCCTGAGTCTAGACTCAGTAAATCCAAATATATGAAAGGGTTGGGGTTGTGAAAGTAAAACAGTGGCGTCGGGCACTTTGTTGTATAAATGATAAACGTTAAGGTGCCCTATCCGTAAATCATGCTTATTCAGCGAACACTGATGTGCATGTGGGTTACAGGCAGGTATGATGAAGCAACACGTGGGGGGGAAATGTTTACAAAAGTCAAATAAGAACAAATGAAAACTTTTCAACTCTAACAAAGTTAAACAAAACCCAGGAGAAACTACAGTGCTGAAAACTCAGCTCAGTCTATCACTTTCGCTGCAGACAACGTCACGCCCCACGCAGGGGAAATAATAGGTCGTTACGTGCTGTAGGCGAATGAGTCACTGAACGTATACCGTATCTGCGATATATATAAATATCGAAATTGGCTCCTTAGTGTCACATCCCACGTAGGGGAAATAATGTTTTTGTTACGTTCTGAAAAGCGAAAGAAATGAGTCACTGGTCGGAGACCGTATAATATACGATACACACACTGACTCCTTCGCTATATCAAGAAGAGTATATTTCCTCCCTTTTGAAAGAAAAGAAAATGCAGAAAGATAATAATCGTCACCATTCACAGAAGAAAAATTCATGTCACGAATTAAATCCAAAGTGCTATTTGATTAAAAAACTATATATTCAATGTCGGACACTAAACAGTTTGCCAGATTGTCAGATTCATATTTCATAAGTAATGCCGGAGAGGTAAGGTTTGTGACACTGAGTGACTGTCTATCCGTATGAGAGGGAAGGTGTGCGCCACACTGGTTGACTCCGTCGATTCACAGTAGAGAAGCGAGGGAGACAACCCATGTGGACTTATAAATACGACATTGAGACATCATGGTACGCCGCGCAAGTTGTCTCCGTCGCTCCGTCAGAACGAATCAAGGGAGACAACGAGCGTGGGTTCAGAATGTCTGAGTGAAGTCTCAGTCAAGGGACGAACGATAGACGACACTGATTGTACCGGTCGAACCACTGGTGAGAATCGAGGGAGGCAAACAGTGTGGGTTCACACTGAAATTCACTCAGACGAGGGTCTCATAGTGCCGCCCATGATACTCTGGACAGGGGATGTAGCCGTACCGGCCATGGCTAGGGGCAACAGGTGGCACAGGGAAAGCAACACTCCAAGTGGCAGGATCACAGGAAAATTTGGGGGAAGGGGCCACGGGGTAGGAAACACGCTGATTGGACAGTGGCTGGGGTGGATGATGTGGGGTGGGGAAGATGGGTACTTTACAGTTGAAATCTCTGGGTAGGTGACCGTTACGGTGCAAGCCTCCTAGAGGCGGCATGGGGGATCTGTATTGCAGGCGGTCGTCACACATAGTTGGCCGCAGCACAGGCTGGTGGGCAGAGCTAGACCGCATAGACGGCAGGGACGCAAGAGCTGTGGACCTAAGGTTGAAGGCAAGTCGCGAGGCCCCCTCAGTGCTTGGATGGAAATTATCATTCTGTCTGTAGAGCAACTTACGTGTGGCCCCACCACGAGACAGAAACACTGGCACGTTGTCAATGTACAGAGCCCTCGCCTGATCACACGCCGCCATCAGGTTCCTGTTGGATGGAATGATGGCGCTGTTGGCGGGGTGTCGACCAAAGCAGGCAAAACAGACGACATTTTGACGGAGGCGCATGGAAACTTAATTTTCACCAGTTTGAGGAGGGCGGCCCAGGTGTCCACACTGATCACTTGACGGCGTTTGCATGTGTTGATCCCGACATGCAGCACGGCTAAAACAATGTGCGGTGCAGGAGGCTGCGAGTCGAGCCACGCCATCAATTCAGCAATGGACATGCCCGGCACGCATATCTTCTGCATAGGTACAGTCGGTGATACAATCTTGCTACCCACCTCTCGCAAGATTGAATCACCTATTAGCACAGCAGGGACCCCAGGCAAAATCCTCTCTTTGGTCAAGACATCAGCGGGGATAGGGTGATCCTGATGTTGATCACGCTTGGGGCGGCACGTGTTGCTGAGCGATTCCATGCCTATATTTTTGACCTTGCCGTTTGTGCAGTCGTCAACAGAGAGGGCAGCAAAGCGATTGGACACAGGCACGGCGGCGACTACAACGTCACGGTATGAGGCACGGCCAGTGTTGTGTGCGGGCTGGCTCGGCGAGGGAGTGGAGGGAGTGAGACCTGAGCTTTGAATAACGGGGAAGCCATACCAACGGAGGGAGTCTTAGCTAGGTTGATGGCAGGCGGAGATTGGTCAGTGGGAACGGCCTGTCGGGGCTGAGAGGAGGTCAGGGATGGGCCAGGCTTGGTTGACAACAGAGTGCCGTCCGCCTGTGCATCTGTCATCTGCTTCTTGGAGGGCTGGGAAGTGATGCGCAGTGAAGTAAACATGTTGTTGTGGTCACCAAGCTGAGACTTGAGTTTTTTGTTTTCGGCCTCCAGTGACTTGACACGACAACAAAGTTGTTCAAGGTGCTGGTGGAACTCGGCCTTGATGTCACGAATCTCACTCCGGACCAGCTCACGCACCTCTTTCTGTAAGTCATACACTGCACACATGGCTGTGTCGTGTTGAGAGCCGAGAGAGAGAGAGAAAAAAAGAGAGAGAGAGAGAGGGAGAGAGAGAGAGAGAGAGAGAGAGAGAGAGAGAGAGCGAGAGAGAGAGAGAGAATGATTCTTTATTTTACAACGGTGAAAGTTTTGGTGAAACCATTTTTCGAACTTGCCGTTAGAGAGAGAGGGAGGGAGGGGGAGAGAGAGAGAGAGAGAGAGAGAGAGAGAGAGAGAGAGAGAGAGAGAGAGAGAGAGAGAGAGAGAGAGAGAGAGAGAGAGAGAGAGAATGATTCTTTATTTTACAACGGTGAAAGTTCGAACTTGCCGTTAGACAGAGAGAGAGAGAGAGAGAGAGAGAGAGATGATGATGATGATGAAACTTTATTTTTTTCAACGGTAAAAAGTTTTGACAGAAAACAAATCGTCATTTTACAAACTTGCCGTTGCTAACATCTACAGGATAAAAAGAAGGGAAACTATAAAATATATATGTACATACAAAACCCAATAGCATCATTTTATACAGAAAACATAATAATACTCATCACACACACATGCACAGACGCACGCACGCGCGCCGCTCACACATACATCCACACGCACAAACAAACACGAGCACACACACACACGCGCACACACATCAGTATAAAAACCATCTGTATGAAATACGTGAGGTACAGGAAATATTACAGTACCTGAGAAACGTACTAAGTCTGACTCATCAGGTAATCAAAAAGTTTTGTTTTAAAACTTCCTGTTGAGGTAATAGTTTTCAAATGTGCAGGGATGGAATTCCAAGCAAACGGACCAGAGAATGACATACTAGTTTTAAAAAGGTCAATTCTTGGCAGTGGTAGGGGTAAGGTATTGTTTCTTGAGGTCCGTTCACGTTCTTGGTGAGGTGAGAGAGAGAGAGAGAGAGAGAGAGAGAGAGAGAGAGAGAGAGAGAGAGAGACAATGACAATGACAATGACAATGATCCTTTATTTGACAACGGTAAAAGTTTTGGTAATAACAACCATTTTTCGAACTTGCCGTTGCTAATCTACTGATTACAGAGTTACTATCGTTCTAATTGTTTTCTACTACTAAGAAGGAAGAAAAAAAATGACATGACACAGCACAAGCCAAGAATTTAAAAAAAAAAATTAAAAAAGTAAAAATAATGTTGGGGGGAAGTGACATAGGAATTACCAACTTTACTGGTCGGGCATAATGACATGTTGTGAGGTTTAATTAAAAGCAGTAATATAATAGAAATACAGACAACCTAATACGCATACATAACGCATGCACATTTGAGCACGCCACTCTCTATCTCTAATATACACGTGCGCACACGCACACACGCACAACGCACACACGTGCACACACACACGCTTACGCGGCTTAAGCTAGTCAGTCATATGAGTAGCTGGCTACATACAAGCTGTACCGAATAAATATTATGAGTCATCAGTCGAAACCTGTGATACACGCAATTAATGATCTAATGAGAAATAGTATTTTTCAATATATGAAACCTGTGATACACGCATTTAATGATCTAATGAGAAGTAGTATTTTTCAATATATGAAACCTGTGATACACGCAATTAATGATCTAATGAGAAATAGTATTTTTCAATATAAGAGAGAGAGAGAGAGAGAGAGAGAGAGAGAGAGAGAGAGAGAGAGAGAGAGGGAGAGAGAGAGAGAGAGAGAGAGAGAGAGAGAGAGAGAGAGAGAGAGAGAGAGATTTGATTCAATAAAGCTTTATTTATCAACGGTTGAGGCATTGACATCGTTGATAAATAAAGCTTCATTGAATCAAATCTCTCTCTCTCTCTCTCTCTCTCTCTCTCTCTCTCTCTCTCTCTCTCTCTCTCTCTCTCTCTCTCAATGTGATTCAATCTTGCGAGAGGTGGGTAGCAAGATTGTATCACCGACTGTACCTATGCAGAAGATATGTGCCGGGCATGTCCATTGCTGAATTGATGGCGTGGCTCGACTCGCAGCCTCCTGCACCGCACATTGTTTTAGAGAGAGAGAGAGAGAGAGAGAGAGAGAGAGAGAGAGAGAGAGAGAGAGAGAGAGAGAGAGAGAGAGAGAGAGAGAGAATGATTCTTTATTTTACAACAGTGAAAGTTTTGGTGAAACCATTTTTCGAACTTGCCGTGAGAGAGAGAGAGAGAGAGAGAGAGAGAGAGAGAGAGAGAGAGAGAGAGAGAGAGAGAGAGAGAGAGAGAGAGAGAGAGAGAGAGAGAGAGAGAGAGAGAGAGAGAGAGAGAGAGAGAAAAGAGAGAGAGAGAGAGAGAGAGAGAGAGAGAGAAATGAAATGAAATGAAATGAAATCAAACTTTATTTCTCAAGGGATGAAGTAATTGGCACGTGTGCCATTTTTCATACTTGCCGTTGCTACTCTACAAACAGAGGATAATTGTTTTAGAGAGAGAGATACTAATAGTACCAAATTACACAAAGAAAATTTAGGAGACATTAAACATGAAGAGATATTAAACAAAATTCATTCATTCATTCGGTCATACAAACGAAAAACAGAAAGTACACGCAACGCACGCACACACATACACGCTCGCGCGCACACACAGACACACGCTAATGATAACTTGACCTATATACGAAACAAATCATTTGGATCATAGTGAAAATTCACTTCAGACAGCAAAAATTATTTGGATTATAATAGAAACTTGAATTATGTAATTAGGCGATTAGTATTAGTATGGACAAACCATACGGCAGCATGCACTGATTAAGATAAGCACATGTTTGATACGGATACTTGTGGTAGATTATGTATCAGCAGACAAGTACTTGAGGAGGCATTCCTTGAAAGAGGAGAGGGAGCTAGCGTGTGTTATACATGTAGGCAGTTTGTTCCACAAAGATGCGCCTGAGAAATATACACTGGTTTTAAATAGATCTATCCTGGGGCGAGGTGTAATAAAGTTTCGTCTTGAAGTAGAATAACCTGAACTTGCCTGGGTAAAGAGCTTACAAAGATATTCTGGGTGAATCTCATTCCAGGTTTTATACATAACCACACCCTTGTTTAAGAGGTGATGCTTGCTAAGAGGTAGCATTTTCAGTTTTTCAAGTCTTTCGTCAGTTGTCAGGGCTGAATCAGGCAGGATATGTTTCGCTGCTCTCCGATGCAGGGAGTTAAGCCTCTTCAAGTGTATGTCACCGCTGCCATCCCATATCGTGGACGCATAATCGATGTAGGATTTGACATGTGCATTGTAAAATAACTTGCGGGCATCAACATCGATAAAGTACTTCAACTTTGAAAGCATAAAAACATTTCTGGCAACAGTTTTACATACAGCATTTATGTGCGATTGCCACTTCATCTGGTCATCAACAATTACACCAAGTAATCGGTGTTCCGTGACCTGAGTAACGATGTCGTTATGGATAGTCAGGCTGAGTGTAAGTGGCTTGAGCTGGTGCTTCTGACGGGTTGTTATCGTCATGCATTCCGTTTTGGAAGGATTTAAAATCATTTCATTATTTGCGCACCAAGTGGAAGTTTCGCTCAAACCCTGCTGCAAACGGCCATTTAAGGAATCAATACTCTTGTCCGGGGTGTGAATTGTGGCGTCATCAGCGAATAAATCACATGAAATTTTGTCTCTAGTCAAATGTAGCGGCAGGTCATTTATAAAGAGGCAAAATAGAAGAGGTCCTAGGATTGAACCCTGGGGAACTCCCCGTGTTACTAATCCGCTTGAGGAGTATGATCCATTGACCATGACGCGCTGCTGTCTGTCGCTAAGATATGAGGCGAAAAGTGGAGTTGTGCCATGGTGGTAAAGAGATTTCTGGCTGTAGTTATTTGAAGAAGAAATGCATTTATTGCCAAACGAACTACCGAGGTACACACTCAGCTTGGAAAGTAGAAGTTTATGGTCCACAAGATCAAAGGCTTTTCGTAAGTCAATAAATACAGCGCCAGTAAATTCGCCCTGATTTATTGAGCGTACCCACACATCAGTTAGACGTGCTAGGGCCGTGTGACAGCTGTGCTTTGGTCTAAATCCCGACTGAAAGGGATGGATTAATGTATGATTTTCTAAATATTCAAAGAGATGTTTATGGATATGCCGTTCAAGTGGTTTACTAAGGATGGACAATAGTGAGATGGGGCGATAGTTATTAACATCAGTCATATCTCTTGTTTTCGGGAGTGGTATAACCTTGGCTTTTTTAAGTTCCTTTGGGAAAATATTCGTTTGAATGCACAAGTTATAAATATAGGTTATTGTTTCAATAACATAAGTAATAGCTAATTTAAGTATTTTGGGGCTGATTTCATCTGGCCCAGACGATTTCTTATTCTTCATTGAACTAATTGCCCCACCGACTTCGTGCACTGCCAGTGGTGGAATCACAAAATGATCAGATCCTGCAGTTCGTGTTCTACAAAAGTCTACTAGTCTGTCTGAACAAGAGTAGGGCTGAGAACTTGCTTCTATAGGGACAAGAGACTCGGCAACTGAGAGGAAATGGTCGTTAAACATGTCTGCAGTCAGATCAGAAGGGATTAAAGGGGATTTGTTACACTTTCCTGCAGTCACTACGGCCATAGCGCGCCAGAGCGTGGACATGTCTTTGTCTTGTTTAATCAAGCGATCAATGAAAGATTTTTTAGCCTGTCGCGCAAGAGATTTTACGCGATTACGCTCACGCTTAAATTCAGTGAAGCGCTTCTGCTGTCTCAGATAATCTCTCACCCTCATGGCTTGAATGATGTCTTGAGTAAGCCACGACGGGAGCGATGCGTGTTTGACTCGTCTCCTCCGCAGGGGCGCATGTTTATTTAAGATCTTAAAAAATATGGTATACCAAACAGACAGAGCGCTGTCAGGGTCACATTTACTAAATACTTCATCAAAATGTACGCTGTTAAGATCAAACAGAAACTCGCCTTCATTAAAACTTTTAAAGGTGCGATAGGTGATATACGTATGGCATCCTTTCTTTGCTTTAGGGAGTTTAGTAGACCACGTACAGCGGATGGGAAAGTGGTCACTGATACTAAGGTTACCGACAGACACATTATGAACAGACTCTGGATTGGTTGTGTATATATGATCTATGAGTGTGGATGTTGTTTGTGTGATCCGTGTGGGTGAAGTGATTAACTGTTGCAGACCCAACAACGTTAACATAGAGTCCCACGCATGGTGAGGCATTAGCATGTCTATGTTAAAGTCTCCCATGAGGATGACATTGGAGTTGGGATTACAAGCTTTATCACACATACTAAGGAAATCATCATACCACTCAAAGTTCGCAGCAGGGCGGTTACGGTACAGAAGGCCGATAAGAAATGATAGAGATTGGGGGGCCTTCAGCTCAAGCCACATACACTCAACATCTTTGGTTTCTAAATCATGTCGTCTACGTATAAAATCTTGAATAGACGAGTGAACATAAGCAGCTAATCCTGTCTGTCCATGGGCCGTAGGATCACGTCTGATGACAGTAAATCCAGGAATTTGGATGGATATATCTGATACATTTGAATTGAGACGTGTTTCGGACAGTCCAAAAATATAAAACGGGTCTGCTCCATTTAGATAAACACATATGTCAGGCAACTTCTTGCAAAGATGGTAAATAATGAGATGACCAATGCGGAGATCTTTCGTCTTGAGTTTTACGCCACTCATTTCACGCAAAGTCAATGTGTTTGTGGGGGAAAAAAGGAGAAGAAAATCAACAGAATGTATCCGTAACACGTGTCAAAATAGAAAATAATAATAATAATACAAATAATAAGTAAATAAATGCAAAAAACACATTAAACAAAGACTAGAGGCGTAATCACTGGACGCAGGGGAATAGGCCTTCAGAAGGCTTATACACGTCCGTTGGGACTAAAATATCCCAGGTACTCTTCAATGTCTCACACCCCGAATCAACAAAAGATTAAAATCCGGGAAAAAAAATAGTTTTCAGCAATGTCACAAGTAACAGTGAGAGTCTGTGTGGCTGCAATTCGTGCAACTAATGAATATTAACACAGACAGACAGTAGCATTGAAAACTACAATCCACACTTTTGACGGAAATATCGTCAATGAGACTGAAGAGCTCGCTAGAGAAAGTCCTTCAAGCGACTCCGTATACAGTGTAATTAATCTGTATGGTGAAGAACTACACTGGACGTCGTAAGCACTCGCTCTAAACGCACGATGCTAGGCCTGTAATGTTTGGTTGTTGTTTTTTCTCATCAACAATGAAGGTCAAGTCACTGACGTCTTTGTGTCACGAAAGAAAATGACACATAATCTTATTATTTCCTGATAGAGAATGCAAATGAGAAAAATAGCACACAACCTAAAAGAAAAGAAAATTTCAAATGACGCAGAAACTCTGTCCACCCGAGCAGTCACGAACACTTTTTCAAACGACAGTTTTATATATTCATATATATGTGAACGGCACTTGGCACTGAATACACACGAGTGTCCACGTTCAGCTTGCAGTGTCCTACAACGCGAACCAACAAAATAATGCAGTCTGCGCTACAACAAACAAACATCCCTAACTTCCCTAATTACACCGGGGGAGGGGGAAGGGGCGGAAAGGGGGGAGGACGGAGGGGGGTGTGCGGCGAGGTGGAGGGTAATGGGGTGGGGTGCGGGTTACTGCTGTGTGTAGAATTGCAATATGGCTTGTGCAATGCTAACACTTAGCGCCTGAACTTGATCTGAATCAAGAGGGGAGGCAGTGAGGGCTAATCCCCTCTTCTCCCATCCTCTGGTATTAGGCGCTGAAATATGGCTCGCTGTCATAGTAGATGGTAAAGGAGGGTACTCCGTAGCAGCGGACAGTTGTAGCGACCAACTATGCCTCTGTTCCTGACACAGAGGGGTGGGTGGTGTGTGCCCGAGACCTGCGAGAAGCCTCCAGGCCACTCCTGTTGGTCGCAGAAGACTCACGCCTATCAGCGGTCTGACCAGGGGCTGGCTCAAGAGCGACGGGGGCCGGCCCGGGCTGCCGGTGGTGTTGTGTAATACGCTTGTCATCACCAGTTTACTGTGACCCGGGGAGAGGACGCGGGTCGATTGAGTGGCCACCGCTCTGTCCTTACCCGGGGGCGTCGGCGGCAGGTCAGCGCGTCGTACGTTCCGGGCCAGTGTACTAACACCGTGGTCGCTGGGGTGCAGCTTATCATAATAATGACCTGCTTGGGTGCACCTCTGCTTGACAGGAAAGTTGATGTGTGGTCAATGAAAGTGACCTTTTCCTGTTTGCACACAGTTTTGAGGGCTTTGTTTGAGTCGTGTGCAGGTCGGTGTAAGGGATGATGGCTGTCACGTGTCGGGAGGAGGGAAGACATTTGTAGTCTGGCTTTGGGGAACTTTGCTGACAGCAGGCCACAACGTTTGAGCCAGGTTTGTTGGCTGACAGCCCCATCCCAGCAGCTGTTGATGCCGACGTGGATGGTGACAGTCCGTATACTAGGGTTTAAGGGTTGTGCACTCAGCCACTGACCCAGGTGATCCACCCTGAGGCCTGACACTGACAGATTTTGCACCATAGAGTCAGCAGTCGTCATCCTCTTCTCATCGATGAATTTGGTGACAGAATCTCCATTGATAAGAGTGTTTATCTCAGGGCGGATTTTCATTCTGCGGAGTTTGTCCAGTGGTGTCATATTGCTTTCCTGCTGCTTGTAAGTTTGCTGTCCCTTTTTCACGCCGGTATTTTGAGGAATGAGGACAGCAGACTGATTATCATCCTGACCCAACCACTGGAACCTGTTTGATGTTGACACGTTGGCTAGGAACTCAACGCTGACAATGTCAGCATGATTGTGCTGGAAGGAGGGTGCAGAAGTGGAGGGTGCTGGGGAAGGTTGTCGAGCATGAGTTTTTTTTTTTTTTATCGCATTGGATTGGCTAACAAAAGTGTCAAGGCGTTTGTTGATTTCGTCTAGCTTTAAGAGAGAGAGAGAGAGAGAGAGAGAGAGAGAGAGAGAGAGAGAGAGAGAGAGAGAGAGAGAGAGAGAGAGAGAGAGAGAGAGAGAGAGAGAGAGAGAGAGAGAGAGAGAGAGAGAGAGAGAGATGAAATGAAACTTTATTTATTTCTCAAAGGATGAAGTAATTAGCACGTGTGCCATTTTTCATACTTGCCGTTGCTACTCTACAAACACAGGATAATAATTGTAATACTAATAGTACCAAATTACACAAAGAAAAATTAGGAGACATTAAACATGAAGAGACATTAAACAAAATTCATTCATTCATTCGGTCATACAAAACAAACAAAAAACAGAAAGTACACGCAACGCGCGCACACACATACACGCTCGCGCGCACTACACAGACACGCGCTAATGATAACTTGACCTATATACGAAGCAAATCATTTGGATCATAGCGAAAATTCACTTCAGACAGCAAAATTATTTGGATTATAATAGAAACTTGAATTATGTAATTATTCGATTATTATTAGTATGGACAAACCATACGGCAGCATGCACTGATTATACGATAAGCACATGTTTGATACGGATACTTGTGGTAGATTATGTATCAGCAGACAAGTACTTGAGGAGGCATTCATTGAAAGAGGAGAGGGAGCTAGCTTGTGTTATACATGTAGGCAGTTTGTTCCACAAAGATGCGCCTGAGAAAGATGCACTGGTTTTAAATAGATCTATCATGGGGCGAGGTGTAATAAAGTTTCGTCTTGAAGTAGAATAACCTGAACTTCCAGATTTTATACATAACTACACCCTTGTTTAAGAGGTGATGCTTGCTATGAGGTAGCATTTTCAGTTTTTCAAGTCTTTCGTCAGTTGTCAGGGCTGAATCAGGCAGGATATGTTTCGCTGCTCTCCGATGCAGGGAGTTAAGCCTCTTCAAGTGAATGTCACCGCTGCCATCCCATATCGTGGACACATAATCGATGTGGGATTTGACATGTGCATTGTAAAATAACTTGTGGGCATCAATATCGATAAAGTACTTCATATTTGAAAGCATAAAAACATTTCTGGCAACAGTTTTACATACGGCATTTATGTGCGATTGCCACTTCATCTGGTAATCAACAATTACAACAAGTAATCGGTGTTCCGTGACCTGAGTAACGATGTCATTATGGATAGTCAGGCCGAGTGTAAGTGGCTTGAGCTGGTGCTTCTGAAGGGTTGCTATCCTCATGCATTCCGTTTTGGAAGGATTTAAAATCATTTCATTGTTTGCGCACCAAGTGGAAATTTCGACCAAACCCTGCTGCAAACGGCCATTTAAGGAATCAATACTCTTGTCCGGGGTGTGAATTGTGGCGTCATCAGCGAATAAATCACATGAAATTTTGTCCTTAGTCAAATGTAGCGGCAGGTCATTTATAAAGAGGCAAAACAGAAGAGGCCCAGAGAGAGAGAAAGAGAGAGGGAGAGAGAGAGAGAGAGAGAGAGAGAGAGAGAGAGAGAGAGAGAGAGAGAGAGAGAGAGAGAGAGAGAGAGAGAGAGAGAGAGAGAGAGAGAGAGAGAGAGAGAAATGAAAATGACATGAAATGAAACTTTATTTCTCAACGCGGGATGAAGTAATTAGCACGTGTGCCATTTTTCATACTTGCCGTTGCTACTCTACAAACACAGGATAATAATTGTAATACTAATAGTACCAAATTACACAAAGAAAAATTAAGAGACATTAAACATGAAGAGACATTAAACAAAATTCATTCATTCATTCGGTCATACAAAAACAAACGAAAACATAAAGTACATGAAACGCGCGCACACACATACACGCTCGCGCGCACACACAGACACGCGCTAATGATAACTTGACCTATATACGAAGCAAATCATTTGGATCAATAGTGAAAATTCACTTCAGGCAGCAAAAATTATTTGGATTATAATAGAGACTTGAATTATGTAATTAGGCGATTATTATTAGTATGGACAAACCATACGGCAGCATGCACTGATTATACGATAAGTACATGTTTGATACGGATACTTGTGGTAGATTATGTATCAGCAGACAAGTACTTGAGGAGGCATTCCTTGAAAGAGGAGAGGGAGCTAGCGTGTGTTATACATGTAGGCAGCTTGTTCCAGAAAGATACGCCTGAGAAAGATACACTGGTTTTAAATAGATCTATCCTGGGGCGAGGTGTAATAAAGTTTCGTCTTGAAGTAGAATAACCTGAACTTACCTTGGTAAAGAGCTTACAAAGATATTCTGGGTGAATCTCATTCCAGATTTTATACATAAACACACCCTTGTTTAAGAGGTGATGCTTGCTAAGAGGTAGCATTTTCAGTTTTTTAAGTCTTTCGTCAGTTGTCAGGGCTGAATCAGGCAGGATATGTTTCGCTGCTCTCCGATGCAGGGAGTTAAGCCTCTTCAAGTGTATGTCACCGCTGCCATCCCATATCGTGGACGCATAATCGATGTGGGATTTGACATGTGCATTGTAAAATAACTTGCGGGCATCAACATTGATAAAGTACTTCAACTTTGAAAGCATAAAAACATTTCTAGCAACAGTTTTACATACAGCATTATTATGTGCGATTGCCACTTCATCTGGTCATCAACAACTACACCAAGTAATCGGTGTTCCGTGACCTGTGTAACGATGTCATTATGGATATTCAGGCTGAGTGTAAGTGGCTTGAGCTGGTGGCTTGAGAGAGAGAGAGAGAGAGAGAGAGAGAGAGAGAGAGAGAGAGAGAGAGAGAGAGAGAGAGAGAGAGAGAGAGAGGAGAGAGAGAGAGAGAGAGAGAGAGAGAAAGAGAGAGAGAGAGAGAGAAGAGAGAGAGGAGAGAGAGAGAGAGAGAGAGAGAGAGAGAGAGAGAGAGAGAGAGAGAGAGAGAGAGAAATGAAATGAAATGAAATTTTTCAAGGATAAATGATTAGGTACCTTTCAATGACCTTTTTTCAATCATGTCCATGCTAAGGTATAGCACGCACATAAACACACATACACATAATTTTATATATAAAAGTATATATAATAGTGTAAAGTACAGGCAACAATAATTCCATTTCAAATAATCAATGCTCACATTACAACACACACACACACACACACACACATTCACACTGATATATACCAGTTCGCACACACAGACACACACACACACACACACACACACACACACAGACACACACACACACACACACATTGACACCAAGCAAAACATCGAACATTAAACATTAAAACATTATGATGTTATGCTGCAAAAGAAATGACAAAGAACACCTCAGCAAGTCTAAAGTATTATGATACATGAATATGAATAAGGAAATGTTTGTGCAGTCAATGACGGTATGTGAAAGAAAAATATGAACAATATGTTTTCACATGTTCTTAATAGATTTATGCAGTTGGTTCTTGAAAGTTCGTAAAGAAGGTGCTGCTTTAATGTCTGCAGAAACTGTGTTCCATAATTTTGCACCAGAGTATGAGAGGGACGTCTTGTAAATATCTAAGCGGGGCCTTGGTACTACCAGATTGTTCCCTGATGTTCCACTAACTCTGTGGGCAAGTGCGAACAAATTAGAGAGATAGGCTGGTGAGTCTGAGAGGGTGATTTTGCGCATGAGTACCAACTTATTATAAATGAACTGCTTGTCAAGTGGCAGGATATCCAGCTGCTTGAACTTGTAAACAGTATTAACGACTTGCATGGGTCTGTCAACGATTAATTTGATTGCCCGCCTGTGAAGCGAAATCATCCTTTTGAGATTAGCATCACTGCTCCTATCCCAAACTGAGGAGGCATAATCCAAATGTGGCTAAATATGGGCACAGTAAAAAACGTTTCCTTGTTGATTCGTTAGTAAAATATCTTAGTTTTGATAGTAAGAATAAGTTTTTTTATATTGTTTTACACACTTTGGTAATATGACTTTGCCAACACAGTTTGTCATCAATGATGATTCCAAGCACACACTGTTCCTTGACTTGCTCAACAGACTGCCCATTGAAATAGAGCTGTAGGGGAGGCGGGTTCAGCTGATGCTTTTGTCTAGTAGTAATTAACAGTTTGGTCTTAGTAGGATTCGGAATCTTATAATTGTTTTGACACCATGTGGAAACATCATTCAAGCCGCTTTGTAGGGACTGGGTTATGCAGGATGCATCTGACGATGACACGTCAAGAGTTCCATCATCAGCGAAGAGACTACAGATTACACGGGGGTCAGATATATGTAAGGGAAGATCGTTTATAAAAACTGAAAATAATAATAAGGCGTTTATTGCACGCCAAACAGAAACGATATCTTTTTTGCCTTTCATGAGATGGTGAAAGTGAAACCTCTGAGCATTTCTGACTAAATATTTTATAAGATTTCTTTGTTTTCGGTAAGCTACAAAATTATTGCTCCTTTTATGATCATCTCGGAGCTGCATGGCATCCTTGATTTCATTGTTCAAACACGCGGGAAGCTGGGGATTTTTCACTCGTGTACCATTCAGACAAAGCCTCGTTATGGTCACCTTGGCTGTGAACTGTGTGGAAAGATACTTGACTTAGGGCGCGCAGAAATACGTCTTTGTTGAAGCGCTCCAAAGATCTATATCTAATAGTTGTGTGCTAGTGTTTACGAAAAGTTGTATTTGCTTTCAATGCCTAGCCACAACAGACAGGGTAATGATCACTAATCCCTATTTGGGACACCTCAACTCCCACTACCCTTGACATGAACATTTCGTACAATATTGACATTTGTGGTGTATATTATATGGTCTATCAGTGTAGAAGATGACGAAGTCACTCTTGTTGGTCACTGGACAAGCTGTTTCAAACCTAGAAAATTTAACATGGATCTCCATGAAGAATTGCCTTGCTTTTGTAAATCAGCGTTAAAGTCACCCAAAATATGTATATCAGCTTTGCTCCGTAAAACTGTATCCATCATTACTACAAAGTCGTCCTGCCACGAACCTGTGGCGGCTGGGTTTCTGTACACAAAACCTATCAAAATAAGGGATGATTTGGTCAACTTTATTTCTAACCACATGCACTCAATATTAGGGAGTTTAAAATCACATCGCCTCGTTACAAACATTTTGATAGAATTGTGCATGTACACTGTTAGACCAGTATGACCGGGGACAGACGCATCTCGTCTAAGAATGGAATATTTTTGTACGGATATGGCACAGTCACTAATATTTGCTGTTAGGCGAGATTCCGTAAATCCAAACATGTGAAATGGTGAAGACTGGTTTAGGAGAACATTTATATCTGGTATTTTGTGACAAAGGTGATATACATTAAGATGGTCAATATTTAATGCATCGATATTTTTGCTACTTTTTGGCATAATAAAAGACAACCTTTAAATGGAGGAACAACAAATAATAATACAATATAATAAAAAGTATACAAAAAAAAATAAAAAAAGCTAAAGAAGATAAGCAAGTAGCGCAGGGTCTTATGGCATGGAGATCAGTACGGATAAAAGCAAAGTGATGATCAACACCACAAGCGACAGCAGCAGCAACATCCACATGAACGGCCAGAAGCTAGAAGAGGTCAATAGCTTCAAGTACTTGGGAGCCACCTTGTCCAAAGACGCTAGTTGCATAGCAGAGATTCGTATCAGGATAGGTACAGCAACATCCGCAATGGCCAGGCTGGACAGGATCTGGCGAAGTAACTCCATCAGCTTCACCATCAAGTACAGGCTTTACAAGTCCCTCGTAGTGTCTATTCTACTCTACGGCTGTTAGACTTGGACACTGCTTGCAGACTCAGAAAAGAAAATCCAGGCCTTTGAGAACAAGTGCCTGAGGAAGTTGCTCCGCATCTCGTACCGCGAGCACAAGACCAACGAATATGTACGGAGCATCATCAAAGATAATAAAGACACATCTTCACTCTGGCGTGCTGTAAACCTTGTTACTAGAGGCAGAAGTAAGAAATCCCCAGCAATCCCTGCCAACCTTAATGCGAACACTTTTAAAAACCACTTTCTCTCTGTTGTTGACTAACTTATCCCCACAAGCTCAGATCAACACCAGTATAATTGTCCCGAGGGCTTGCAGAACTTTTGTGACCATAGGACAGCCGGCAAATATCCCTTTTCTATTCCTGCATTGGCTGTGCACGAGGTTGGTAAGCTAATCGTGTCAATGAAAAGCAAAACGTCCGCAGGCCCGGCCGAAATCGGCCCCAAGATTTTGAAAATCGCCCTCTCGTACGTCGTGGAATCTCTTACCTATATTTATACCTTGTGCATCAAGCACAACACGTTCCCAAAAGATTTGAAACGTGCAAAAGTAATGCCTTTACCAAAGACAAGAGATCTCACTGATGTTAACAACTACAGACCAATTTCACTCTTGTCAACTCTTTCGAAGCCCCTAGAGAGGCACGTCCATAAACATTTGCACAAGTACTTAGATGAAAGGAATCTCCTTCACGCTTTTCAGTCAGGCTTTTGTCCTAAACACAACAGCCATAACTAGACTAATAGATACTTGGCTGACGTCACTAAACAAATCAGAAT
>BTPG01000001.1:335137154-335219654 GCA_036245525.1 Semisulcospira habei | reverse complement strand
AACAAAGTCTTCATGAAGTATCAGCTTGGTGTATAAACAATTCTATGGTTGTTCATCCAGCCAAAACGAAATCGATGGTAGTCGCCACGCGCCAAAAACAGCAGATAATGCCTCTATTACTTAACCTTTCACTTAAAGGTAGTCAGGTAGAACAGGTAAATGAACATCGAGTACTGGGGATTAAAATCGACAGTCAGCTAAAATGGCAAGCTCATACAGACGCCTTATGCAAAATAGTAGCCAAAAATCTCTTTATGTTATCAAAACTGAAATATTATACTGATTCAGATACCCGTAAACTATTTTATAACGCTCACATACGTTCTTATATCGATTACGCGTCATCGGTATGGGATGGGTGTAGTGAGGTCCATTTAAAGAGACTCAATTCCCTACACAGACGAGCGGCCAAAATAATCTGCCCTGATCAACACCTTAGCACTGAAGAAAAGCTCTCAAAAGCAGGTCTCCTGCCACTTCAAGATCATTTTAAATATAACAAAGCAATCTTTATGTTCAAAGTGTGGAAACGCAAAACACCTGAGTACATCTCCACTTTGTTCCGTAAGTCTGAGTCCAAGCTTGGAAACATCAGAAAGCTTTTCATAGTCCCAAAACCAAGGATCGATCTATATAAAACTAGCTTATCCTTCTCAGGGGCACTTATCTGGAATGCCCTTCCAGACCATGTAAAATCCGCCTCCTCGCTAGCCTGTTTTAAAAAGGGTCTCTTTAAATATTTTGTGGATCACTCGTAGGGATGACTCAACCACTTGTATTATATGTTTCTTTTTATGCTGGGTCCAATTTATTCCCAATTAAGTCTGTTATCCTTTTCAATTATCATTTGGACTACTTAGCTCTGTCTATGTGTGAAGGGGGGTGGGTGGGGTGGGGGGTGTCTGTGAGTCTATGAGTATGTCTGTCTATGTGAATAGTGTTGTCATCTCTTTGCAAGTATTATGTTTACTTATATGTATGTATATTTGTAGTTAGTCTTGTAGTTGTTAGCAACGGCAGGTTTGTAAAATGGCTGTGTCGATGACGATGTCAATGCCTAAACCGTTGTAAAATAAAGTTTCATTGATTCATTGATTCATTGATTCATTGATTCTCTCTCTCTCTCTCTCTCTCTCTCTCTCTCTCTCTCTCTCTCTCTCTCTCTCTCTCTCTCTCTCTGTCTCTCTGTCTCTCTGTCTCTCTGTCTCTCTGACTCTCTCTCTCTCTCTCTCTCTCTCTCTCTCTCTCTGTCTCTCTCTCTCTCTCTCTCTCTCTCTCTCTCTCTCTCTCTCTCTCTCTCTCTGTCTCTCTCTCTCTCTGTCTCTCTCTCTGTCTCTGTCTCTCTCTCTGTCTCTGTCTCTCTCTCTGTCTCTCTCTCTGTCTCTCTGTCTCTCTCTGTCTCTCTCTGTCTCTCTCTGTGCTGGAACTTAGTATGTAGCACACCACCACCCCTTCCCTCCACCACCATCGCCCCCCTTCCCTATCCCTCGACCACCGCCATGGTTCCTATCACTTGACGCGCTGAGCGAAGACATCACCCCTCCACCCCCTCCACCGCATTTCCTGTACACTATGTCCACCCATCGCATAACACGCGCCGCCGCCAAAACTCCAAAACCCACACTTCAAAACATCAACTCCACTGAGGACCCCATACAAAAAAATTTTGAGACGGACTCTACGCGAGTTCAACTGTGGAGATTAGCTCTGCATGAACGTTACATCAAACACCCCCTGCCCCCTGGTTACAGAGCCGAATGGATTGACCAGGACAGTGACAAAGACGAAATAGACTCTGCCATCTTTCCCCTGCAAAATGATGCCCTACATAGTACCCTGATACGAGTCTACAGGGGCCCAGGCAAGAAACTCGCCGTTGCTATCACTATCTTTTACACCACTTGTCTGATCAGAGCCCAGGGAGCACGCTGCCAAGACTGGATAGATAAAGAATTTGAACCGCTCAAAGACTGTGTGGAAAAAATGTTGTCTGCCCAGCAGTCTCCATCCCTAACACCCCCCGCCGATCAGCTGGCCCTGCCACCGCCCTCCCCCGCCAAAGTCGACACGTACCCCCAGGCCTCCAATCTCTCACCTCCACACAGCAATGGTGTGGTGACTTTTAGCGGCACATCACCCCCTGACACGACCCAGTCCCTACCTAGCCAACCTGCTGACCCCGCCCAGCAAGCCCTTCTCCTGTCGCTTGACTGCTCTGACAGCAAAGGAGCCCCCGCTGACAACAATGGCCATTCAGTGGTGGCCACACCTACCAGTCCCACCCTGTCCATCCGAACTGACCACCACCTCGCGGTCGTATCAGACCGTGAGAGAATCGTCACACATGGTCCACTTGTTTTCCCGCTACATCTTAGTACTCCGTCAATTCCCCACATGCCCCTCCCCATTGCACAATTAGCCACCCTGCCAGCCGCCCTGCGATATATGTGTCAGATGCATAAAAAAATGGAAACCGCAGAGGCTCACATCAATGAACTTCAATCTCAACTACGAGCCGTGAAGAATCAGATGGCTAGTGTCAAGGCTGAATGTGACAAACTCCGTCAGCAACAGAACATACTCGACGCCCAAGTGAAAGACAATGAGGTCAAAATCAAACATGGTCTTTCTGTTGTTGAGAAAGACCTAATCAAAGTGGAACAGGCCACAGGTGCCGAATTCCTTAAACTAGCTACGGAGAAGGAAGCCATCGCCAAACAGGTGGCAAAACTTGTTGCTGCCAAAGATGCACAGGGTGCCTCGATTGGTACTTTGAAAAGTCATGTTGAACTGCTTACGCAAATGAAATCAACCCTATCCTCCACGTCTCCCTCACCTGGCCCCCGGCCCCCAGCCACCCCGTCTCCTACCAGTCATGCGTCTAATACCCTAGATCCTGACTCCCGCCGGTCGAGTAGCCCCCCACCTTTTGAATCACTGTTCGGCGTCACTACTCACAACCGTTTTGCTCCCCTCGACGCGCAGCAAAGTGACAACAGAACAAGTGATGTAACCAGAAAATCTGACAGTTCGAAACCCGGTTCTTCAGACATTGCAATCAACACCACCAAGCTGCTGACACCCTATGAAAAGTTGTGCCTGGTGAAGGTGAACCCGCAATCTCACGCTCTACTCCTTGGCGACTCGGTCATCCGGTTCGTTGACGACCGGAAAATGTCGGCGCCGGACTTTATCGTGCAGAACATGGCGGTGTCAGGCCTGACAGTCAGCGATCTCCTCAAGTGGCTTGGCACGCGCCAACCTGTCCGACATGTGCGCCACGTCACCTTTCATGTTGGTATTAACAGCTGCCAAAACATGAATGCGCCGGTTTCCTGCAACACGTGGCTGCAGCTGATCAACCTGCTTGCCAGGAAGTTCCCGCAGGCGTCTCTCCAGGCGTCCACCATCATGCCGCCCTTTGGTCAGCGCCACCCCCTGTTTGCAGCAGCAACAAAATCCAACGACAACCTCCACGCAGCCTGCAGACAGGCGGATATCGCCATAGTCGACCACACTGCCACCAGGAACCTCGCCCCCCGTCAGGCCCTCTATCGTGACGGCGACAGGAAACACCCCAGCGCCGAGGGCACCAAACGCATGGCCCTCAACATACGGTATGGTGAATACCGGCCTTCTGCACCTCACCGCGACCAAAGTCGCGCGGCAGTCTACAAGGACCAGTCTGACCACAACAGTCTACAGCCGTGCAATTCTGACAGGTCAGAAGGGCGTGGCCACAACCTGACTCGGAGACACGACCATGGCAGGTCTGAGGGGCCAGTCCACCACGGCCAGGCCTTATCAGGTCAACTGAAGCAGCCCGCAATGTGCCGCCCACAGCCGGGTGACGCAATTTCCCACCATCCGCGTCCCCAACAGGTTTTCGTGGGACATCAGCCAGCAAACTTTCAGCCGACTGACTTTCCGCCCTTGGGTCCTACGGGACCAAGTCCTGCAGTCACGCCGGCTCCGCCATCTTCTACTAACGCCTGGGGTCGTGCTGGCCCTACTTGTGTTGACAGTTTTCACCTCCCGGACCACGTCTTGAGACAAATCGCACAGCTTATTTATTCATCCAGGCCCAGTGCATAAGCACACTGCCTGTGTTTGTACATGATTGTGTTGAAATGAATCCTCGTGGCATCACCAATACCTCATGTTAAGCACAGCCAGTGCGATACAATTCAAACCTCGATTTCGTCAGACAGTGCCGATACAAGATTGTGTCACAGAGACTCGTTATAACATTAACTATATTTAATGTTATGTAAGTCGCTGTGACACAGTGCATGCTGCAACGATTTATTAAACAGTACAGTACAGTTCACAAGACTGTGTCACGGAGACTCTTAGATGACATTAACAAAACTTAATGTTATTTGTGTCACTGCGACACACTAATATGCGATGATTTAGCATATCAGTCAAACTACGCTGATACAAAGTATGCTGATACAAGATTGTATCACAGAGACTCTTCCCAACACTAATGAATCTTGGTGTTGTGTGAGTCGCTGCGACACAATGGAAACCATGATTTAGGTTATGAAATTATATTGAGAATTGTGTCACAGAGACTCTTCATAACATCATCTAAGCTTGATTTTATGTGAGTCACTGCGACACAATAATAAACAATGATTTAGCGAATGAAACCATGCCGATACAAGATTGTGTGACAGAGACTCTTCATAACGTCTTCTATTAACTGTTGTGAGAGTCTTTTCGACACAATGTCAGCGCTGATCTGATATTTGGAGTGGAGGATGATGTCATCGATTGCTTTATTTTTAATAGTAAACATAGACTTTCAGACATACAGTATTTTTATGACGTTTTAGATTGACAAGGTGATTTGCTCTTGCATAAACTTATTATCACAGACTGTTGCATGACGTCTCATTTATATCACGAATGTGACTTTTTTTTTTTCCTTCGTAGTTGTAATAACTACGTATGGTGTTGCTTGGACCCAAAGGGACCTATCTTTAAACCTGTGACTGGACTATAACATAGAGCACGGTGGACTTTTATTGCGTTGCTTGACAACCTTGCTTATCCCTGCTTTCCGGAGAAAAGCTAACCAGTGCGTCTGTGCAGGCTGAAACAATAATATACTCGAGTGGTTTCTCAGTTGGCGACACAGCTAATCCAAACAAAGGAGTGACGGATTGTTTTGACCGCGTGTTGTCTGCTGTGATTGCACTAGTCACCGCCAGCAGTCACGTGTGAAGATTGTTTGAGCGTGTGATAGTTTGTTTGAACCGCCTACAGCTCTTGACTATTGGAATCCTCTAGTACCAATTGGATACTTAGACACTTTGTGTTGTGTAATTACACGCTAGGTGTCTATACGATTTTTTTTTTCTTCAGCCCACACATTGTTTTTTTTTGTTGTTTGTTTTGTTTGTTTTTTGTTTTGTTTTTGTTTATTTTTGTATTTGCTGTTATTATTGTTTTTGCTCTGTTCTGCTTGATTATCTATACGTTCGCCTTTAATATGTCAACAGGTGGCAACAGCATTCATTCTTTAAATATCGGTCATCTTAATGTGTATCACCTTTGTCACAAAATACCAGATATAACTATTCTCCTAAACCAGTCCTCACCATTTCACATTTTTGGATTTACGGAATCTCGTCTAACAGCTAACATTAGTGACCATGCCATAGCTATATACAATTACTCCATTCTCAGGCGAGATGCATCTGCCCCCGGACATACTGGCCTAGCTGTGTACGTACACAATTCCATCAACAACTATGTAAAGAGGCGTTGTGATTTAGAATCCCCTAATATAGAGTGCATGTGGTTAGAAGTTAAAACGACCAAGTCCTCGCCTGTTCTTATAGGTTTTGTATATAGAAACCCAGCGGCCTCAGCCTCCTGGCAGGACGAGTTTGTGTTAATGATGGATGTGGTTCAGGAGTCCAAAGGTGATGTACATATTTTGGGAGACTTCAACATAGACTTGCAAAAGCAAGGACACACTTCGTGGAGATCTATGTTGAATTTTTTAGGGTTGAAACAGCTTGTCCAGTCACCTACTAGAGTGACTTCCTCATCTTCAACGCTGATAGACCATGTATATAGCACAAATGTCAGCGTTGTAAAAAATGTTAGCGTACCTAATATTTCCATTAGTGATCACTTTCCTGTTTGTTTTACGTTGTATGTTAGGTTAGCTAAACAGTCAATCAAAGGACACACTACCATAATGTATAGATGTTTTAAAAAATTCGACCAAACTGCTTTTTTATATGAACTATCTTTAGTACCATTTTATGATATAAAAAACTGCAAAAACCCTAATGATGCCCTGTCACGCTGGTACGAGCTGTTTCTCGCCGTTCTGGATAGACACGCGCCTAAGCGCATCAAACGCGTCAAATATCCTGTTATGCCAAAATGGCTCTCTGGTGAGATAAAACAAGCAATGGAAGTAAGAGATGAATTAAAACGAGACAAGAAATTTACTGAATACAAGAAGCAGCGAAACCATGTCAAATCTCTAGTTCGTAAAGCACAGAGGCAAAATGCAGAACAAATTATTGCCGACGGCAAAGACATCCGTTCAGTCTGGCAAGTAATAAACAATTTCACCAAAGGTAACAGTAAACGATCGCCTAATATTCCGCCCGATCTTACTGCTGAAGCATTCAACGCTCACTTCATAACTGTTGCTCAAACTCTGGCCAAGTCAAATACACCTAACCCTGTAAACTACACTTGCTCTCATCAACTAAGTCACCATAGTCAACAGAGAGCCTGCGGCCCATTTTTAGTACCGCTTATGACTGTCCTAGATGTAGGCAAATCTATTTCCAGTTTAAAGAACAAATCGTCTTGCGGTCCAGATGGCATTAGTAGTCAGATTTTAAAACTATCTCTGCCCTACGTCGTCGAATCCCTGACCTTTATTTATAATTTATCGATCACACATAACGTTTTTCCCGACGAGCTGAAAAAAGCGAAGGTAATCCCGCTTCCCAAAAGCAAAGATTTATGCAACCTAAACGAGTACAGGCCCATTTCCATATTATCCTGTATTTCAAAACCGCTCGAGAGACATATCCATACTCATCTTCTAAACTTTTTGGAGCAAAACCATCTGATAACTGCAGCACAATCAGGATTTCGACCTCTACATTCGTGCCAAACTGCCCTCAATCATTTAATTGATAAATGGCTCTCTGCCATAAATGACAATAAAGTATCAGGTACAATATTTCTTGACCTGAAAAAAGCTTTTGATCTTGTCAACCATTCTATCCTACTAAAAAAACTACCATTCTATCACATTGACTCAAATACTGTCTCCTTTATATCTTCCTATCTCAGGGACAGAACACAGAAAGTACTGCTAAATGGCAAGTATTCCTCTGAGGGTTTAGTAACTTGCGGTGTTCCACAGGGGTCTATTCTAGGGCCCTTGTTATTTAATCTTTTTATTAATGATCTGCCACTGTGCATATCTCATTTAGACGCAAACTGTGATCTGTTCGCAGATGACACGACCATACACAACCATTAATAAGGTACTCCAACAAAGTCTTGATGAAGTAGCAGGCTGGTGCAGTGATAATCACATGATTATTAGTATTCCAAAGACAAAGAGTATGTTAGTTACTACACGTCAGAAACACCAGCATGGCCTACCACCTTTAACACTTTCCTTAGATAGGCAGCTTGTTGAACAAGTAACTAGGCATCGCTTATTAGGCGTTATAGTGGACAACCAATTAAGCTGGGAGCCGCATACTGACTCAATATGCAAAACAATATCCAAAAATTTGTTCCTGTTATCTAAACTACGCCATATAGTTAATACTGATATCCGTAAACTCTTTTTCCATGCGCATATCAAAACGCATTGTGACTACAGTTCTACCGTCTGGGATGGATGCAGCGAAGTTCACATGAAAAAAGTTAATTCCTTGTATCGTCGGGGCATTAAATTAATACTTCCCAGTCCTACTTCGACTGATGAAAAATTAAAATCTCTCAAGTTACTAACATTGAAGAAACAGTTTGAATTTAATCGCTGTGTTCTACTGCACAAGATCATGCATGGAAAAGCCCCACCCTATCTAAAAACTCTATTTTCCGACAATAATAGGAAAAATACGAGAAATAGTTCGATCCACCTTCCAAAAATTAGATTAGACATCTGTAAAACCAGTCTGTCTTTTTCAGGCGCTAAAGCGTGGAATATGTTACCTCCACACCTAAAATCAATTTGTAAGATTAGCGTCTTCAAAGATCGCCTCCATAAATATTTACTTCAGAAGTAATAGTATGTTCGGCTCCCTTATGCTACTATTCGTATAGTTAGTGACAAGTTTCCTATTACCTAATACTCTTCTACTGTTGCTACAGATTATGTAATAGCTCGACTGTCTGCATTAACATGTCAGGTTCATACCTGTGTATATAATTATGTATATATATATATATATATATATATATATATATATATATATATATATATATATATATATATATATATATATATATATATTCTTTTAATTTCTATTTTTTTTTCCCTCTGAGTGGTGGTGGTGGGGGGGGGGGGGTAGAGGGGGGATGGGTCTTTTTACTTACATATGTTTTATTTTTTGATGTATCGTCTGATGTATTTTTATATGTGTAGAGTAGCAGGACAGTTTGGAAGATAGGCATTGCTATGCCTAAAACTTTTTATCCTGAATAAAAACGTTTCATCATCATCTGTCTCTCTCTGTCTTTCTGTCTCTCTGTCTGTCTGTCTCTCTCTCTCTCTCTCTCTCTCTCTCTCTCTCTCTCTCTCTCTCTCTCTGTCTCTGTCTCTGTCTCTCTCTGTCTCTCTCTGTCTCTCTGTTTCTCTGTCTCTCTGTTTCTCTGTCTCTCTGTCTCTCTGTTTCTCTGTCTCTCTGTCTCTCTGTCTCTCTCTCTCTCTCTGTGTCTCTCTCTCTCTCTGTGTCTCTCTCTCTCTGTCTCTGTCTCTGTCTCTCTCTCTGTCTCTGTCTCTCTCTCTGTCTCTCTCTCTGTCTCTCTGTCTCTCTCTCTGTCTCTCTGTCTCTGTCTCTGTCTCTGTCTCTCTCTCTGTCTCTGTCTCTGTCTCTCTCTCTGTCTCTCTCTCTCTCTCTCTCTCTCTCTCTCTCTCTCTCTCTCTAACTTACATAGTCCGAATCTGGTAGAATGGCTAGGATGGGGAATACCTAATGGTGCATTTTGGGATTTTTGTAACCGGACTGGGTGTAGGCGACTTAAATAGTTTATCAGATAGACAAAAACTGCCCATCTAATACAGTACTCAAGTGCCTACTCAGTTTAGTCCGCATCCCTTTTGTGGTCTAGGAAAGGGCTGGAGATTGCTGTGGAGAGTAAACTATAAGACAGTCTACTCTAGTCTCGCATGCGCACAAAATCCGTGTTTACTTGCCTCGCGTTGTGTTCAAAAGTCAAAGTTATCTGCGCACTGGACTGACCACAGTATCCAGAAAAACCCTATTTTGACTGGACATGGTGTTTGTTACTGTTAGCGTTTCTACTGCGCTACTAAGCTACTAACGTGCGCTCGCACGATCAGTCACACCGTCATATATTCAGATACTTTTCCCCCCTCTCAACAGAGAGACGCCGGGGGGGGGGGGGGGGCACAGTCAACGGGGTGGGTTCAACCAACTTATCAGCCGTAACGGGTCACGTGGCAAGAGCGGGCAGCATGGCGACTCGTCATCAGCCCGTGGCAGATCGCAACCCTTAATGTCTGCCGCCCCGGGCCGCCTGCACACCAAACGTCGACCAGCCAGCTTAGCCAACCGCCATCAAGCAACGTGTTGGGGCGACAAAATCTCCAAGTACACCAGGGGCCCCAGCTCCTCTCTTCAGATTCCCCGCTACTAGTGCCAGCAGGAACTCCAGTGGCCGCACCTCCCTTAAACGCCTGGTTCCAGAGTCAGGGAGCGGAGACCAATACGGCCCTGGATCCCCAACACCTGCTCCAGTTCCTGGCGCAGTTCCTTAGACCGTTTGTCTGAAGGACATCCCACTACCTCTTTTACTTCCAGGGCCAAGCTGCACAGACTTTAGAATGTCATCCCTGCACTGTGTACACACGGAGAGCGATGAATGGACGTTTACTGCTCTAAGGTTTTGTCTCATCAGTTTTCGCTCAGCAGGGCGCACAACTGGTCGGGAATTGCCTTTCTGCTTTCAGGGTCAATCAGTCGCTCCTACTGACTTTGCGCTGGAAGTAAAAAGGGTCGCGTGTGTGTGTGTGTGTGTGTGTGTGTGTGTGTGTGTGTGTGTGTGTGTGTGTGTGTGTGTGTGTGTGTGTGTGTGTGTGTGTGTGTGTGTGTGTGTGTGTGTGAGAGAGAGAGAAAGGAAGTATGAGTCCCGATAGACAATGAATTCAATAGAGCCGCATCAATCATTAATTTACATCATTTTTAATATCATATTTTTGATTCTCTATTACACCCCCGTTATTTCCGTATCAACCCTTTGATTTTTAAAAAGTGACGAGCATGACTGATGCGGCCTTATTGATCTGATTATCTTTCGGGACTCATACTTCCTTTCTCTATAACTATTGTCTCTATCAATACCTAATGACCTTAATAATTAACTAATTACGGTCATTAACTTTTACATGACTGTTTCTCTCAAATCAAACCAAAATCCTGTTAGTGCACTCTATAATAAACTAATGACTTTTACACACCCCAAATAATTAGAAAATTACTCTCCATTGTTTCTCAATACTGCCAGAGTCGATTTCCGAAAAAACTCACATGCTCTGTCCCACACATAACATTTCAGTTCACGCATGACAAGACTCAATGACAAGCCCTCTTTCAATGCGATGAGAACATGCTTTAGGGCCCCCATTTACATGTCACGCGTGAAAAGATCTTTAGAAATTTATAGTGCAGGCAAGTTCACAGGGGGGACTGCTCAGTGCAAACTATTCAATTGGCTCTGTTTAAGCACGGCTCTGAACATAACAAGCCAAACATACACGCACACACACAGACACGCCAGTTGCAAACCAAGATAATTCAAGGGCAGTGCTAGATTGCCATACAAATTATACACACACACACACACACACACACACACACACACACACACACACACACACACAGTGACAAACATTAACTGGCATACATACATATAAACATACTAACATAAAACATGTATAAACAAAAACATTAAGTACAAACCTTGCAACACAGGTACACATTATTTTCACAAGGGTAATATCCCATGACAATCACACGCCTGTCAGAGCTGGTAGACCATGCCTGCCACACACACTCAGTATGCTGTTGTGGTCTATACAATTTCAGCTATGTTACACATGGGCCCTTGCATGCGTAGGCTTTTGCTCAAAATTATGACTAGACTGATTTCAGTGCAAACAGACTGGTGTTCATGGTGACATACGTTTTCCACGAGCCAGTCCAATACACTCCCGCACTCCCTAGGACTCCCTAAAATGTATGTCACGTTAACGTGAATGAGGACAAGTGACGACTATTGTCTGCTGAATGGTCTGTCCTGACTGTTGCTCATGTTGCTAGGTACTGAAGTGACGCATTTATACATTAACATACATGTCTTCATAGCCACCTCACATAGAGAAAGATGTCTGATTTAAAAGTTTATATAGATGTGCTATTACGTACCTGTCTTTTTAATCCAGTGTACAGTAACATGAAAAAGCTGTAGACTTGTTTGCCTACAGTGAGTCATAAACACCTGTTTGTCTGCACCGAAATTGCTCTCGTCACATACACACAAACACTTTCACACACACACAAACAAAAAACAAAACAAAACAAAAACACACACACACACGCACTAGCACACACACGCTAACACACACACACATGCTAACATACACACAAAATCACCATACATGTCACCCGACGCCAAAACACAAGGTTTAAGTATGGCCTCTTGCCAGTGAAATATTATTGTAAGATTTTTCTTCCGGGTGCATACTGTCTAAACAAGCCTGACGCGAGTCATTGAAACCCACCAGCCCGTGAGAGATAATAACTCTTATTCAATTTCACGCCCTGTGGGCTAGACTGGTGTACATGACTAGACTGTAAATAAGGTGAAAAGAGACACCTCAGAAAATCATACCTTGCTTTATACAGACACCCGACCGAGTACATATACAACAGATCTTCAAGACACCCCCACCCCCCACCCCCCAACACTGACACACACACACACACACCAAGAGTTTGCGGTTGATTGATTTGTGAAAAATCATTGTGAAATATTTTTGCCTTGCGCCACACCACAAATTATTGACTTGTTATTGCACCCTGTGTCTAGAGCTTCTCAACTATAACCCAGTGCCCAGCAACCTCTCAGCTAGTCAGAGTGGTGGGGTTGTTTCTTAAATCTGTATGTCATTTATAGTCTAAGGGAAACAACTTCTGTATAGTGGATGTCTCTTATGTCCCATGAGCAGAAAATAAAGTGTGTTTACTGCTGTGGTTTTAATCTAAATCTATCTAGCTTACATAAAGCGGTAACACGTCTGGGGTAAACTCAAAAACTATTGACTACATTTGCTGAATGGTGCAAACGTATAAAGTTACTGTTCAGTGTAATTTCCTAGAAAACATGATTTTGCTTGATAACAATTTATTCTTTTGTTTGTCTAATAAAAATGACAGACGGACAAATCCAAGTGTTTGATGTTACAGAATGCTTCAAAGATGTTAAGTGTTTTTATGACTTAAAAACGCGTGTGTTTGGACCCAGCTTTAAACTCTCAACACCGTCAATAAGGATATACACGACATATAACATTACTTTGGAATATTCAGATGGATTACGATATGATTATGAGACTGTTGATCTTAAGACAAATGCTTTTAAAGTTTATAATGCTAACAGTGGCCACTTGCGTTGGTTTGAGGTATTGTGTAATGACATATTTGATCAATTAAGAAAACTACATTGTTATATTGAAAGTGTTACATTTAATAAAGTGATATTACACCTGCAGGACAAGACTTCAAGACAAACACCAGGAAAGTGTTTGACTTGTTTACCATAACTACCGATAATACAGTATTACATATGGTGTGACAATGGTAATATATTTTTTATTTATTATTTTGTCGGACAAATAAAAATGACGGACAATTCTCAAAGCCCATCAGGCTCATCTAGTTTAAGAAACGTGTTTCACACAACAAACTTACCTATATCTAATAGTAACAATGTCTATGAATCAATAGAAAACTCTTTTTCTGTCATACAACAAAATCTTCTTACAGGCAGTGTTAAAATTCAGATTGTTGCTAAAATAGAATTTACTAGAGTAGACGGTGAAGTAATTGTTTCGTATATATCAACAAGACAACACACAGTTAACACAGGAAGAGAACCGGAGGTGGAGAACGTGTTTAGAGACAGACTATTACCTGACTTCCTCCAAGCAATTGACAGTGCAAAAATGAAGGGGTCTGGCTGGCATGAAGGACATGTACATGAACTACAACTAAAGCAGTCTAGGTATCATCCTATACTAGGTAAATCATGGTTGCCACTGCCAACAGAGGTTGCAAACAAAAAGGCTGTTGTTAATATTCAGAACAATGACAACTATTGTTTCATGTGGTGTGTGCTTGCTAAACTGCACTTTGTAAAATCAAAACCTGAACGTGTATCTAACTACACTAAATTTGTAAATGAACTCAACTTTAGTGGCATTGAGTTCCCTGTTAAAATAGAGGACATAGACTTGTTTGAAAAACTAAATCCTGGTATATCTGTAAATGTGTATGTGTGGGATAATGAATCTGTTAACAAGTTACAACCAATTAGAGTGTCCCCAATTGCCCCAACATACGGTCAGTCAGAAGATAAACATGTTGACATGTTATTAATCGGCAATGACAATAACTTTCACTACACAATTATTAGGAATATGTCATGTCTAATTCATGGTCATACAACAAAACACAAGGGCAAACAGGAATTTTGTAATAGATGTTTACAGAGGTTTTCTTCTATTGCAGTGGCACACAAACACGTCCTGCACTGCAGGTCAGCTGATGACATACAAACTGTACTTAGGTATCCAGATCCTGGCAGCAAGGTTTATTTTAAGAACTATGGGAATCAACAAAAGCTGCCGTTTGTAGTGTACGCTGATTTCGAATCACTGGTTGTACCGTATGAGGGTCCTGTTCCAGAATCATTACCAAAGACTATAAAATTGAGTGACCAAGTGGTGTGTTCTTTTGGATACATTATTGTTAGGTCAGACGGTCTGCATTCAAAACCTGTTATCTACAGAGGTGAAAATGCAGCATGTCTGTTTTTAACAGAAATGAGACATCTGTATAGTCAGGTAGTACAGTATCTCACAACATGTCAGATGCCTTTGGTGATGACAGAAGAAGACAAACTAAAAAATTTTGATACAGCTGAGACGTGTTGGATTTGTGAAAAACCCCTCCAGGGTGATAAAGTTCGTGACCATGATCACATAACTGGGCGTTACAGAGGTGCCGCACATAACAATTGTAACTTGTTTTTTAAAACAGATCCTAAGACATATAAGTTACCAATCTTTTTCCACAATCTCAAAGGGTATGATTCACACATTATCATGCAAGCTGTAGATGAGTCTTATAAAAACATAAGTTGTATTGCCCAGACAACTGAGAAATACTTAACTTTTAGGTTAGACAAATTAGCATTTTATGACTCTATGCAACGTTTGTCTTTAGGTCTTGCTAGTCTTGCAGAAGGACTGACTGAGTATCCAATAACGAGTAAATATTTTGAACCAGACTTGATTAAGAAAGGAGTGTATCCATATGAGTACATTGATCACTGGGTTGTGTTTGAAGAAAGGAGACTGCCACCAAAAGAGAAATTTTATTCTACACTAACCGGCAAAGGTATTTCTGACTCTGAATACCAGCACGCACATGATGCATGGGATAAATTAGGATGTCAGTCAATTGGTGACTACCATGATCAGTACTTGAAAGCTGACGTTTGCTTGCTAGCAGACATATTTGAAAGTTACCGTGAAAAGGGTTTGTTACACTACAGACTTGACCCAGCGTGTTACATAACTAGTCCTGGCATGACATGGGATGCATTTTTGAAATCCAGTAAGATATTTATAGACCTGTTGTCTGATCGTACGATGGGTGAAATGGTGGAACGTGGATTGAGAGGAGGCATTAGTATTGCAGCAAATAATTATGCAAAGGCCAACAACAAATATTTGGATGACCTTGGGTTTGACCCCTCGAGGTCAAGGTCTTTCATTACGTATCTTGACGCGAACAATTTGTATGGGTTCGCGATGTGTGAGTTATTGCCCTTGAAAAACTTTTGTCTGCATGATTTGTCACAGTATGACATAACAGACATAAACTATATTATGACACATGACCGAAACGACGCTAAGGGTTGGATCTTTGAAGTAGACCTAGAGTACCCACACCACCTACATGATTACCACAATGATTATCCATTAGCTGTTGAGAAAATGAGTATGACAGGTAAAAAAGAAGACACCAAACTTGTACCAAATTTGAATGACAAATTCAATTACGTTTGTCACTATCACTTGTTGCAGTTTTACATCAGACATGGGTTAGTACTAAAGAAAGTTCACAGAGGAATTCAATTTGATCAGAGTGCTTTCATGAAAGAGTACATAATGAAAAACACAACATTTCGTGCCAGGGACGGCAACACTGCATTTGACAAAGACTTCTTTAAGCTTATGAACAATGCCTGTTTTGGCAAGACTATGGAAAATCCTCATCACAGAAAAGATGTGAGACTGGTCACAACTGAATCGGGTGCAATTTAACTTACAGGCAAGCCACAGTACACAGGGTACAAAGAGTTTCATTCATCATTGTATGCTGTGTCACTCAAAAAAAAGATTGTTAAATTGGACAAGCCAGTATTCATTGGTATGGCAATTCTTGAGTTGTCAAAACTGTTGATGCTTGAATTTTATTATGATTACTTCAAACCAAAGTATCCTGAGTGTCGATTGTTATACACTGACACTGACTCTATGATCATTGATGTGTGTACTGAAGACTTTTATGAAGACATGAAAACAGAGTTACACATGTATGACACGTCTGACTACCCTAAAGACCATCCACTGTTCAGCACACAAAACAAGAAAGTGCCTGGTAAGTTTAAAGATGAACTGAATGGTGTGCCTATTGTTGAGTACATTGGACTGAGATCAAAAATGTATTCTATACTGCACCAGAAGGGAAGTCAGTCAAAAGCCAAAGGTATCAAGAAAACAGCAATAAAAAATAAAGACATACGTCATGAACATTACAAGCAAGTGTTAGATGGTGCATTAATGCCTGATTATCCAAACAAGTCACTGAGATCAAACAAACATAATCTTGAAATGATCCAAACACATAAGAAGTCTCTGGCAGTTGGGGACACGAAACGCGTGTTTCACACCAAGGAAAAAGCTTTTGCACCTGGTCATTACAGGCTCAAGTTATCTGAAGAAATAGCTGATGAACTGGTTGATGAATTAATTGATGAGTTAGTTACTGAAATGAGTAACAGTGTCTGGGGGAATAATCTGTAATTCTTCTCTGACAAATGCCCTCTGGGGCGCAGGGTCATACAGGTAATATATTGTTGCGTCTGGACCGTCAGGACCGGGAATTATTTTTTTTATATTATGAACGGATGTGGACCAGATGGGGTCTGTCGCCCTGCGCTTTACGTCATTTTCAGCTTCCCCTGGTTGATATAAATATCTCACCTGTTTAGTAAATAAACTTGTGTCTGGCGCAAGCGGTGCCTGGGCTGACATTGTTTTTGGCTCTGTAATTGTTTTCAATTTAATAGCATCAGCAGGTTTTGGGTGTCCTTCATTGTTCATTGCTTTTATCACATGTGGTAATCTCTTAACCCACTCAGTGTTCCGGGTGTCATGCATGAGTTCCTTAGAATACTGGTAACTGAAAAGTCTTTCTGACAACTGTTTGTTAAAGTTCTCTACAATTGCTTGTGATCTGTGCACACCTGGAATGCCTCGTCTGACCAGTACGCCATGCTTCGCAAATAACTGATTAACTGCACCTTTGAATTCTGATCCGTCATCAACCTGCACTAGTCTGGGGTATCTTAAAGGGCCACGACTATATATTTTTGTTAATGCAGTAGCAACAGTGGTAGCAGTTTTGTCAGATATGGGTTCAGCGTCTTTGTACCTTGAAGCTATGTCAACGACAGTTAATGCATACTTGTATCGTTTCTTTCTTATTGTGTCATGCAGAAGAAACAGGAGGTCCATTTGGTGTGTGTCATTAGGTGATGTGTTCTCAAAATGGGGTCTTGTTATTTTTCTTGGAGCAGGGAGATATATCTGCCAAATTGCTTGTCTCTGTAACCATTGTTTGACTTGATTGAGTGTTATATCTCCGCCCACAGCAGCATGTAATTTCTGAATAGCTGTTTGCCCTTTCCAATACCCTGATGGAGAGTAATATATTTTTGATAGTTTATTTTCTACCCCGGGGTTCATTTCTTCTAGCAATATAAAGTCCAGTAAAAAATACAAATGTCATTCCCACTAGAACAAAAATTATCTCTCCATTTCTTTGTTGTGTGCTTGGTTTGTAATAGTCACTTAGTTTCGGTTTCGGGATAGACATGTCATTACCTGTGACAAGATAGTATTCACGGATTGCTTCGTCTGTATTTGAAAACGTATGTTGTGCGTGGCCTTCAAGCCTCAATCTTTCATTGATGAAATCAAGTTTCTCAATTCTTTGCTTCTCATAATCCTGTTGGGCTTGTGCACGTTTCTCAGAAGCTTCATTGTGACGTTTCATTTCTTCTGCAGATTCCTCTCTACCCATTTTTGAAAAGAGATAATTAGAGCCACTGAATGCGAGGGCGTTAACCATCGCACCTCCCACAATAACAGCTAGTGTCGCCATATTTTTATTTACATAGAAACATTTTCTGGAATAATTCCTTGCTTAACGAGAAAGTCTTTTGTTGCAATTGACGCTGTAACAACTACAATTAGCTTTGCACTGTCTTCGAAATCTAGTCTACTCAAGTCTGCTGATTTCATTTTGAGTAGACTTTTTCGCAGCATAGAATAAGCTACTGCTAGTCCACTTATCACGGCAGAGTGATAGACAAGGTTCATTAAGTTCTTTGTGTCACTCATTTTCTAATACAAGAAAAATTAAAATAATATTTTTATTTACTGCATATAAAATGGGTCAATGGCTTTGGGTATTGTTGGTAATGTGGCGACTTCTGGTTTTGTTTTTGGAGTGTCTGATTTTTTGGTCACTGTACGAGTCTGTGGTTTGTATTTTTTATATAATTGATAACCTACGTAACCAAATCCGACAACAAATCCGGCAACTATATATTTTGTTGTTTGAGGTTTGGGGTCAGCATCAGGCTTAGTTGTTTGTCTCTCACTTTGATGTGGGTGTGTCAGTCCTGACGGTCCTGACAGTCCTGGCAGTGTTGACGCCTGGTCAGTCACATGAGCCTTTTCTGTTTGTGCTTGAAGCTGTAATTTTGTTTGCCTGTTATATTCGGCTAATCTTTTACCAGCCTCAACCCTGCCTGGACTTTTAGCCTTAGTCACAGTTTGAACCTGTGTCAAGACCGGACTGGGGTTCGGTTGTGGAGTCGTCTGGGTTTCGTCCATTTTCTTCTGCAGTAAAATTTATTTTTGAAAAATCAATATGACTCCCGGTAACAAGTAAAGTTACGACAGGTGCAAGGTAATTTCCAAACTTGTAAAACATGATGCATGCTAATTTGCCTATTGAACTTGAAACAATAGGGTTGCTTTCAAGGTCGTGTGATAGACTGTCACTATCCACAGGTAGAAAGTGACTCACTGCTTTTGTGTATAGACATACAAGTGATCAACTTAAATCATGTTTCATTAGTGAGGCAATGTGGTTCTCATATTTTGAATGAAGCTTGATTAGTTCATCAGCGGTAAGAGATTCTATGTCGTCTGTCATGTATTGTCTTCCTAGATAAGTCTTTGACTTGCCTGAGACAATTACAGACAAAAGCCGCTGTTTTTTGGAGTCTAAGTCTTTGTTCTTTACAGCATTGATATCATTCAATAGAAGGATTTCATCAGGGTTCATTTATATTGTTATTTTAAAAAAAACAAAACAAAAAACAAAAATTAATTTACTTTACCCTGTGGGCTGATCTGTCTTTAAAATAAGCTTCAGATGCTTAGTTGATTTCAGTTTATTTTTTACATCATCACATTCATGCTTATTTGGTATCACATCATTTTCTCTGAGACAGTCTTCAAAGCTGTCACGATCCTTACAGTAAAACAAACAGATAAACTTTAACTGTTCTCGAAAATCTTTCAGTACAGCATTATATTTCTGAGTGAGAATCCATACACTAACATTTGCATGTCTGCCACTGAAGGCAAGTTCTGCTAAAGTGTTTCTCTTTTTGACAATGTCTTTCTCTGCAGAACAGTCATCAACAATAAACAACGTTGGCTGTCCTTCAAATTGCTTGTAAAAATATTGTAGGTAGTCATTCAGTTTTTTCTCAGGGTCGACTAAGTATATGTTACTGTCAGTCCAAATGAATAAACGGTTGTGATAAGCTTTGTTGTGTTTGATTGTTGGACAAAATATTACAATGTTTTCAAAATGGTGGATGTATCTTGTTTGTAAAAGATTAAGTACAAATTCAGTTTTCCCACACCCTGTGGCACCACAAAACAATCCACAGTGTGGGTCAATGGTCATCAAGTTCATTTTAATACACAATATAATTTTAATACATGACACCCTTTAGTCTACTCTCTTTAATATTGAGTTGTGCCTCATATATCAGATACAAATATATGTTTATGGCTGCAGCAGTTTCAACCTTCTTTTGTATCTGAATTGTTATTCCATCACTACCATTTTCAACAGTTCGACCTGACCCATGAAGGTAATCATCATCTGTACTACGAAGGTCTAACCACAGTGCATACTTGTTTGTAAGATATTGTCCGATCCTAACGTCATACAGATGTAGATCTTTGCACGCAATGTTTGCTGGTTTATCTCTAATCCTTCCTCCTGCAAAATACTTTGTGATCTCATCATAGTGTTGATAAGGTAACAAACCTGAAGCGTACACTTGATTAGGGCGGCCTTCGATTGTACAAGACAAGTGTATAATCTTAGGATTGTAGAATTTTTCTGAATCCCGTTTGTATGGAGCTGCTGGTTAAACAAACAACATAAAAATACCTTTCAGTGACCTGGCAGGTGTGTTCAAGTTTATATTCCACATCGGGTCGCTCTTGTCTTTTTGCATTAAACTATGTCTAATCACCCTGTCATAATAAATTGGAAGTCTTGACTGGTACTGATTTTGTATGAGTCTGGCTAGATCAGTGTGTGTGACAATTTCATATTCCAAGGAAATGTTAGAGATCTTGTATGTTGCATCTGTGGCAGATGATTTAATAACTTTAGAGTAGTCATTGAAGGTTAGTTCAAAGCTCAGACGGTCATTCAGTGCTCCTTGATAATAAGGCAGATGCGCTGTTAGGATTTCAAACTCAAGTGGAATGTAAAATCTAATTCCATATGTTTCTGCTATAATAACTTCCTTGTCTGCCCCAGTAGTTGTTTTGTCTCCGGCATTGATTCAAAGTTTACAAACATTATCTGGCTGTATGCCTTGGTAAATACGGTCTTCTCGTTCTTCTCTTGTAAGCCAAAGATCTTTGTAACAGTAGAACACATCTGAGTCGTCAAGACTAAACACTTCCTGTCCTTCAAGTTTTACTTTAATGGTTCTAACAATTGCTCTGCCAAGATTGTCAACTAGTGTTCTGTTCACATCTGCGTCTGATGATAGTTCAATATTAAATGCAAGGCGTGCAGTGCCAGGAACAATAAGGTCACTGGGACCTAGGTTTGGAAACTTGACTGTAAGTGTTTGGTTCTGGTCTATGGTACTTGGATTGTTTGTGATGATGATTGATTGTCTAATGGCCTTAACACCCAGGGGCTCACGTAGTTTTCTGTATGGGTCTAACTTTGATCCGTAAGTCTGTGTCATTTTTATTATGCACAATAAAAAATAATAAATTAATAAAACAATGGCAGCGGGAGGATTTGGTCATGAAGATTTTGAAATGGATGTCATGAATGATTTTGGTAATACAACAGATATGACAGATATGACAGATATGACTGGTACAAGAAATATTTACAGTTTACCTCACGAACTTTTAGAAACCAAAGTGAACTCATTTTATGATCATGTTGGTGGCCGCCCAGACAACATAGACCCTAATCAGTTTGAACTTGATGTCAAGGGTCATTTATATTTAAATACTGTTGACAAAGGAAAAGTACTATTGACTAACAAAAAAGATCCTGGTAAGTTTAGGGCTTTAAGTACACTCAAAAATGAAGGTGGTGTTGGTGCCTTGCGTCAACTTGGTATTGGTGGGTCTCCTGTCCCCCCAAGACTTGTTAGTGTGCTTCACGACACACAAACAAAGTTGCCAACAGGGCAAGATATTGAAATGGCACCAGTAACAATCCTACTAGAAATAACAAACACAGTGATACAAAAAAACCTCATTTACTGAAGGACAATTAAATGATGCTATGAAAACAATAGATGATCCGCCTTTGTCAATGAGGGAGATTATGGGATTGGATAAATCACTGCAGACGATAAGAGGTGAGATGGTTAATAATGTAGCCAAACTAGGTGAGCTTGATAAACACATACAACGAGAAAAAGAGAAACTGGCTACCGCAGACAATGGGAATCTTGACACAAAAATGAAAGAAAGAATCCAACACAGATTAAATGATTTGCAGATAGAAAGATCAGGAAGGTTAGAAGTGATTAGTATCGGGAGACAAAAACTGAAAACGCAGGTCAACAGGATTAGGGAAACTATTCAGAAAATACTTCATGAAGACACAACTCTGGCTGAGAGACTTAAAACACTTTTCAGAGAACAGGGTATTACAATTGCCAGTTTAATTACAGCTCTTGGATTTATTATTAGTACTGTAGTGTTGGCTGTCTCCGGGGGTGGCAGTGGTGGGGGTCCAGCACCACCAGGTCCACCACCAGCCCCGGGCCCACCGGCTCCCACAGATCCAAAAGATTTACAGTCATGGGTAAAGAAACAACTGTCTCACATATCAGACTTGCTTAAGAAATTGGCTCTGAAAGCAGTGGACGCATTACCAAATATAATTGGCACTGTTGTCAGTTGGTTAATTAGTACTATAGCAAAGGTAGTTGGGTTTATGGCAGAGCATGTGTGGGTATTTTTGGTAACAGTAGGAGGGTTGATGGTGGGTTATTTAATGAAACAGATAAAGAAGTAATACCCCTAATCCAGTGAGACCTATTACTAATGCTGTTCTCTCTGACTCATGAGTGTCAGGGGTTGGTGTTACTGGTTGTACGGGTGCCAGGGCTGGTGTTGGGGCCGGTGCCAGGGCCGGGGGTGTTACCGTCTGTAATGATTTTAATGACTGTACATGTGTGGTTGTGGCCCCCAAGTTTACAGATTGATCGAGTCCTAATTTTTTATCACGACCTGCAACAATGATTTCATTATTATAATTTGTTATTGTACCCATTTGGAGTTGAAGGTTAGATGGTAACATGTATAACCCGATGCCTACTACAAAGTCAACTTTTGATCTGGCATATCTGAGAACGTCTTGGTAGCGTTGTATGCTAGATGGGAGATCAACTACTGAATTTACTGAATCTTCAAGATTTGCAAGAAACTGTTTTTGTGCTTCAAACTTTCCACTTCCATTCAAAATATTTGATTTTGTTAATGATTGAGCACCTAGTATACACCAGACATATGTTCTGATAGACTCATTTACGCGCTCGACTCCCGCTTGAGTAAACCCGTCACTCCTGTCTAAGACAAACGTGGTCCAGGCATTAGTCTGCTTCTGCTCAATTGAGCCTAACCACACTTCAGATTTTGATGAGAATGAAGTGTAACCGGGGTAATAATCTTGTGGGTATTGTCTGTGACTCATAGCATAATACAGTGTACCCATACCGTTGTGATCATCAAGTTTTTGTGTGAAGTCATACTTAGGGCTGATGTTAAATTCATTACAGATGCGTTCAAATGCTTTCATATCCATGGGGTTATTAAACCTGTTGAAACTGGATTCAGTTGGTAGTGGTGTATGCAGTTCTGACAGTATATGTCTAAGCTGGTAATAAGTGTGGAAACGATACACAGACCTAATCAGTTTGTTTGAGTGATTCAAATGGTCTGTGAATGAAACACCACAGCCTGTAGTTGAACACAGTATAGCAAAGTTAAGTTGGTTTTGAAACATCTGTAGTGGACTTGAAGACCACTTTCTTGCAGTAGAGTCATCTGTTATTGGAGGGTTTAGGTAATGGTCAAACGGATTGGGTACTTTCACTTGGAATAGATCTTGTTCAGACACAGCAATATCAAGCTGGTTTAGTTGAATTATTTTCTGTTCATAAGTAGGTGCAACATTATATTTGGCATCCACATTAAATTGAAATGCGTTTATTGTGGTAATGGTTGGTGATTTAAATTCAATCCTTTTTTATATGAGATAATAAAAATGTTTATTACCTTAACAAATCTTGACACAAGCAAACCAGTGTGGTTAACTAATGGGATTGATAATCGTGATGGTAGCAAGGCTGTAGCTATCCATGAAATGTTTTATACAGTAAAGTGGTTTAATGTAACAGATGACGGTGAATATTCTGTGCATGGAATGATAGGTAATACAAGTTGGGGCGCTAATCACTTACAGCCTGGGTATTATGACTTTTGTACTATAGCTGAATTTTTACAAAATATGTATAAAATTAAAGCAACTTTAAATCCGGCTAACTTGCTTGTTACAATAGAATTTCCAAAAGATAGTCAACTTATATTAACAGACAAACTTTTAATACTACTTGGTTTTTTATCAAAATTTGATATTAGTATTGTAGCTGTTAGTGGTGATAATGATTGGACTTATGAAGCAGGATTAAAATTTAAGCCCAAAAAAGACCAAATAACTGGAAGATATCCTGTTCATTTGTCAGTACACACAGTACTAAATGTTTATTTGAAAGAACTGAACACAACTGAGAATGTTCACAATGGAAAACCTTCAACTTTGTTGAGATGCTTACCAACTGGAACTGCTCCATATTGTGAAAGTGTGGTTGTTAGATTTCCTGCACAGTTTAAGAAATTAGGTTCTAGTTTCTTTGAGTCACTAAGTATATCTGTAACTAATCAGGATGACAAACCAGTTGTAATGCATGATTTTAGTGTAGTGTTAGAAGTTAAATAATTTTATTTTTGTTTATAAAAAAATGAGTGGCGGTCCAAAGCCGAGAATCATACCATTTGCATGTCCGGTAACAGAGTTGAAAGATTTGGCTGATGTACAGGATTTTGAGAAGGAAGGGGAAATTGGAGAAGTATATGGTTTTGAACTTGATTCAACTGGCATGTACAAGCGAAAAGTAATTGATGACATGAAGGATGGAACAGAGAGACCTATTCCTAAATTTGGTCAGCTTCGTGATGTTACTGTACCTGTTCCTGTAAATAACGTACCCTACAACTTAATACATATGGGAAATAAGTGGGTTGTTTCGCCTGTGCCGCCTGCGCCTACGCCAGCACCAACAATTGACTGGGACATAAAGTTGGAATTTATTAGTCCTTATGTATACACTGATGATGAAGGCGCCTTAGTGTTTAGGAAGGTTGTTAACTCTGGGCCGCTTATTGTAAGTCTTGTTCCAAGCTTTGCTTCAGACGACAATAGCAGAGATAAACTGAAAGTTGAAAATTATGAGAAACGACGGTATCTTCTTATGCACAGGAAGGGTCGATCTGATGCAAAGGTCGTGTTTGCACCAATAAACTTTCTTATCGCAAGAGAAGCGACAATAGTATTTGAAATTATCATGAGATCTGTAACTTCTGCAAAAGAGGCAGATATAGCACAGGGAATAAAACTTACATGGGATGAAACAGTATCAGAATCAACAAAGGTCTTTATTGCCATTAGAAAAAATGTAGATATTTTTTGAAGTTTCGAGCAGTATTCCCGCTGTCAAGATATCGGTCGACAAACTAACTTTTGTTCGTCTAAGTTACATAAACCTTGAACACATTGATCTTGTTTCATTTTATTATGCCAGCAAATTGTATACTTTTGACGAGTTGCAAAATGTAATTGCCGATTAAATAAAAAATATTTGTCAATAAAAAAATGGTAAAATTCTATCCAATACTACCAACGCTTGAGCCGACTGAAACAAATGTGACGACTAAAACAACGCTTGCGCCCGGTCATGTGACAGCTGTGCCAATTGCTTCAGATAAAACATTACCAGCAGACGCATTCAGATTAAATAATATTACAGAAGCAATTAAATATTTGGAAAGTGAAGAGGCTAGGTACTCCAGATGTAAAAGGAGGTATAAGTCAGTATTTAATTCTGTTCAAAACACTTCTATGGCTATTGGTGCAGTTTCAGCTGGATGTTCTGTAGGGGGTATTGTTCTGTTTGCCACAGGAATTGGAAGTATAATTGGAATTGCAATTGAGGGTGTTAGCGTTGCTACATGCCTGACTTGTTTTGGTTTGGAAGCCTTAAACAAGAGGTTTCACACGAAATTACAAAAACATAAAGCATTGAGTACGCTTGCTGGTGCGAAGCTGAGCAGTATGAAACTTATTATCAGTAAGGCATTGAACGATAATTTTATTGATGACGAAGAATTTAAGCGGGTCCAGGATGATTTGAATAATTACAAAAAACAGAAGTCTGAAATACAGAATAAAATGCGTAGTCAATCTCCTGTGAATGTTGAAGAACTTAAGGCCAGTTTTTTAGCAGAGAGAAAAAGGATAGGGGTACAGGAAACCACAGAAAAGCTACACAATCTTTTAAACAAATAAAAATCAGATTTGGTAATCCTTTAACAATGTCATACACTTCACAGAAAAATGCCATGCCACTTACAACACTTGTGCCTGATTATTTAACCCCATCTGCACCACCGCCAGAGTACTACTGAGAAAAAAAAGTTTTTTTATTGTCCTTGTATCTTGATAAATCCGACCGAGTAAGTTGTGACTTAAGTCAAGTTGTTGTAAGAACTTATAAAAACTTACAGTAAGTAATTAATAAGTTCTTATGATAAGTAATTAATAAGTTCTTATAATAAGTAATTAATAAGTTCTTAAAGCAACTCACTTAAAGGTTACTTCTGCAGGTTCTTAAAAGTTAGTTGTAACTTATTAGTAATGTATAAAGTTCCACTTAAAATCACTTAGACATGTAATGTTTATGTGTTGACAGAGACAATAGTTATAGAGATAGAACAATAGAGACCCGTAAGATAATTAGATCAAAAAGGCCGCATCAGTCATGCTCATCACTTTTTTAAAATTAAAGGGTTGATTCAGAAATAACGGAGGTGAAATAGAGAATCAAAAATATGATATTAAAAATGACGTAAATTAATGACTGATGCGGCTTTATTGAATTCATTGTCTTACGGGTCTCTATTGTTCTATCTGTGCGTGTGTGTGTGTGTGTGTGTGTGTGTGTGTGTGTGTGTGTGTGTGTGTGTGTGTGTGTGTGTGTGTGTGTGTGTGTGTGTGTGTGTGAGAGAGAGAGAGAGAGAGAGAGAGAGAGAGAGAGAGAGAGAGAGATGGTATGAGTTTGCGTGAAGGTGTCATCAACCTCGCTTGTGACATTACATAAACTCGGCGACGATTACTCAGGCTAGCTGCTGATGGTTGTCATAGTTACTTAGGATTAACCGCTTTTTTGTGACAAAGACACATGAACGATGACCACATCTGATGACAGAGACACATGAACGCATCTGATCATTAGTGCACTACTGCTCTGTGAAACAGTGTTCTAGTACAGTGAACAAACTGTAAACTATACGTGTAATTTGTTATTAATGACCGGAATCCGCTTTTTTGGACAGTCAAAACACCCGACTCACAGTGCACGATCATTGCGTGAATTCTTTTGACTATAAAACTTACTTAAGATTATCGTCTGTCAAACTTTTTCAATGAAAAGCGAGTGTGTTGCTATAACATATGGACTTCGTTACACACGAACTCTGACATAAACGCTTTCTTTATAGCGGGCTTTTCTCAGAACGTACACTCGTCGTTGCTTACTCTTTACTGCAAGTTTTTGTTTTTGTGTTCTTTGCGTGTGCTTTAATACACGGTTTCTGGCGTGAACCGCCGTTCAGCTGACGTACTGAGACTAAAGGCGACTTAGTCTTTATTTGTTTCATCTGATATTTTACTTGTAATGTAATTTCTTTCCTGGTTTAACTGCGTGACCTTCTACTATTTGTATCTTGTACCTTAGTTTTGTCCCCTGGTTCTTTACCTTATTAGTCTTTATTTGTTTCATCTGATATTTTACTTGTACATGTAATTTCTTTCCTGGTTTAACAGCATAACCTTCTACTATTTGTATCTTGTACCTTAGTTTCGTCCCCTGGTTTTTTACTTTATTATCTGAACATGATGTATACAACTATAAACAGACCCTCGAAAAAAGGACAACAATTTCGTATCGGTCACCTAAATGTCTACCACCTGGCAAACAAAGTTCAGGATGTCTGTGTTTAAGTTAATGCCCCCAACTATTTCCATCTATTTGGTTTAACTGAGACTCGTTTAGCCGCCCACATCAGTGATGAAGCCATCGCCATCCCGAATTTTTCTATTATCAGGAGAGACCCGTAAGTACAGGGTGAGACAGGTGTAGGTATATATCCATCAATTCATTCTACACATAACCCGCAGGCGACAAGACCTAGAAACTGGTGATGTAGAATGTATTTGGGTAGAAATCAAAAACTCGAAATCCCCGCCCTACTTGTCGGGTTTCTGTATCGAAACCCCGCAGCCACCTTTGAGTGGTACGATAGCTTTTTATACATGATCGATAAAACAGACATTCACAAGAAAGATGTTCTCCTTCTTGGAGATTTTAATATTGACTTTCTTAAACCCCATCCATCATGGGAATGTACTACTACCCTAGTCGGTCTCCACCAGTTGGTAACATCGCCCACCAGAATTACGTCATCATCAGGTACTATTATAGACCACATTTATACGAACAAACCTCAAGCAGTTAGCAACACTCAAGTTAATAGTCTTAGTGTAAGCGACCACTATCCGGTTAGCTGCACATGGCTATCAAAACTTCCAAAGCTAAAAAAAGGAAGTCCACACTTGCATAACTTACAGATCGTATAAAAACTTTAATGAAAGTGTATTCTTGGCTGATTTAGCCACAGCACGATTCATCGACGTGTATAACGATAGTGACCCAAATAAAGCATTAGATACCTGGTACCGGATTTTTCTTGGTGTGCTGAACACGCGCCTCTGAGACAAAAATGAGTGAAATACGCTACTGTTCCACCATGGCTGACTGCGGATCTGATTGAGGCAATGGAACATAGAGACCAGCTGAGAAGAGAGAAGCGGTTTACTGAATACAAAACACAGTGTAATCGTGTTAAATATATGGTTTTAAATGCAAAGAGATCTCTTTTTGATAAAGTAGTTAAACAAAGCAAAGACTCATCTACTGTATGGCGTGCCATTAATTTAGTAACAGGAGGTACAAATAAAAATAGTGCGCCTTTATCACCCCACCTCACTGCAAATAGGTTTAACTTTACCTCTATAGCGGAATCGTTAATCTCAACAGGAAATAACTCATGTGAGTATGTTTGTCCAAACGCGCTAGTACACCACTGTAACCGGGAAAATGCGGACAAAGAACCATTCACGATACCGCTTATAGCAGTCCACGAGGTGGGTAAATTAATTTCCTCGATGGAAAATAAAAAGTCATCCGGGCCTGATGAGATCAGCGCAAAAATACTCAAGATATCTCTTCCATATATCGTCGAAAGTATTACATATATTTATAATCTCTGTATAAACCAAAACTCTTTTCCGGACGCATTTAAAGACGCAAAAGTGATACCCCTGCCAAAATCAAAAGATCTGAGTGAAATCAACAACTTTCGCCCCATATCACTATTACCTGTTTTGTCGAAGCCTTTAGAGTGGCACATCCATAAGCATCTATCTGAATACTTAGAAAACCAAATTCTCATCCATTCACTGCAGTCAGGCTTCAGACTGAACCATTCCTGTCACACTGCCTTGATAAGGATGGCAGATACCTGGTTATCATCTATTAATGATTCCAAACTAACAGGTGTAGTGTTCTTAGACTTCCGTAAAGCCTTTGACATGGTCAACCATGACATACTTATAAGAAAATATCCTTATATACTAAAAGCGTGTTTTTCAAATCATACCTAGAAAACAGAAGACAAAAAGTTATCCTTATACTCTAGTCACTGCAAAGTCAAGCATGGCGTGCCCCAGGGCTCTATTTTAGGCCCTCTTTTATTCTGTTTGTTCATTAACGACATTCCACTCACAATTAGTGATGATAGTGTTGCATGCGACTTGTTCGCTGATGATGCTGTGATACACACTCCCGATAAGGATTTGTCAGTAACTGACACGCGCCTACAAAACACGTTACAGGACATTAACAGCTGGTGCAGTAACAATTCCATGATCTTAAACCCTGCGAAGATTTAATGTATGGTTGTAAGTACCCGCCAAAAGCACCAGCTCGGCTCTCTCTCACTCAGCGTGTCCCTTCAAGGCAAATCTATCAGCCAGGTAACGGAACATCGTCTTGTCGGAGTTACTGTAGATAACCAGTTTAAATGGCAATGCCATCTTAGTAGTATATGTAAGACAATATAAAAAAAAACTGTTTATTTTATCCAAGTTAAAACATATAGCTAATGTAGAAACACAAAAACTGTTCTTCAACGCCCACATCAGGTCACATATAGATTATGCTTCTACGGTGTGGGATGGGGCAAGCGAGGTCCAGCTAAAGAGGCTGAACTCTCTTCATCATAGAGCCGCGAAGCTGATCCTTTCAAACCCTAACTCAACGGATAATAAACTGAAAACCTTAGAAATAAATTCTCCCCTTGAAAAACCATTTATTATACAATAAGGGAATAACGTTCTTTAAAGTATTGAATAACAGACTCCCCGAGTATATTAAAAAAAAAAAAATCCCTCCCGGGATCAACATACTCCAGATCAAGGCAGTCCATTACTGTGCCACGACCTAGAATCGATCTCAATAAGACAAGTTTAGCGTTCTCAGGTGCTAGCATGTGGAACACATTGCCCAAAAATGTTACAACATTGACAACGCTTTCGTCTTTTTAAACCGGTCTCGTCAAGTACCTCACCTCAACATCGTAAGATTTTCACAGCAACCTGCACTTGCAGTGTACGATTTTCCCCTTTCTAACACTTCAATTCAGTTATATCTTCAGTTAATACAAGATACTAATGCTGCACGTATTGTGTGTGTGTGTGTGTGTGTGTGTGTGTGTGTGTGTGTGTGTGTGTGTGTGTGTGTGTGTGTGTGTGCGCACGCGCGCGCGCGCGTTTGTGTGTGTGTTTTGTGTTTGTGCTTGTGTCTATGAATGTATGTATGAATATGAACACCTTTACAACTCTGTGTATGTGTAATATTTTCTATTTTTATTTCCACTTCTTCAATGATTTCTTTTTTTAAGCTTTATATTTCAATTTTTTGTTCGTTTTATATTTTGTTTTTCCCAATTTAAAGATAGTATTTGTGATTTGTGCATTATGTGTAAAGTAGATTAGCAAAGGCAAGTTCGAAAAATGGTTTCGCCAAAACTTTCACCGTTGTAAAATAAAGAATCATTGTCATATTCTCTCTCTCTCTCTCTCTCTCTCTCTCTCTCTCTCTCTCTCTCTCTCTCTCTCTCTCTCTCTCTCTCTCTCTCTCTCTCTCTCTCTCTCTCTCTCTCTCTCTCTCTCTCTCTCTCTCTCTCTCTCCCTCTCTCCCCCTCTCTCTCCCTCTCTCTCTCCCTCTCTCCCTCTCTCTCCCTCTCTCTCCCTCTCTCTCTCTCTCTCTCTCTCTCTCTCTCTCTCTCTCTCTCTCTCTCTCCCTCTCTCTCTCTCTCTCTCCCTCTCTCTCTCTCCCTCCCTACGTTTTCTTGTCGCTCTCTTATTCATTATACATTGACATTATTTTTATTATTTTTTTGGAATATTATTGCTACGTTTGTTCTGTTACCAGCATGCCAAAATATAATGTAAAAACTGCCCCACAACGACCTGATGAGTTGAGAATTGGTCACCTCAACATTTACCATTTAGTTAATAAGGTGCCAGATTTGTCTGTGTTCTTAGACACGCCAACACATTTTCATGTTTTTGGTGTATCCGAGTCGAGGCTCAAAAGCACTGTCAGGGATAACTCGATCTCAGTTCCAAACTTCTCAGTACTCCGCAGAGATGCCTCAAGTCCCCAGCACACTGGACTAGCAGTATATATACATGATTCGATAATTAGTAACGTTAAACGACGACAGGACTTAGAGTCAGCCGAAGTTGAAAGTTTATGGGTCGAGGTGAAAACATCTAAATCCCCCACAGTCCTGGTTGGCTTTATCTATAGAAATCCAGCAGCCAACTGGGACTAGTATGATGACTTCGTAGAAATGATGGATAAAGTTAATCAAAGTAAAGATAACATTGTTCTTCTGGGCGACTTTAACATTGACCTACTTAAGCCCAAAGGGCACCATGCTGCATGGGCATCAACAACAGCCTTATTCGGTTTAAAACAATTAGTTAAAAAACCCACTAGAACCACATCTACATCCTCAACCTTAATTGATCACATTTACGTGACAAATGACGATAAAATATCAAATGTGCAGGTTCCCTCCTTAGCTGTCAGCGATCATAACCCAGTATGTTGTAACGTCTCCATGAAACTAGACAAGCAAAAAACTAAAAGACATAAAACTATAAAATATCGCTCCTTTAAACACTTTAATAAAGACGAATTTCTGTGGGACCTGCACAATGCTTCGTTTACTGAGGTTTATGATCACCAATCTCCTGACAGTGCCTTGTCGTGCTGGATGGATCTGTTTCTCAGTGTACTCAATAAACATGCGCCAATACGTGAAAAACGAGTTAAACATTCCACCATACCACCGTGGTTAACAGCGGATATCAAGCAGGCCATGTCATTTAGAGACAAACTGAAAAAAGAGCAAAAGTATGAAGAATACAAAAAACAACGCAATCGTGTCAAATATTTAGTTAGAGCGTCTAAGAAGTCTTTTTTTCCAACAAATGATTCGAGACAAAAAAGGCACGGCATCTGTTTGGAAAGCTCTGAACGTCATAACGAAGGGTAAATCAGCACCCGAAATCCCATCTCATATGTCAGCTGATATATTAAATAACCATTTCTTAACGACAGCCGAAATATTGGCATTGTCAGCTGCAAATAACAGTAAACCGTATGAAGTGCCGAGTTCTCTCAGAGAACACTTTAAAAAAACAACTATATCAAATACTTTCACCCATCCCTGATATTACAGTTGCGGAAGTCGGCAGATATATTTCTAGCATGCCCAACAAAAAGTCTGCTGGCATTGATGGTATTGATAATGAAACCCTAAAAATCTCATTACCGTATACAGTAGAATCACTACATATATTTTCAACCTCTGCATAAAGCAAAGTACATTTCCAATCATTCTTAAAGAAGCAAAGGTAATCCCAATCCCTAAATCAAAAGATCTTGAAGATATTAATAACTATCGTCCAATCTCCCTTCTGTCAGCGTTGTCAAAACCCCTTGAAAAGCACATTCAAAAACATCTCCTTGATTTTCTGGAAAAAGGTAAATTACTTAATATTCACCAGTCTGGTTTTAGACCGAAACATTCTTGTCAGTCAGCACTGACACATATTGTAGACAGCTGGCTGGAATCAATCAATAAAAGCCTGATGTCAGGAGCAGTTTTCTTAGACCTTAAAAAGGCGTTTGACCTTGTGGACCATGACATTCTCCTAAATAAGCTAACAGTTTATCACTTGGACGCAACCGCTATAGCATTCTTCCGATCATACCTCGAAGACAGAAAACAAATGGTGTATGCCCATGGAAGATACTATAAGCAAGGAAATGTAAAATACGGCGTCCCCCAGGGATCTATCTTGGGCCCTCTTCTATTCATACTATTTATTAATGATCTACCGTTGCATATCACTAATTCTGACGTTAATTGTAATCTATTTGCTGACGATACGAGTCTTCATGTTTCTGGCAAAAAAACGACGGACATTAGCCATAGTTTACAATGCAGTCTCAATGAGGTATCTGACTGGTGTAGACAGAACCATATGGTTCTTCACCCAGCAAAAGCAAAGAGTATCTTAATCGCCACGCGGCAAAAACATCAACGCCGACTACAGCCATTGCAATTACAATTAAACGCTGAGCCTGTTGAACAAGTCACTGAGCGTGAATTCTTAGGAATACATGTTGATGATCAACTATGCTGGGAGACCCATATAAATGCTGTTTGTAAGACCATTGCTAAAAACACTTTCTTATTGTCCCAGCTTAGACATGTAACGGATACAAATACCCGTAAATTTTTTTTTCATGCTCATATAAAGTCCCATGTTGATTATGTCTCCACAGTGTGGGACGGCTGCAGTGATGTCCACATGAAGAGATTAAACTCATATACAAAAGAGCTGTAAAAATGATAGATAGACGCCCCATCCCTACCACAGACAAATTTAGACATTTAAACATTCTCGGTCTGCGTCAGCAACTTACATTAAACAAATGCGTCTATATGCATAAGATACTGAATAATATGACACCCCAGTATCTAATCACTAAATTTATATCTCACCAAGAACGTGAACGGACCTCAAGAAACAATACCTTACCCCTACCACTGCCAAGAATTGACCTTTTTAAAACTAGTTTGTCATTCTCTGGTCCGTTTGCTTGGAATTCCATCCCTGCACATTTGAAAACTATTACCTCACCAGGAAGTTTTAAAACAAAACTTTTTGATTACCTGATGAGTCAGACTTAGTACGTTTCTCAGGTACTGTAATATTTCCTGTACCTCATGTATTTCATACAGATGGTTTTTATATGTGTGTGCGCGTGTGTGTGTGTGCTCGTGTTTGTTTGTGCGTGTGGGTGTATGTGTGAGCGGCGCGCGTGCGTGCGTGTGTGCATGTGTGTGTGATGAGTATTATTATTTTTTCTGTATATAATGATGCTATTGGGTTTTGTATGTACATATTTTATAGTTTCCTTTCTTTTTTATCCTGTACATAGAGATGTTAGCAACGGCAAGTTTGTAAAATGACGATTTGTTTTCTGTCAAAACATTTTACCGTTGAAAAATAAAGTCTCTCTCTCTCTCTCTCTCTCTCTCTCTCTCTCTCTCTCTCTCTCTCTCTCTCTCTCTCTCTCTCTCTCTCTCTCTCTCTCTCTCTCTCTCTCTCTCTCTCTCTCTCTCTCTCTCTCTCTCTCTCTCTCTCTCTCCCCCTCTCTTCCGGTGCACATGCTACGCTTGTGCCACGTTTTATCTCGCTGTTGGAATTTTGTGAATTTATAAACGTTATACAGTACCTATTGTCTTTAAATGTATAGCATCGTGTGTGTGATGGTGTCGTGATTCTAATGGAGCATCTACTGCTACGATTGAAAAAGGACCTTGTGAGGTATTTGTGATTTTCTACTCATCTTCACTAACGTTAGACGCCGCCTAAGTGGGCGCCGGTGCCTCGCCGCCTCGCCTGCTTGACTATTATTTTTAGGCCCGGCGATGCCTGCATTCCACTCTCGGCCAATAGAGCTACTGCACTAAGCGGTACACGATGGCGGGAGCGTCGAGGGCACTGGTCCTAGCACACCTTCCAGCTGTGTATCAGAAAAAGTGCACGCGCCCGAACTGACCTGCACATAAGCAGTCTAGTACACATCGTCTCGCCATGACCATGTAACGGCAAACCACACAATGGGCCCCACCACCCACGCAGCCCACGCCGCTAAGTATGCTATCGACACCGAGAATATTATACACACTAAAGACCCCATCCAAAAACAGTTTATAGCGCCCCCCGTCAAGCTGCCCTTTTGGAGGTCTGTTTTTCACACTAGATATGTTCAGGAGTGCCCTGCCCAGGTCTCATGTGAATGGACAGACTTCAAATATGAGGAAGACGACGAGAATGAGCGCTGTCTGAAAACCATCACAGTGCCTGTTCCCTGTGTCCCTTCCCCTGCTAAACTATATAAAACTATTGTGCAACTTAGGTACGGGAGCCGTAAACTTGTAACTCTGACTCTCTTCCATACAACAGGCACTGTCACCATCCAGGGAAATGTGTGCCCTGATTGGGTACACAAGGAGTTCGAAAAACTAAAAGCCCTTGTGAGCGACATGAGTGGTGACAGCAATTCCATTCTCCCCCTAACTGACACCACACTGCCTATCATACCTGCTGATAAACCGTTCCCCGCCCCAACCACACTTCTTGCCATTATGCCCCCACCCACTGAACACCTGCCAAAGGAGGCATACGGCGATGACATAATGGATAGTGCTGGCGAGCTTAACGGTACCATGGATGATACTGCTATACCTGCAGCTGATGAAAGCCCCTCCCCCTCAACTGAAGACTTTATCCCGCCAGCCGGTCCCTCCAAACAAGCTGCACTGCGGACCACACAACAAGATCCCACTTCTCCGGAAATAATGGAACTGCCGCCTGCCGTTCCTAACGCCACACCCGTCGTCCCCTACCCTCAAGTGGACACCGCTGCTGAGACAACATCCTGCATGACCTCACATGCCTCTACTCAGTGCCCCCAGTTGTGCTGCTATCAGTGTGCACAACCTGTCCACGCGACCAAATGTTTTGATTGTGTGGCTGGACTAATTTTGGACCTAAAAATACAGTTTGAAAACAAACAACGTGTTTTTATAGACCAACTCAAAGCTGAAATAGACACTCTGAAACAAGACAACATCAGTCTACAGCAGCAGGTTAGAAATCTGAATAGTCTACCAAAGCAAGTGTCAATCCTCATAAGCAAGCTGGGCAAAGTGGATTCACTTGAAAGCCGGTATAATGAAATGTTGGCTAACCAGAAAATAATTGCCCCAGAGCAGCGAACCCCCGTTGCCTTGCCTGATCACTGTCAGTCACCACCGCCACTGTCTGGTACCAGTTCCCTTTCCTCTGAAATTCACTCCCCTACCTCCATCACTACGTCGAACCTCTCTGATACTGTTCCAGAGGAGTACACCCAAACCCAACCGTCTCAGCGTGCGTCTGTTGCCGCTATGGAAGAGACGGCAGGGAGCAGCAGTACCACTGAAACTAAATCCCCTAATGCACGTTCGCTCCAGGACCAGCCGCCGCGAGAGCGCCGTCAGTTTAGTGTTCGACTTCCACCCGAGGGCAGAGTCAATGCGCTATTAATCGGTGACTCCAATCTCCAACGGGTGGATCGTCGTCGCTTGGACCCAAGCGGTGCTACATGTGTGCGCACCCTGCGGGGGGTTAAGGTTAACCAGTTGGCAGAGGCCCTGTCCAACATCGCGCCACGCTACGACATCGGTAGTGCAGTGGTCCACGTTGGCACAAATGACTGTGCCTCCAGCAATGACGTGGACTCTGTACTACATGACTTCCAGCACCTCATTCCTGTAGTTCGACGAGTCTTCCCATCAGCCACAGTTGCCTACACAGCAATATTACCACAAGGGAGCTGCCCACTGAAAACCATCTGCAATGTGAACCAGCGCCTGGCTATGCTGTGCGAAAGGGAAGACGTGTCGTTTCTGCAGGAAAACAATTTTTACACCCCTGCTGGTGCAGTTGCTACCTCCATGTTTAACAGCGACAGGCTGCATCTGAACGAGAGAGGCGCCGGGGTATTACTGCGCCAGATAAAGCGGTTCATTTTTCCGCCAGATAACCTGAAAGACTTAAATCGGCACCGCGACCTGCGACACGCCAGACACGCGGCTGAGCCTGAAGCAAACACGAAAGTACCTGGGCTGAGTGGTCCGGCTCCCGGCTGCCGGCCGCAAACTAGTAATCTCATTCAAGATGAGAACCTACTGATGCGACAAAGCACGAAACAAATGTTACAGTCTAAAGCTCTCCCCACTCGCCGCTGGGAATCGGCTACCAGCACTAGGATGGCGAACATAGGTGAAAATGTAAATGCTGGCGGAAACCTAGCTGTCCCTGTCTCCAACAGCCAGTCACCTGTAAACGCTAGTGCCGCTCGAGTCCCTGTGGAGCTTTCCGGACCTGACACAAGCACCACATTGGCGGACGCTGCCAGCGCGACAAACCTACAGCCGCCTTTCAGTCAGCGACCAGAATTCACTGAAGCGACGGCCGATCCCGGCTACCACTATCAGCCGGCGACCCTGTATGGATTGATTGATTGTACATTGCTTAACGTCCCGACAGCAACAAGGCTTTCTCAGGACGTGCCTGCACTGCTTGTGAAAAAAAAAACAACCAACTAAACAGAACATTGAATGTATGTCGCCAGCCGGTCAAACACATTAAATAAACCTAACACATGGGGCCTAAATAAAGCTAAGACCATTTAGCAACACACATCCAATATCAAGAGCTACAGGCAGTGCAGACAGTAGGGAGAGTTTAAAAAAGGCAAATACAGGTGAATGGACCTCGGGTAGACAGAAACACATGCCCCAGAATAGAGAGAAAACCCCACCCTGTGGGGCTGACCAGGGTGACCCTGGGAACTAAAAAATACCTAACCCCACCCAAGTCCCCCAGGGCAGACCCGGGTGGGGTGACCCTGTATGGAAACTACGCGCGCCCTGTCGTGCCCTGGCCTCAGATCACACCGCACAGTTTCCACGTACCAATGCCGCAGTACCCAGCGGCATTCCAGCCAGCGTTCCAGCCAACCTTTCAGCCGTTCCCCCTTCCCTTTCCACACTGGCAGTATCCGTATCTAGCTAATAGTGGACCTCGGTCCCAAACGGTCATGTGAAGTGTGTGTTAAAACATACCTCAGTGTTTCGGTTAGATTAACTCCTTCATGCCTGATCGGGAAACGTTGGACGATGATAGTTCCGGGATAGTGCCGGATTACCTTTGCGTCATTGAGGCGCTAATCTGATCTGCTACTGCACTTGTGCTGTCGTTGTCCATCTCTCTCCAGCGTAAATCGGATGTTCAACTAACACGCCTCCAGGCCTAAATGAGTTGGTTTTACCGGACCCCATACTACTTGATGACTTTTTTTTTTTTTTTTTTTTTTCGGTGTAGGCTCAACTTGAACTAATTTCACTTCATGTTTTTCATGAACTTCAGTAGTGAACATCAGTATAATTCTGAAATGAAAATAAACAATCATATGACCTCATTTTCAGCCCTTCATCCGTCCGACTTGTAGCAATGCGTGGTGCGTATGAACACAGGTGTGAGCCCTAAGTGTTATTGGTATGTTTTGATTTCAGTTCTCGTCAGTTCAATCTGTTTCAGTGTGTCGAGCACTGATCTGACAATCCTTTGATCAAACGGTGACATTTCTATACTAAACGGTTTACTGTGCTGTTGTTTTAGTTTTCACCTCTTAGATTTGACATTAACATTTGCGATGCTTTTGGTTTATATGCGATGCGGCCGTATCACAGCAACATGTGTTGCAGTCTGACAGTTTAGGGAACTCGTTGGACTATTTGTACTGTGGTTGACCTGTGTACAGTACAGTTCCGCGTTTGACTTGTGTCTGGCCGGCATACACACCATTTTTGTAAGCCGGACTAAATGTAAAGATTAGTGCTTATAGTACATAGCTAAACGTGTTGTGCGGAATGCGAGTAGACAGTTCTACAAACTATCAGGCAAGTTATTTTTGACAGTCGTGGTGATTATAAGTGGATTTGGTTTATTCCATATTTTCGCACAAGATCACTCCTTTCAGCGACTGGACTGTTTCACTGAGTTTCGGATATTGAAAACTTTATATTTACATTTTTTTGTCATCAAAATGTGTACACCATCGAACAATTACATGCATGCCCACGGGCTGAAAGGTCGGACACCTTAATGTATTTCACCTTTACAATAAGGTTCCTGACATTTCAATATTTTTAAACCAGCCTTCACACTTCCATCTCTTTGGGCTAACGGAATCACGTCTGGACTCAAGAATTAGCGACGAAAATCTGTGCATCCCAAACTTTTCCTTAATTCGTCGTGACCCAAACACCCTCAAACACACAGGGATTGCTGTTTATGTTCATAACTCGATTGCACATATGGTACGCAGACGTGGTGATCTGGAGTCAACTGAGATTGAGTGTGTATGGCTAGAAGTAAAAATTAATAACTCATCGCCAATTATAATGGGTTATGTATATAGAAATCCATCGTCCACTGTCGAGTGGTATGATGACTTTGTGCAGATGATGGATAAAGTGAATGATACTGACAAAGATGTACTGCTGTTAGGTGATTTTAACATTGACTTACTGAAAACAAATCCCACGTGGCAATCGACAACAACTCTTTTTGGGTTGAAGCAACTAATCCAAGCTCCTACTAGAATAACCCAATCATCCGCTACACTCATTGATCACATCTATACCAACAACTGTAAGTCAGTACTAGAGACCAGCGTCCCCCCACTAGCTGTCAGTGATCATTTTCCCATCACCTGTACATGGTCGTGCAAGATGCCCAAACAAAAGAGGGATCAGCATGTGTACATTACCTATAGGTCTTTTAAAAAACTAAACAAAGATGCTTTTTTACACGATCTTAGCCTTACACCGTTTCATGATGTGTACAATTGTACCAACCCAGATAAGGCTGTTTCTCTCTTACTTGATCTGTTCCTAGGGGTGTTAAACAAACATGCGCCAGTAAGAAGAAAGCGAGTCCGATCCCGCCAGCCTCCCTCATGGATAACCGACGAAATCAAACAAGCAATGGATGATAGAAATAAGGCTAAGAAAGAAAAGAACTTTCATGAATTTAAAAGATTGCGAAATAAAGTTAAGTACTTAATTAGAGAGGCGCAGAGATCGTTTGTAACCAAAACAGTCGAAGAAGACAGAAACCCTTCCTCTATCTGGACAGCACTTAATACGCTTACCAACAACAAGCGTAAACAGTGCAATACCATTCCAGAAAACCTCTCCGCTGAGGAGTTTAATAACCACTTTCTATCAGCCCCCAAAGACTTACTGAGTTCTCACAATCGCAATCAGTCGATATATTCCACACCAGAAAAGCTAACTAAGTTCTGTAAGCAAAGATTGTCCTCAGATGATATTTTCGTCATCCCTGATATTGCTGTACACGAGGTAGGCAAATGCATTTCTATCCTAAAAAAGAAAACGTCTTCTGGCAGTGATGGTATCAATGGATATATCATTGACCTGTCGCAACCATACATAGTGGAACCTCTTACATACATTTATAACCTATGTATACAAAAAAATGTCTTCCCAGCAGCTTTCAAAAAATCAAAAATAGTGCCCGTTCCTAAAGCAAACGATTCTTCTGAAATTAATAACTTTCGCCCCATTTCCCTTCTATCAGTTCTCTCGAAGCCTCTGGAAAAGCATGTTCACAAACATCTTCTGGAATTTCTTGAAAAAAGGTCCTTATTATATCATCACCAGTCAGGTTTTCGTCCCAAGCATTCATGCCACACTGCACTCGCACGAATAGTGAATTCGTGGGTCAACAGCATAAATGATAATAAAATGGCTGGTGCTGTCTTCTTGGATCTAAGAAAAGCGTTTGATCTTATCGATCATACCATCTTACTGAAAAAGCTTGCCACCTACTTAAACAAAAAGAGTCCCTCAGCTATTTCGTTTCTGAACTCCTATCTTACAAAAAGAACACAAACAGTCTATGTCAATGGAAAATGTTCTTCTGAACAATTTGTGGAGTATGGAGTGCCCCAGGGGTCTATTTTAGGCCCACTACTGTTTTGTATCTTCGTTAACGATCTACCGTTACATGTAACGTGTAGTGAGACTGAGTGTGACATGTTTGCCGACGACTCAACATTACATTCCGCTGGTAAAACTGTGCCTGAAATTGCAAATAATCTTCAAGAGAGTCTTCATGAAGTCTCTCGGTGGTGTAATGAAAATCGCATGCTTGTAAATCCCACAAAAACAAAAAGCATGCTTATCACAACCCGCCAGAAACATCAGCTCAAACCTCCATCACTCAACCTTTCTTTGGACTCCATCTCAGTTGAGCAGGTCAGTCAACACCGCCTGCTTGGAGTAATAATAGATGATGCTCTAAGCTGGCATAACCATCTATATTACATGAGAAAACATTTGTCCAAAAAGTTGTTTCTACTTTCCAAACTTAAAACGATCATTGACCTTAAGACACGCAAACTATTTTTTAATGCCTACATTAAACCACACATTGATTATGCCTCAACAATATGGGATGGCTGCAGTGAAAATCACTTCAAGAAGATAAACTCATTATACAAGCGCGCTGCTAAGCTTATCCTCCCTGATCCGTCTTTATCCACTGATGACAAGCTGCAGGCCATCGGACTTCTCCCTTTGGTTAAGCACCTCGCACTAAACAAATGTGTACTGATGCACAAAATTCTTAACGGGAAAGCTCCACCTTACTTATCTAGGCTTTTTTCGCCAACTGAAAAAAAATACAACACCTCCAGGAACAGTCTCTTTATAAAAAGGCCCCGTATAGACCTGTTCAAATCTAGCCTGTCTTATTCAGGTGCTCTTTTATGGAATTCCCTTCCTCCCACTATTCAACAAACCACGTCCCTCTCTCTGTTTAAAAGTAGAGTACATGATTACCTTTCTAAGACATCGTTATGCTGATCCTTTCTTCTTCTTTGTTTTTCGACATAATCCGCTTCATGGTTAGCCTCCGAATTGTTTGTTCAGTTTTCTAACTTGTTTTTGATAGTACAAAAAATATCATACCTACTTATTTGTTAGATAATTCTGTGCGCACGTACGTGTGTATGTGTATGTACAAAAGTGCGCATGTGCACGAGTACATGTATATGTGTGTCTGTGTGCGTGTGTAATAATAATAATAATAATAATAAATTTATTTCAGTTTTTGCAGGCCATCAGGCCCATATGAACACAAAATACAATTTACAACCAGAAAATACAGGAAGGTGGTTGTAAAACACACTCATATAGCATTACATCAGCGCACATAAATAAACAAAAACAAGAAAAGTTCAAAGCAAATCCCTCTAATTCCTTAATTTAAGGCAACCTGAAATATACATAGCAACTTTAAAGACCAGTTTATCATGTAGGTTTCCACACAGCAGCTGAACTTTAAGATCGGATGGGAATCTGTAGTAAAACAGTGGAATGTACTTTTTACGTAAAGGGGCATATTTTGGACACTCGAACAGAAAATGACACAAATCTTCAGCCTTATGCCAATCACATGAATTACATTCTGGATTAGTGATGGGTTTTCCAAATCTGGATACTCCGTTTAAAGGTAAACGGTTACATCTAAGTAAACATATTGCCCGCCTGAGTTCACAAGAGTTCAGCTGCCCTATGTAACTGGCTCTAAGTATTTCTGGGTGGTAATGGCAGTATTCTGTGTTTGAGGTAAGGGATGCATGCCAGTCCTGTCGGAAACAATCCATCAGCCGATCTTTGAATATCTGAATGAACAGAGGAGTGTTTCCAACTGACTGCATTTCCCATACATACCCAAACCCGTGCATACACAATAGAGTCTTTATTTGCGTAGCCCAGTTCGATCTACCTGAAGCATCATGCATACATAACATCGTGTAACACTGTCTTGGGTATCTGTTTTCTGACATGGTAAGAAGTCTGCACCAGTACTTCACCATTCGAACATAGGCATCAATATACATAGGGAATCTTCCACACTCACCCAGCGCAATATTGTTTTTTACATCTCTTCCAACACCAAGGACCATTTTTCAAACCTTTATATGAACCTGCTCAATTACATCATGTCTCTGGAAACCCCAGACCTCTGACCCGTATAGCACAATGGGTTTAATCTTGACATCAAAAATGTGAAAAACAGTGTCAGCTGGCAAGTTTTGTAATTTGAAGTATAGTCTTTTGATGCCTGCAACTGCTCTCCTGGCTTTTCCAGCTAAGTTTTCTACACATCTAGCCCAGTTCAGAGTAGAGGAAAATATCACACCAAGGTAAGTATAACTGGACTCGACTTGAATCTGCTTGTCAGCATAAAACCATTTTTCACAATTTTTCACAAAACCTCCATTTTTGAAGACCACCACTTTTGTCTTGTCCATGTTCACAGTGAGACCCCATTTTTTACAGTATTTTTCTAAACAATTAATTTTCTTTTGGAGATCTGCTACAGAGTCAGAGACAATGGCTATATCATCAGCATACATAAGAAGGAAAATACCCAGTGGGTCTGCAAAAATATCAATGCCACGTGCACCGCACGATGATATTTCTGTCTCAAATTCTGAAAGAAAGATAGAAAACAGCAGTGGGCTCAACACACAACCTTGTCGCACCCCTGACATGCAATCAAAGTAGTCGGTAACTTTGGTTCCAACCCTTACAGCAGCTTTTACATGTTTGTACATACTCTCAAGTGTCTGAAGCAACTTTCCATGAACTCCTTTACGTAGCAAGAGATACAACAGTTTTGTCCTGTGCACACTGTCGTAAGCTTTAGAAAAATCTACGTACATGGTGTAAAAACGGCCACCCTGCTTGCTAAGATACTTTTGCACTAGTGCCTGTAAGCAAAAAATGTTGTCTATAGTACTGTATCCTTTACGGAAGCCAGCTTGGGCCTCAGGAATACAATCATTCTCTTCACAAAAACGAACCAACCTGTTGTTAATGACAAAACTGTACAACTTACTGATAACGTTCAGAAGAGAAATTCCTCTGTAGTTGTCAACATTTCTAGGGTTACCCTTTTTGTGTAGTGGAAATATCACAGCCATGGTCCAGCTTTCAGGGTATTCCGCACTTTGAAACACACGATTAAACAAAGGATGCAGAAATTTCACAAGGATCTCACCTGCATGATGAAAAAGGTCAGTGGGCAAGCCATCAGGGCCTGATGCCTTCCCTTTCTTCATGTTATTAATAGCACTGCGAATTTCATCCTGCGTGATTTCCTCGTCAAATTTTGCATTATGACAACCATCACAATCATCAGATATATGGTCATTCAAAACACCCTCGACCTGTCTGCTGAAACCTGAATCATCAACATTCTGATCCACATTTAGCAAATTACGAAAATAATCATACCACACGCGTGGTGAAATGACATCAGAACACAACTTTTTAACGCCAGTCAGAGACTTTATTTTTTGCCAAAATGTTCTTGAGTTTGCATCATTACATGCATCGTTGAGCTCATTCAAAACCCGTGCGTTGTACTCTACTTGTTTTGTTTTACACAACTTCTTAAATTCTTTCTTCATGTCAAGATACTTCCCTAAGTCGTCATGTGTGTTTGTGTGTCTGAACTGCTTCAACTGTAGGTACTTGTTTTGTTTTGCTAACTCGCAGTCCGAGTCCCACCACGGCGGCTGTGCACGGGATTCACCTACCTTCTTACCTGACCTCATTTTGTCAGCTGCCTTCTGAATGAATGCTACAAAACAGGCCGACCCTTCTTCTACACTCGAGTCAAGCGCTGACGAAAAGTGTTGAAACTGAGTCTCCTGATTATCTTCAATGTATGCCCAAAAGGATTCAGCGTAGTTTTCTTTCCAAACAAATTTAACCCCTTCCTCTAGTATTATATCATCATTTAAATCATCATCATCACATGAATAAACAGACTGAATAGAAGTAAACCTGGTTACAATGGGGAAATGGTCTGACTCGCACCTGTCTGCAACAAACATATCGGTCACTAGGTCAAACACGGATTTAGAGCAAATACAGTAGTCCACCACACTTTTGCCTCTGTTGGCCACGCACGTAATTTCTCCCTCACTGTCACCTTTCGTTCTGCCATTGACAATAAACAAACAGTACTCTTGACATAGTTCTATCAGTTTCCGACCAAAGCTGTTTACGCCAATATCTTTTGACCTCCGTGGGCTTTGTGGTACATCCTCTAGCAGATCTGTTAATTCCTGTAACGGCTGCACGTGTGAATTGCCATCAATAAAATCAGTATCAGACAGACCGGCAGTGCGGGCGTTAAAATCGCCACATAATAGCCAAGGCAGCTCAGGGTGAGCACGTAACACTTGAGACATGTAGTTTTCTAACACTTCAAAACCATCAACGTTATCTTCACCATATACAACAGAACGCTCTGGAGCCACATACACAAATGCTGCCAGAACATCAGATGCAGAGTTCAAAACAGACTTACCGATCTTTAGAAACACAATATCCTCAGCTGCCTGCATTAAACGCAACACATGACAGGCTATAGATTTATGTACACACACGGCCACGCCCCCTTTCAACTTTTGTGAACGTGGTGAAAAAAACACCTGATACTCTGGAAAGGTATCCTCTATAACATTTTGCTTACACGACCAGATCTCTGAAAATGCAAAAATTTGACACTTTTCACAGAACTGCCTAAAAGAAACACTTTTCAGCTTATTTACAAGACCTTGGATATTCCATGCCATGATGCGAAACACAGAGCTACCACTTTCATCACTACCACTTTCATCAACACAGTGTGCGGGTGTGGGTTTGAGTATGGGCACTTGAGCGTGTGTGTGTGTGCAGGTAAGCCGTCCTTTGAAGACACATGGTGGGGGCCCTGGGGGTCTGAATGAGGGACGGGCTGTCTTCTCCTGGTTGCTGGGTCAACATGCCGGCCTGCCCCTCATTTCTGCCCCCTACGCTCCACTGGCCTCTGGGTAGCAGCGTCGTATGCGTGGGTCTTTCCCTCAACAACGAGGGAGTCGAAGCGGAGGAAGGCCTTCTTCCCCGCCTGCTTGGCCTCCTTGAGGAAGGGTAGCAGCTTGCGGCGCACGTCCCTCACCCGAGGGGTGAAGTCCTCAGAGATGTAGACCCGGGACTTGTTCTCCTTCAGCGTTCTTCGCTCAAACAGGATCCGCTCCTTGTCTTTGTACTTGTTGAAGCACACGATGATGGGGTGGGGCGCCTTGCCCCCCTTCAGACGATGGGCACGCTCCACCTCGATCTCCTCCTCTATGCCCATCTCGTCCTTCAACATTGACTTGACAGCTTTTTCACAGTCCGCCCAAGTCTCTGAGCGCCCCTGGGGGTGGGGGATTCCGTGAAAGATCAGATTCTTGCGTCTGCTCCGCCCCTCCAAATCATCCAGCTTATCCTCCAGCTGCGTAACTTTCTCCTTCAACTCTCTGTTTTCTTTCATCACCGCAGTAAAGTCACTCTGAATTTTGTCCATCTGCTCCTGCATTGTAGCTTTCATACTGTCCATCTTTTTGTCCATCACATTCAACATTTTAAACACATCAGCAATGGTCGGCTCAGACACTGCGTTTGCCTCACCCCCGGGCGACTGGTTGTCTTGGTTCCCCTGGCATGTCAAAAGAGTCTGTCGTTTCGGTGGGCCTGGGTTCGCTTCGACATCGCCACACCGGAGCAGAAAGCCGACCAAAAACACGAGAATGACTGCCACCGGTCCGCTGACACTGACAGTGCGGTAACGTAGGGCTGCCTTCCTCTGTGCTTTGCGAGCCATGAAGTTTTGAAAAGTCCAGTAAAAGGTACCGCAAATGGCACGAAAAGCTACCGAACTGCTTGGCATGATGAGCTGAATCACCCTGTCGTTGTTCTAAAGTCACTCATTAAGTAATTATGTTGCAAAATGCTAAAAATGTGCGGAGCCGCTCTTCAACTGTGTGACGTCGATCGTGAGCACAACTCACCCCCTGTGTGCGTGTGTGTATGCGTGTGTGTGACGATTATTATTAGTTAGTTTTTGTTGTTTGGTTGGTGTTCCTTAAGTAGCTTAGCAAGGACAGATTGTAAGAAAGGCCTGCGCGCCTAATATCTCAATCCTTGGAAAATAAAGTTTCGTTCGTTCGTTCTCTCTCTCTCTCTCTCTCTCTCTCTCTCTCTCTCTCTCTCTCTCTCTCTCTCTCTCTCTCTCTCTCTCTCTCTCTCTCTCTCTCTCTCTCTCTCAACTGCTAGTGCTTTCTCGTCTTTCTCTCTCTGAAATTCTAGCTCCCTCTCTCTCTCTCTCTCAATTGAATTGTATTGTGTTGAATTGTTGTTTTGTGTTTAATCCGTAGTTTAGCAAGGACAGATCAGATATGAAAAGAGGCCTGTGCTCCTATTATCTCCATCCTTGAAAAATAAAGTTTCATTCATTTATTCATTGATTCAAGGCTCGTTCCGTATCTATTAAGGCCTGCCCCATTTCTCTCAAGGCTTGTTCTTCACTATTTCTTTCTCTTTTTTCTCTCACTCTTACCTGCCTATCTTTACATTTCTCCACATAATCAAAGAGCCTGTCCCCCACCCCCCCCCACCCCCCCGGGACCTAATCTTTACCCTTGTCTAATATAAACCCCCACTAGGTAACCGATTCCATATCTATAGCAACAACTTCCAAAATCAGAAAAACGTGAAAATACAAAAACACTTAACAATTTTAAGAACAGAACTTAAAAAAAAGAAGGGCCCTGAAATACTAACAGTCTACCTATAAGAAATAGCAACCTACCTAAACACTACTTCTCTTTCTTCTAGGTCCTTTTACTCTTACCAAAACAAATAACGTAAACTTAAAAGATTCTTTACACCATACACTTCACAACGTAAAAGCCAGGCTACCTAATTGTCCTCGAGTGGTGAAATGACCTCACGCTAGGTCCCTCTGGCGGCAGCCTCTGTTGACTGACGTCTCGGCGTCACGTCGCTCCGCTCCACACAAGAACTATGTACACAAAGTCCTGACATCATAACACTTGCAACACACACACAACTTGGATAATATGAGGTACCTTACGTAACCTGGCTGATACAAATAACTCTCACACGTTCATTCACACACACGTGCTTCAAACAAGAACTACTTTCGCAACACAACATACCTCAGTCACTACATTGAAACAGACTATAACCTGACACACTCGCCATACATTATTTCATACATTGGAAAAGATTATACTTAAAGCTGAGGTGCAATGAGAAAAATCCGCCCAGCGCGTGTTTTTAAAAGACTGTACAGGGCCCAGCTTGGGCCCTGCCCCTAAGTGGGTCAAATCGGTTCGTAACTCAGTTGACGGAGTTGGCAACTGCGTATCCCGAGCTTGCAAAACTCTCGGAAAACGACAGACCACTTCCTGTTGCACGGAAATCATCGCGATTAGCAGATCGGACAACAGCAGACGATTCTGTGACACTTTGAATCTGACCGACAGCCACGGATTTTACGCGCTGGGGACTATGATGGCAGAATGTACGGCTGTACATGCTGTAAGTATGACTTGACACTTTGTAGTTGTGAACGAATTTTTTCAACACGTACCTCCAGTCAAATATAGGCTAATATACATAAATAAAGAAGCATTGTGATGTACAACCAACACAGTAAATTGGATGAGAGAGAGAGAGAGAGAGAGAGAGAGAGAGAGAGAGAGAGAGAGAGAGAGAGAGAGAGAGAGAGAGAGAGAGAGAGAGAATCGACTGTTTACATAGATGCCAAAAGATACAAGGTCGCCATGGGTCAAGCTGATTTTTAGTAGCTGCCCTTCGTATGGAGAAAAAAATTTGCTGTAGGCCACTCCAGATGAAAAGATATAACAACAAACACAAAACGACAAATAACCCCTCCTTTCTCACCCTTCCGATATCAAATAAAGCCTCAGGCAGAGATATATAATAGGAGATTTTTTTGGGCAATTTCTGTCGAGGTCATAATTTTGCTATTTTTGATAACAAAACACACACTGAGCGAAAATGGACAATTTATATCTATCCCAAATTTCCGGGATTTTTCGACCGCTTACTCCCACGCCTTGACGCCGCCCGTTTTTCTAGGTTTCTCCTTATTTTTTTCAGTAAAATAAAGGTTTCCAAATTCAATGTCATTAAAATTAATATTTTTTATTATAAAATGAATCAAGACGAATTACTTCTTCTAAATGATATCAATGCTGTAGAAAACAAAGACTTAGACTCGAAAAAACAGCGCCTTCTTTCTGTAGTTGTGTCAGGCAAATCAAAGACTTATCTTGGAAAACAATACATAACAGATGATATTGAATCTCTTACGGCTGATGAACTAATCAAGCTTCATGCTAAATATGAAAACCACATTGCTTCACTAATGACTCGTGATTTGAGTCGATCTCTTGTATGCCTATACACAAAAGCAGTGAGTCACTTTCTACCTGTGGATAGTGACAGTTTATCACATGACCTTGAAAGTAATCCTATTGTTTCAAGTTCAATTGGCAAATTAGCATGTGTCATGTTTTACAAGTTTGGAAATTACCTTGCACCTGTCGTAACATTACTAGTTACTGGGAGCCATATTGATTTCTCAAAAATAAATTTTACTGCAGAAGAAAATGGACGAAACCCAGACGACTCCACAACCGAATCCCGACCCTGTTTTGACACAGGTTCAAACTGTGACTAAGGCTAAAAGTCCAGGGAGGGTTGAGGCTGGAAAGAGAGTAGCTGCATTGAACAAACAAAGAAAGTTAGAACTACTGCAAAAGGTACATGTAACTGACCCACAGTCAATATCACCATTGGTGTCACTACCGTCAGGGCCGTCACTCTCTCATCAAAGTGAGAGACAAACAACTAAGTCTGACCCTGAAACAACAAAATATATAGTTGCCGGATTTGTTGTCGGATTTGGTTACGTAGGTTATCAATTATACAAAAAATACAAACCACAGACTCGTACAGTGACCAAAAAATCAGACACTCCAAAAACAAAACCAGAAGTCGCCACATTACCAGTAACACCCAAAGCCGTTGACCCATTTTATATGCAGTAATTAAAAATATTATTTTAATTTTTCTTGCCTAAGAAATGAATGACACAAAGAACATAATGAACCTTGTGTATCACTCTGCCGTAATCAGTGGATTAGCAGTAGCTTATTCTATGCTGGGGAAAAGTCTACTCAAAATGAAATCAGCAGACTTGAGTAGACTTGATTTCGAAGACAGTGCTAAGCTAATTGTAGTTGTCACAGTGTCTATTGCGACAAAAGATTTTCTTGTCAAGCAGGGAATTATTCCAGAAAATGTTTCTATGTAAATAAAATAAATATGGCGACGATAGCTATTATGATTGGGGGAGCGATGGTTAACGCATTGGCTTTCAGTGGCTCAAACTATCTCTTTTCAAAAATGGGTAGAGAAGAATCAGCAGAGGAAATGAAACGTCACAATGAGGCGTCAGAAAAATTAGCACAAGCTCAACAAGAATATGAAAAGAATAGAATTGAGAAACATGATTTCATCAATGAAAAATTGAGGCTAGAAGGTCACGCACAACATACGTTTTCAAATACAGACGAAGCAATCAGGGAATACTATCTTGTCACAGGTGAAGACATGACTATCCCAAAACCAAAACTAAGTGACTATTACAAACCAAGCACACAACAAAGAAACGGGGAGATAATCTTTGTTCTAGTGGGAGTGACATTTGTTTATTTTACAGGAGTTTTCATTGCTAGAAAAAATGGCAGCCGAAAATAAACTATCAAAAATATATTACTCTCCATCAGGCTATTGGAAAGGAGCAACAGCTATTCAGAAATTACATGCCGCTGTGGGCGGAGATATATCACTCAATCAAGTCAAACAATGGTTACAGAGACAAGCAATTTGGCAGATATATCTTCCTGCTCCAAGAAAGATAATGAGGCCCCATTTTGAGAACACAACACCTAATGACACACACCAAATGGACCTCCTGTTCTTACCCCATGACACAATAAGAAAGAAACGATACAAATATGCATTAACTGTTGTAGACATTGCTTCAAGGTACAAAGACGCTGAACCCATATCTGACAAAACAGCCAGTACAGTTGCTACAGCATTAACAAAAATATATGGTCGAGGCCCTTTAAGATACCCCAGACTAGTGCAGGTTGATGATGGATCAGAATTCAAAGGTGCTGTTAATCAGTTATTTGCGAAGCATGGCATACTGGTCAGACGAGGCATTCCAGGCGTACACAGATCGCAGGCAATTGTAGAAAACTTTAACAAACAGTTATCAGAAAGACTTTTCAGTTACCAGTATTCTAAGGAACTCATGCATGACACCCGTAACACTGAGTGGGTTAAGCGATTACCACATGTGATAAAAGCAATGAACAATGAAGGACACCCAAAACCTGCTGATGCTATTAAATTGAAAACAATTACAGAGCCAAAAACAGGACCAACCCCGGCACCAGACACAAGTTTATTTACTAAACAGGTGAGATATTTATATCAGCCAGGGGAGGCTGAGAACGACGACAGACGCAGGGCAACAGACCCCATCTGGTCAACGTCTGTACACAATATAAAAAAAATAATTCCCGGTCCAGACGCAACAATATATTACCTGTATGACCCTGCACCCCAGAGGGCATTTGTCAGAGAAGAATTACAGATTATTCCCCCAGACACCGTTACTCATTTCAGTAACTAAGTCGTCAATTAATTCATCAACCAGTTCATCACAAATGTCTTCAGAAAACTTGAGCCTGTAATGACCTGGTGCATAAGCTTTTTCCTTACTGTGAAAAACACGTTTCGTGTCTCCAACTGCAAGTGACTTTTTGTGTGTTTGAATTATTTCAAGATTGTGTTTGTTTGATCTCAGTGACTTGTTTGGATAGTCAGGCATCAATGCACCATCTAACACTTGCTTGTAATGTTCATGACGTATGTCTTTATTTTTTATTGCTGTTTTCTTGATACCTTTGGCTTTTGACTGACTACCTTTCTGGTGCAGTATAGAATACATTTTTGATCTCAGTCCAACGTACTCAACTATTGGCACACCATTTAGTTCATCCTTAAACTTACCAGGCACTTTCTTGTTTTGTGTGCTAAACAACAGGTGGTCTTTAGGGTAATCAGACGTGTCATACATGTGTAACTCTGTTTTCATGTCTTCGTAAAAGTCTTCAGTACACACATCAATAATCATAGAGTCAGTGTCAGTGTATAACAGACGGCACTCAGGATACTTTGGTTTGAAGTAATCATAATAAAATTCAAGCATTAATAATTTTGACAACTCCAGAATTGCCATACCAATGAATACTGGCTTGTCCAGTTTAACAATCTTTTTTTTGAGTGACACGGCATACAATGATGAATGAAATTCTTTATACCCTGTGTACTGCGGCTTACCTGTAAGTTTAATTGCACCCGATTCAGTTGTGACCAGTCTCACATCTTTGCGGTGATGAGGATTTTCCATTGTCTTGCCAAAACAGGCATTGTTCATAAGCTTAAAGAAGTCTTTGTCAAATGCAGTGTTGCCGTCTCTGGCACGAAGGGTTGTGTTCTTCATTATGTAATCTTTTATGAAAGCACTCTGATCAAATTGAATTCCTCTGTGAACTTTCTTTAGTACTAACCCATGTCTGATGTAAAACTGTAACAAGCGGTAGTGACAAACGTAATTGAATTTGTCATTCAAATTTGGTACAAGTTTGGTGTCTTCTTTTTTCCCCGTCATACTCATTTTCTCAACTGCTAATGGATAATCATTGTGGTAATCATGTAGATGGTGTGGGTACTCCAGGTCTACTTCAAAGATCCACCCCCACCCGGGTCTGCCCTGGGGGACTTGGGTGGGGTTAGGTATTTTTTAGTTCCCAGGGTCACCCTGGTCAGCCCCACAGGGTGGGTTTTTCTCTCTATTCTGGGGCATGTGTTTCTGTCTACCCTTTGTCCATTCACCTGTATTTGCCTTTTTACAACTCTCCCTACTGCCTGCACTGCCTGTAGCTCTTGATATTGGATGTGTGTTGCTAGATGGTCTTAGCTTTATTTAGGCCCCATGTGTTAGGTTTATTTCATGTATTTGACCGGCTGGTGACATACATTCAATGTTCTGTTTATTTTTTTTTTTTCACAAGCAGTGCAGGCACGTCCTGAGAAAGCCTTGTTGCTGTCGGGACGTTAAGCAATGTACAATCAATCAATCAATCAAAGATCCAACCCTTCGCGTCGTTTCGGTCAAGATTAATAATATATTTTGTTAACCCTGACTCTGTTACATCATACTGTGTCAAATCATGCAGACAAAAGTTTTTCAAGGGCAATAACTCACACATTGCCCAGCCATAAAGGTTATTAGCGTCCAAGTACGTAATGAATGACCTTGACCCAGGGTTTGAGGGGTCAAACCCCCGGCCAAGGTCACCATGGGCGTCCAGATATTTATTATTTGCTCTGGCGTAGTTATTTGCTGCAATACTAATCCCTCCCCTCAATCCGCGTTCCACCATTTCACCCATCGTACGATCAGACAACAGGTCTATAGATATCTTACTGGATTTCAAAAATGCATCCCATGTCATGCCAGGACTAGTTATGTAACAAGCAGGGTCAAGCTTGTAGTGTAACAAACCCTTTTCACGGTAACTTTCAAATACGTCTGCTAGTAAACAAACGTCTGCTTTCAAGTACTGGTCATGGTAGTCACCAATTGTCTGACATCCTAACTTATCCCACGCATCAAGAACGTGTTGATATTCAGAGTCAGAAATACCTTTTCCAGTTAGTGTAGAATAAAATTTCTCTTTTGGTGGCAGTCTTGTTTCTTCAAACACAACCCAGTGATCAATGTACTCATACGGATACACACCTTTCTTAATCAAGTCTGGCTCAAAATATTTACTTGTTATTGGATACTCAGTCAGTCCTTCTGCCAAACTAGCCAATCCTAAAGACAAATGTTGCATAGAGTCATAAAATGCTAATTTATCTAACCTAAAAGTTAAGTATTTCTCAGTTGTCTGGGCAATACAACTTATGTTTTTGTACGACTCGTCTACAGCCTGCATGATAATGTGTGAATCATATCCTTTGAGATTGTGGAAAAAGATTGGCAGTTTATATGTCTTGGGATCTATTTTTAATAACAAGTTACAATTGTTATGTGCAGCTCCTCTGTAACGCCCAGTTATGTGATCGTGGTCACGAACTTTATCACCACCTAAAGGTTGTTCGCAAATCCAACACGTCTCAGCTGTATCAAATTTCAGTTTGTCTTCTTCTGACATCACCAAAGGCATCTGGCATGTTGTGAGATATTGTACTACCTGACTGTACAGATGTCTCATTTCTGTTAAAAACAGGCATGCTGCATTTTCACCCCTGTAGATAACAGGTTCTGAATGCAAACCGTCTGACCTAACAATAATGTATCCAAAAGAACACACCACTTGGTCACTCAACTTTATAGTCTTTGGTAATGATTCTGGAACAGGACCGTCATACGGAACAACCAGTGATTCAAAATCTGCATATACTACAAACGGCAACTTTTGTTGATTCCCATAGTTTTTAAAATATACTTGACTACCAGGATCTGGATACTTAAGTACAGTTTGTATGTCATCAGCTGACCTGCAGTGTAAAACATGTTTGTGTGCCACAGCAATAGAAGAGAATCTTTGTAAACATCTTTTACACACTTCCTGTTTCCTACCATATTTTGATACATGATTATGAATTAGACGTGACATACTCCTGATAATTGTGTAGTGAAAGTTATTGTCATCACCGATTAGCAACATGTCAACATGTTTATCTTCTGACTGACCATAGGTTGGTGCCAGTGGGGACACTCTAATTGGCTGTAACTTATCAACAGACTCATTATCCCACACATACACATTTACAGATATACCAGGATTTAGTTTTTCAAACAAGTCTATGTCCTCTATTTTAACAGGGAACTCAATGCCACTAAAATCAAGTTCATTTACAAATTTGATGTAGTTAGATACACGTTCTGGTTTTGATTTTATAAAGTGTAGTTTAGCAAGCACACACCACATGAAACAATAGTTGTCATTGTTCTGAATGTTAACAACAGCCTTTTTGTTTACTACTTCTGTTGGCAGTGGTAACCATGCTTTACCTAATATAGGATGATACCTAGACTGCTTTAGTTGTAGTTCATGTACATGTCCTTCGTGCCAACCAGACCCCTTCATTCTTGCACTGTCAATTGCCTGTAGAAAGTCTGGTAATAGTCTGTCTCTAAACACGTTCCCCAGTTCTCTTCTTGTGTTAACAGTGTGTTGTCTTGTTGATATGTACGATACAATCACTTCACCGTCCACCCTAGTGAATTCGATTTTTGCAACAATTTGAATCTTCACACTGCCTGTCAGAAGATTTTGTTGTATGACAGAAAAAGAGTTTTCAATTGATTCATAGACATTATTAGTATTGGATATGGGTAAGTTTGTTGTGTGAAACACATTTCTTAAACTAGATGAGCCAGGGTTTGATGAGCCAGGGTTTTGAACATTGTCCGTCATTTTTATTTGACCGACAAAATAATAAAATAAAAAATATTAATGTTAACTCTGCTGGCTCACCTTGTGTAATACCACTTTATTAACTGTAACACTGTCAATATAAACATTTAGTTTGCGCAGTTGTTTAAATATGCTATAACAAACTTCCCCTAACCAACCATAGTTGGTATCATCAACTTTAAAAGTAGGTGTCTTTAAATCAACTGTCATGCACTCCACATCTGGATGCTCATCGACATAATCCAAAGTCACACTATATGTAACATATATTTCTGATGGTGCTGAAAGGCTTATGTAAGTCTGTTTGGGTGTTATTAAGTCAGTAAAGTGCATAACATCTTTGAAAAGGTGTGTGAGATCAAGCACCTGTATGATTTGTCCGTCTGTCATTTTTATTGGACAAACAAAAGAATAAATTAATTTACATCAATTTACTAACCCATACCCTGTGGGCTGATCTGTCTTTAAAATGAGCTTCAGATGCTTAGTTGATTTCAGTTTATTTTTTACATCATCTCGTTCATGCTTATTTGGGATGACATCATTTTCTCTGAGACAGTCTTCAAAGCTGTCACGATCCTTACAGTAAAACAAACAGATAAACTTTAACTGTTCTCGAAAATCTTTCAGTACAGCATTATATTTTTGAGTGAGAATCCATACACTAACATTTGCATGTCTGCCACTGAAGGCAAGTTCTGCTAGAGTGTTTCTTTTCTTGACAATGTCTTTCTCTGCAGAGCAGTCATCAACAATAAACAATGTTGGCTGTCCTTCAAATTGCTTGTAAAAATATTGTGGGTAGTCATTCAGTTTTTTCTCAGGGTCAACTAAGTATATGTTGCTGTCAGTCCAAATGAATAAACGGTTGTGATAAGCTTTGTTGTGTTTGATTGTAGGACAAAATATTACAATGTTTTCAAAGTGGTGGATGTATCTTGTTTGTAATAGGTTAAGAACAAATTCAGTTTTCCCACACCCTGTGGCGCCACAAAATAATCCACAGTGTGGGTCGAGTGTCATCAAGCCCCGGTTCATTTTAATACACAATATAATTTTAATATATGTGTCCACTTAGTCTACTGTCTTGTATATTGAGTTGTGCGTCATATATCAGGTACAAATATATGTTTATGGCTGCAGCAGTTTCAACCTTCTTTTGTATCTGAATTGTTATTCCGTCACTACCGTTCTCGACAGTTCGTCCTGACCCATGAAGGTAATCATCATCTGTACTACGAAGGTCTAGCCACAGTGCATACTTGTTTGTCAGGTATTGACCAATCCTAACATCATACAGATGTAGATCTTTGCACGCAATGTTTGCAGGTTTATCTCTAATCCTTCCACCCGCAAAATACTTTATGGTTTCGTCATAGTGTTGATAAGGTAACATTCCTGAAGCGTACACTTGATTAGGGCGGCCTTCGATTGTGCAGGACAAATGTGTAATCTTAGGATTGTAGAATTTTTCTGAATCTCTTTTGTATGGACTCACCGGTTCAACAAACAACATAAGAATACCTTTCAGTGACCTGGCAGGCGTGTTCAAGTTTATGTTCCACATTGGGTCACTTTTGTCTTTGGGTATTAAACTATGCCTAATCACACGGTCATAATAAATTGGAAGTCTTGACTGGTATTGATTTTGAATGAGTCTGGCTAGATCAGTGTGTGTGACAATTTCATATTCCAAGGAAATGTTAGAGATCTTATATGTTGCATCTGTGGCAGATGATTTAAAGACTTTGGAGTAGTCATTGAAGGTTAGTTCAAAACTTAGACGGTCATTCAGTGCTCCTTGATAATAAGGCAAATGAGCTGTGAGGATTTCAAACTCAAGTGGAATGTAAAATCTGGTTCCATATGTTTCTGCTATAATAACGTCATTGGCTGCTGACGTTGATTTATCTCCGGCATTGATTCGAAGTTTACCAACATTATCTGGCTGTATGCCTTGATAAATACGGTCCTCTCGTTCTTCTCTTGTGAGCCAAAGGTCTTTGTAACAGTAGAACACATCTGAGTCGTCAAGACTAAACACTTCCTGTCCTTCAAGTTTTACTTTAATAGTCCTAACAATTGCTCTGCCAAGATTGTCAACCAGTGTTCTGTTTACATCTGCGTCTGATGATAGTTCAATATTAAATGCAAGGCGTGCAGTGCCAGGAACAATAACGTCACTGGGTCCTAGGTTTGGAAACTTGACTGTAAGTGTTTGATTCTGGTCTATGGTACTTGGATTGTTTGTGATGACGATTGATTGTCTTATGCCCTTAACACCCAGGGGCTCACGTAGTTTTCTGTATGGGTCTAACTTTGATCCGTAAGACTGTGTCATTTTTATTATGCACAATAAAAAAATAATAAATTAATAAAACAATGGCAGCAGGAGGATTTAATCATGAAGATTTTAAAATGGATGACACGTATGATTTTGGTAATACAACAGATATGGCAGATATGGCAGATATGACTGGTACAAGAAATATTTACAGTTTACGTCATGAACTTTTAGAAACCAAAGTGAACTCATTTTATGATCATGTTGGTGGCCGCCCAGACAACGTAGACCCTAATCAGTTTGAACTTGATGTCAAGGGTCATTTATATTTAAATACTGTTGACAAAGGAAAAGTACTATTGACTAACAAAAAAGACCCTAGTAGGTTTAGGGCTTTAAGTACAATAAAAAATGAAGGTGGTGTTGGTGCCTTGCGTCAACTTGGAATTGGTGGGTCTCCTGTCACGCCAAGACTGGCTAGTGTGCTTCACGACACGCAAACAAAGTTGCCAACAGGGCAAGAAATTCAAATGGCACCAGTAACAAGCCTACCAGAAATAGCAAACACAGTGATACAAGAAACCTCATTTACTGAAGGTCAAATAAATGACGCTATGAAAACAATAGACGATCCACCTTTGTCAATGAGGGAGATTATGGGATTGGATAAATCACTGCAGACAATAAGAGGTGAGATGGTAAATAATGTTGCCAAACTGGGAGAGCTTGATAAACACATAGAACGTGAAAAAGAAAAACTGGCTACAGCAGACAATGGAAATCTTGACACAGAAATGAAAGAAAGAATACAGCACAGATTAAATGATTTGTAGATAGAAAGATCAGGATGGTTAGAAACAATTAGTATTGGGAGGGAAAAACTGAAATCACAGGTCAACAGGATTAGAGAAACTATTCAGAAAATACTTCACGAAGACACTACTCTGGCTGAGAGACTTAAAACACTTTTCAGAGAACAGGGTATCACAATTGCTAGTTTAATTACAGCTCTTGGATTTATTATCAGTACTGTAGTGTTGGCTGTCTCCGGTAGTGGTGGACCCGGTGGTAGTCCAACACCGCCAGCCCCGGCACCACCAACCCCTGGCCCCCCGACTCCAACAGACCCAAAAGATTTACAGTCATGGGTAAAGAAACAACTGTCTTACATATCAGACTTACTTAAGAAATTGGCTCTGAAAGCAGTAGACGTGTTGCCTGGCATTATAGGCTCTGTTGTCAGTTGGTTGATTAGTACTGCAGCAAAGGCAGTAGGGTTTATGGCAGAACATGTGTGGGTCTTTTTGGTTACAGTAGGAGGGTTGATGGTGGGTTATTTAATGAAACAGATAAAGAAGTAAAACCCCTAATCCAGTGAGGCCTATTACCAATGCAGTTCTTTCTGACTCATGTGTGTCAGGGGTTGGTGTTGACTGTACTGGTTGTATGGGTGCCGGTGATGGGGCTGGGGCCGGGGCCGGGGCTGGAGGTGTTACCGTCTGTAATGATTTTAACGGCTGTACATGTGTGGTTGTGGCCCCCAAGTTTACAGATTGATTGAGTCCTAATTTCTGACCAACACCTGCAACAATGATTTCATTATTATAATTTGTTATTGTACCCATTTGGAGTTGAAGGTCAGATGGTAACATGTATAACCCGATGCCTACTACAAAGTCAACTTTTGATCTGGCATATCTGAGTACGTCTTGATAGCGTTGTATGCTAGATGGGAGATCTACTGTTGAATTAATTGAATCTTCAAGATTAGCGAGAAACTGTTTTTGTGCTTCAAATTTACCACTTCCATTCAAAATGTTTGATTTTGTTAGTGATTGTGCACCTAGTAAACACCAGACATATGTTCTGATTGACTCATTTACGCGCTCGACTCCAGCTTGAGTAAACCCGTCAGATTTATCTAAGACAAATGTGGTCCAGGCGTTAGACTGTTTCTGCTCTATTGATCCTATCCAGACTTCAGATTTTGATGAGAATGAAGTGTACCCAGGGTAGTAATCTTGTGGGTATTGTCTGTGACTCAAAGCGTAATACAATGTACCAATGCCGTGGTGATCATCAAGTTTTTGTGTGAAGTCATACTTAGTGCCAGGGTTAATGTTAAATTCATTACAGATGCGTTCAAATGCTTTCATATCCATGGGGTTGTTATACCTGTTGAAACTAGATTCAGTGGGCAGTGGTGTATGCAGTTCTGACAGAATACGTCTAAGCTGGTAGTAAGTGTGGAAACGATACACAGATCTAATCAGTTTGTTTGAGTGATTCAAGTGGTCTGTAAATGAAACACCACAGCCTGTAGTTGAACATAGTATTGCAAAGTTGAGTTGGTTTTGAAACATCTGTAGTGGACTTAAAGACCACTTTCTTGCAGTAGAGTCGTCTGTTATTGGAGGGTTTAGGTAATGGTCAAACGGATTCGGTACTTTGACTTGAAATAGATCTTGTACGCTTGCGTCAGACACAGCTATGTCGAGTTGATTTAGTTGAATTATTTTCTGTTCATAAGTAGGTGCAACATTATATTTGGCATCCATATTAAATTGAAATGCGTTTGTTGTGGTAATGGTTGGTGATTTAAATTCCATCCTTTTTTATATGAGATAATAAAAATGTTTATTACCTTAACAAATCTTGACACAAGCAAACCAGTGTGGTTAACTAATGGGATTGATAATCGTGATGGTAGCAAGTCTATAGCTATCCATGAAATGTTCTACACAGTAAAATGGTTTAATGTAGAAGATGATATATATAATAAAGTAAATCTTGATAATAAAACTGAAGCTTTACCGCTTGGATATTATGACTTTTGTACTATAGCTGAATGGTTTCAAAGTAATTTTAAAATTAAAGCAACTTTAAATCCAGCCAACCTACTTGTTACATTAGAATTTCCGACACAAAATTGGTTAAGGATCTCAGATAGATTTGCATATTTACTTGGATTTTATATTGACGAAGATTGGTATAGATCAGATGATTTAGATGAAGCTATGTCTGGTATTATAACAATGAAGACAAAAAAACTAAAAATAACTGGAAAACGCCCTGTTTATTTGGCAGTACACACAGTATTTAATGTTTATTTGAAAGAACTAAACACATCTGAGAATGTTCACAATGGAAAGCCTTCAACTTTGTTGAGATGCTTACCTACTGGAACTGCTCCTTATTGTGAAAGTGTAGTTGTTAGATTTCCTAATTTGCAGTTTAAGAAATTAGGTTCTAGTTTCTTTGAGTCACTGAGTATATCTGTAACTAATCAGGATGACAAACCAGTTCTTATGCATGATTTTAGTGTTGTGTTGGAAATTAAATAATTTTATTTTTGTTTATAAAAAATGAGTGGTGGTCCAAAGTCGAGAATCATACCAGTTGCATGTCCAGTAACAGAATTGAAAGATTTGGCAGACGTCCAGGATTTTGAGAAGGAAGGGGATGTTGGAGAAATATATGGTTTTGAACTTGATTCAAATGGCATGTACAAGAGGAAAGTAATTGTCGACATGAAAGACGGTGAAAAACAGATTCCTAAACTTGGTCAGCTACGTGATGTTACTGTACCTACTCCACCTGTAAATAATTCGCCCTACAACTTAATACATGTGGGAAATAAGTGGGCGGTTTCACCTGTGCCTGTTCCACCACCCACAATTGACTGGGACATAAAGTTGGAATTTATTAGTCCTTATGTATACACTGATGATGAAGGCGCCTTAGTGTTTAGGAAGGTTGTTAACTCAGGGCCGCTTATTGTAAGTCTTGTTCCAAGCTTTGCCCCAGACAACAATAGCAGAGAAAAACTGAAAGTTGAAAATTATGAGAGACGGCGGTATCTTCTTACAACTAGAAAGGGTAGATCAGATACTTCTGTTGTGTTTATGCCAGCAAGCTTAGTCGTGGCTAGAGAAGCGACAATAGTATTTGAAATTATTATGAAATCAGTAACTACTGCTAAAGAGGCTCAAATTGCACAGGGAATTAAACTTACATGGGACGAAACAGTAACAGAATCAACAAAGGTCTTTATTGCCATTACAAAAAATAATGATGTTATTAATGTTTTGAGCAGTGTTCCAGCTGTCAAGGTGGTGGTTGACAAAACAACTTTTGTTCGTCTAACTTACATAAACCTTGAACACATTGATCTTGTTGCATTTTATTATGCCAGCAAATTGTATACTTTTGAAGAGTTGCAAAATGTAATTGCTGATTAAATAAAAAAAAATATTTGTGAATGAAAAAAAATGGTAAACTTCTATCCGCAACTACCAACGCTTGATCCGACTGAAACAAATGTGACGACTAAAACAACACTTGCGCCTGATCCACATATGCCAATTGCTTCAGATAAAACATTACAGGCAGATGCATTCAGATTAATAAATATTACAGAAGCTTTAAAATATTTGGAAAGTGAAGAGGCTAAGTACTCACGGTGCAAAAGGAGGTATAAGTCAGTATTTAATTCTGTTCAAAACACTTCTATGGCTATTGGTGCAGTTTCAGCTTCATGTTCTGTAGGGGGTATTGTTCTGTTCGCCACAGGAATTGGGAGTTTGGCTGGAATAGCAGTTGAGGGTGTTAGCGTTGCTACATGCCTGGCTTGCTTTGGTTTGGAAGCCTTGAACAAGAGGTTTCACACAAAATTACAGAAACATGAAGCATTGAGTACGCTTGCTGGTGCAAAGCTGAGCAGTATGAAACTTATTATCAGTAAGGCATTGAATGATAATTTTATTGATGATGAAGAATTTAAGCGGGTCCAGGATGATTTAAATAACTACAAGAAACAAAAATCTGAAATACAGAATAAGATGCGTAGTCAATCTCCCGTAAATGTTGAAGAACTTAAGGCCAGTTTTTTAGAGATGGGAAAACAGATCGGTGTTCAGGAAACCACAGAAAAACTACACAATCTTTTAAACAAATAAAAATCAGATTTGGTAATCAATCAATATTTTTGTCATATGCTTCGCAGAGAGATGACACGTCATTTACACCACTTGTGCCTGATTATTTAACCCCATCAGCACCACCGCCAGAGTATTACTGAGAAAAAAAAGTTTTTTTATTGTCCTTGTATCTTGACAAATCTGACCGAGTAAGTTGTGACTTAAGTCAAGTTGTTGTAAGAACTTATAAGAACTTACAGTAAGTAATTAATAAGTTCTTATGATAAGTAATTAATAAGTTCTTATGATAAGTAACTTAAAGGTTACCTCTGCAGGTTCTTAAAAGTTAGTTGTAACTTGCTAGTAACGTATAAAGTTTTACTTTGAAAATCGTGTTTCTCAGAAATCGACTCTGACAGGGGTGTGTGTAAAAAGTCATTAGTCTATTATAGAGTGCACTGACAGGATTTTGGTTTGATTTGAGAGAAACGACAGTGTGGACGTTAACGACCGTAATTAGTTAATTATTGGGGTTAATTAAGACAATGGGTAATTCGAAGTCTTTGGAAAGTACTTTCTATTATCTCTCAGGCTGTGCTGTGTAACTTACAGATAGCTCGGCCTGGTCCATATCCAGTGTGCGTCAAGGCAAGACACAAATGGCCTGCTCTGTCCGTCGGGTGGTCGAGTGTCGTCTGCTACTGTTGATATCAGTAAAAATATCGCTGGTTTAGATCAGTGATCGCGGTGCTTACTCGCTGCGATACAGGAAGTGGCCTGTCTTTTTCACGGGAGTTTTGCCAGCACGACAAACGCAGTTGAAAACTCAGTCAACTGAGTCAGTTGCAAACCGGTTTGCCGAAGTTAGCCGAACGTTCACGAAGAGGGCCCTCGCTGGGTCCTGCAAAGTTTTTTTAAAACACGTGCGGGGCGGAGTTTTTTGACTGTTTCTCAGCTTTAACACAACCACGTACTACCTTCATAAACGACTTAAAGCTGAGGTGCAATGAGAAAAACCTGCCCAGCGCGTGTTTTCAAAAGACTACAGGACCCAGCTTGGGCCCTGCCCCTAAGTGGGTCAAATCGGTTCGTAACTCAGTTGATAGAGTTGACAACTGCGTATCCCGAGCTTGCAAAACTCTCGGAAAACGACAGACCACTTCCTGTTGCACGGAAATCATCGCGATTAGCAGATCGGACAACAGCAGACGATTCTGTGACACTTTGAAACTGACCGACAGCCACGGATTTTACGCGCTGGGAACTATGATGGCAGAATGTACGGCTGTACATGCTGTAAATATGACTCCTGACACTTTGTAGTTGTGAACGAATTTTTTTAACACGTACCTCCAGTCCATTATAGGCTAATATAAATAAATAAAGAAGCATTGTGATGTACAACCAACACAGTAAATTGGATGAGAGAGAGAGAGAGAGAGAGAGAGAGAGAGAGAGAGAGAGAGAGAGAGAGAGAGAGAGAGAGAGTGAGAGAGAGAGAGAGAGAGAGAGAGAGAGAGAGAGAGAGAGAGAGAGAGAGAGAGAGAGAGAGAAAATCGACTGTTTACATAGATGCCAAAAGATACAAGGTCGCCATGGGTCAAGCTGATTTTTAGTAGCTGCCCTTCGTATGGAGAAAAAAATTTGCTGTAGGCCACTCCAGATGAAAAGATATAACAACAAACACAAAAAGACAAATAACCCCTCCTTCCTCACCCTTCCGATATCAAATAAAGCTTCAGGCTGTGCTGTGTAACTTACGGATAGCTCGGCCTGGTCCATATCCAGTGTGCGTCCAGGCAAGACACAAATGGCCTGCTCTGTCCGTCGGGTGGTCGAGTGTCGTCTGCTACTGTTGATATCAGTAAAAAATATCGCTGGTTTAGATCAGTGATCGAGGTGCCCACTCGCTGCATACAGGAAGTGGCCTGTCTTTTTCACGGGAGTTTTGCCAGCACGACAAACGCAGTTGAAAACTCAGTCAACTGAGTTGCAAACCGGTTTGCCGAAGTTAGCCGAACGTTCACGAAGACAGGGCCCTCGCTGGGTCCTCCAAAGTTTTTTTAAAACACGTGCGGGGCGGAGTTTTTTTGACTGTTTCTCAGCTTTAAGCATACACACCTCACATTTCTTAGTTATCCATCTTGGTAAATAGCTACATAGGAAAACCACCGGTTATCTCAACGAATTCCAAACCGATATAACTGAAACAAATCAACGCTACAAAATCGAACTAAATCTTACTAACGCATACTACCTTTAACTCAGCAGACATAAAAACATACCTGAAATCTAGGTCTCAGAGTCTTAGAATACGGCTAGCATATCCAACATACGTCCGTCCTCACCGACAGAGTAGCCCGTACTGAATTCCCTACAGATCCGTTCGCCTGAACTCTCGCTAATACCCCTGTGCAAAACCCTTTTTTTATGATTGCATGTGGCCTCGTGCATACACGGTATATCTGTCACAAGACAAACCGCTGACAAGACCGTACCATACAAAAACCCTGTGTGAACTCTATGCACGGGCATAGAGCTTTGTCACAACGTTGTATGTGTTTAACGAATAAATGTATAATGCGTTTTACGTTTTGTGTACGATGGTATTTTCTGATATTTTGATGATACCGGCACTCAGACAAAATCTTTCACTCTTACAATCTTCAATGCTTATCCTTAGAAAAAACTAGTTACCTGCACAGAGTCATACATGCAGTTAGATGAATATTGCAGACTGAAGTGCGACCAATCCAGCTGAACTGAAAAGGCCTCGTCCACAGTAATGATCCATTCACAGTCCATCAGGTTGTCATAGTTATTGGGGAAGTTAGGTGACGTAATCACGCCTCTACCTGTGCTCAGAGTTCCGTTCCCGCAGTCTCTTTTCACTGGAACAATGGAAATGTTCTTTAATATTTACAAAAGGTGCTCATTGATATTTAAGATAAAACGTAACGGTACATATACGACGTTATGAGAAAGCAAGCATCCCAGTCATTACTACCAGCGACGCGGAGTGCTGCACAAACACCCCCACAACCACCAAGGCCAGCACAGACACCCCGCTGACCACTGCTGACATGTACTGCCCCCTCGCCACCCCCCCCCCCCACCCCCCACCCCGCCTCCCACCCCCCCCCCCCCCTCCCACTAAACCCCCAACCGCCACGCCCACCCCACCCAGCAGCCACCCTGCAACACCAGCAAGCGCAAGCGACGACGGACTCATAACATCCGGCCGCAGAAAAAGACCAACACGACCACCGCTGCTCCTAACACCGTCGGTCTATCTCCGCATCCCACCACGCCCATTCCAGCGCTGCACACCACGACCTCGCATTCACAGGGTTCCACCGGCCAGCACCACTTCGCCTCCACTGCTGCTAGGCGAGCAGACCAGCTAAAATCAACTGGGGGTGGTTACGTATTTCATATATATTTTGAGAAAGCTAATCTTTCCTACTTCATTTGGAGTAATTGTAATATGTCAATTTCGTGCAGCATCACTATGGAAACGGCCAACGAATGACGTCACCAAAATGTGTTATGAAAGTTTGAACCTATAACAGATTGTTGATGGAACATACATCCTCATGAGTATACTAAAACTATATACAAACAATACACGTGAATGGTACTCAAACGAGATTTCCTTGTTTGAACTGACCCTTGCTATATGTCCACGAGCTTTTAGATTTGTTACACCAAACAGGTAAATATTTACGCACATTTTCGATGTTCTGCCGATGAGAAGACAAGGATGTTGTCGAGATGGGTATCAGAACAGACGTAAATCACATCTCCTTTATAATCATTTCAATTATTTCACCAAATCGTGAGCAAATTATACCCGTACAACTACAATTTGAAAAGGGTATCTTCTAGGTGTGAACATTCCAATGTGTCCTCTACAACTGTGAGAATATGATCAATTTAGACGAAATTAATTTGTAGCTAATGTTCATGGTGTATTTGTGTAAACAATATTCTATCCATTTTTGTAAAGCACAATCCACCACGATCGACCCGTAACTGCACCCGGTATAAAATGTGTTACTATCTACCACTGCTTTCAGCATGAAGCTTTTTTCACCAAAACAGACAGTGGTGTGAACGGCAGTGGACGACGTGTGAATTGTTCATTCAACCCGATATGTACCTGCGTGTACCAGAAATTGTTAATGATAGTATTAATTACGCGGAGAATGAAATTCGCGGAAAGTATTCAAACGATTAAACGTACATTCAGCGCTTTGTCCAAGCATATCGCTGAAATCATGCGAGACAAACGAAGTTCTTGTGCACACGTTGTCAGGACATATTGTTCTGGACTCAAGAGACAGCAAAAGCGAGTTCATGTAATGAGTTATGCATCATCTGCCTTTCGTCCATTGTGCCGGACGTTATTTAAGCCAAACTCTTTTACCTTGGCCTACGTATTTCTTTGTGGCGAGACATGTCTAAACGCGCCAATTTAAATGACCTCTCTGAAAGGTCTGTCTCCTGTGCCCCTTGACATACCAGAATGACTTTTGTAAAATGTTTGAAGGTGTCTAAAATTAAAATTCCATTAAAAAATATGCATTTCCTTATAATGGCCAATAAATGGTTCAGGATATTGACAAGAACAAAGACGAAGAAAACAAATATGGTCACCATGACCTTGACCTTCGGGCTATTGACAAACAATATATACAATCGGCATATCATCACAAGCTCCTATATAGCGTCCCAGTAGCCCTTTTGTTGACAGACAACATTTTAATAGGGACGGCACGCGCCGCCTCCCATCTGGTTTCACTAAATGCCGGGCAGGGGTGGGGGTGGGTGGGTCTACGACCTGTCCGGCCAACACTGACCTGTAAATTGATACACCCAGAGCAGTGTCAAATGTCCGTGACCCAGATGTTTAGCATGCCGAAACAAGGCCTCGCTAGAATCTGGTGCCAGACTGCCTCTTACCCCAACATAACGACAGAAACTGTCAACGCCTCGGCCGCTTTAACAGCTCGCCGCTGCCGCTTTATCGCTCCCTGGTCGTGCCGGCGTGTTTATGTGTACTGTAAACAAATTCCCAACCCTTTCCCGAGGTCTCTGTACAGTCTATTTTTACTCTGAGGCCTTCCTTTGTAAAAATTCTCAGCTTTTCAAGTCGGTAAAGCGATCGCTGATTCCATTGCTAACGACGCGGTCCGACATCTTGGTTTTACTCTCTTCGGTTGTTTTTCTTTTTTTTATGTGATACTGTGGAAATTGATAATCTATTGCTATATTGCCAGGAAACTTGTAGCAATGTTTCGAAGTGTTTAAAATCAAATGTTTTATTTAGAATGCTTTAAATGGTCAGCTATTGATAAATTACTTTTGTTTGAGTGTATTGTGTTGACCTCACGTGCTACGAGCGTTAGATTTGATGCTGCACAATCAAAGTATGCGTTTGTTTGGCCATTCATTTGAAACCTAAAGCCAGGCACTAGGCTTCTAACGTACACAAAAGCGCCCGCATTCGTTTGCGAAAATTCGCCGGCCGCCTCGGGGTTACACGTTAGACAAACCCTACTCTGATGCGGGAACTGAGGAGCACTATAGTATAAATCACGAGAGAGGTTTACCACCGAAGGTTTTCAAAACTTGCACAGACTCATTACAATCTATGTATTTTCACCAAGCTGGTATTGCAGGCCAGTATGCTTGCTGAAACTGAAACCGTGCAGGAGACAGGCCAATATACCGCTTCTAGTCCTAGCATATATGTACATTTGCCCCTGCATTTACAAAGGCTACTGAGAACCTGCTGCCGCAAACGAACTGCGCAGTTCTTCTCAGAGCGGACAAAGTCAGGTTTTAGCATAAGACTGAACACATGCTCAAACTTATAACGCCCGGGGAAAGAGCTGGTACGCGCAAGCATGGATGCCGTGTTCACAGGTCACAGTGTGACTAGAATAAAGAGTGGTCCGCATGTGTTGTACACGTTTCTAGGTTGCCCATATTATCCCTGCTACCTCACCTATGGGATAAATCAATAAAGCAGCTAATTTAATTTATTGTTCGAAAGACTTTATGTACAGGAAATTCACCTATGGTGCAACTTGCAGCCACTCAATCACACTCGTAGATCATGATCATAATATTTTATTTTCCTAGTAATATTTTCCATCCTGAGCTTATCCAGTGGACAATAGTGGGCCTATGTTGAGTTGCCGCTGACTTAGTGATTTGTGGGGCACGCTGATTTCAGCTGTGCTTGGGTGTGGGGTTGGTAAGGAATCAGGTTCATAACCAAGAAATGAGACTGTCAATGTGCTGGTTTTTGTTGTTGTTGTTGTTATTTTGTGCATGGCAAATGTGCAGCTGATGGGCGGTAGTGTTTTTAGGGGATCCTTGAAATATTGACTATAGCTAAGAGACTGGACAGTACGGAAACGGCACTGTATTCCGTGGCCAAAAGGGCTGAACATAAAAATGTAGAATGCACTGAATGTGTGTGTGTGTGTGTGTGTGTGTGTGTGTGTGTGTGTGTGTGTGTGTGTGTGTGTGTGTGTGTGTGTGTGTGTGTGTGTGTGCGCGTGCATGCGTGTGTGAAAATTACGGCTTGGTTACACACACACACACACACACACACACACACACACACACACACACACACACACACACGCACACACACACACACACACACACACACACTCAGTCCAATAGAATAAAGAGGGGATAGACTGTGCCACAATTAAAATCACCTATCCTTCTATTTCATGCTTAGGGCTTTTAGTCCCTCAGTTCACTCTGTTAGTATAAACATCCGATGCAGATCGGTTTCCAGCAATGAGGGCCACATGTGGGGCCGTGTGGCTATCACTACTGGACACTGACCGCGTCCACATTCATAGGAACATCTGGGGTGGATTACGTTTGGCATACAGGACAGGATCTCACGAGCCCCTGTGACTGGTAGGGGCTAATGTGAATCTATTTCTTCTCAGGCAAAGGGGGGTGGGGGGTGGGCAGGATGAAAAACTGTACAGAACTGCAGCGTGTGTGTTGGTGGGTTATATGAGTCTGTTCACAACCGCCACCCATGCCCTCCCTGCAACTGGTGCATTGAGAAGGGCGTTTGTCATAAAGAGCTGGATCTCACGAGCCCCTTGGACATCAGAGGCTAATGTGAATCTATTCCTTTCGGGCAAAGCGGGACAGGATGGAAAAATGTACAGAGCTGCAGGGAACATGTCGGCGGCATATACCTAAATGTATCTTCGTAAGGTACAAAATCTTCAGTGATTTAACTCTGCCTGCCCATTTTATTTAGTTCTGTTCCCTTGTAGCTTACCAGAGAGCGCTTTCCACCTCAGTGCCATAATGAAACCGGCGGCAGTGTCTATGTTGCCGGGGGCATATACTTTCATGTCTCTTAAAGGCTCCGAAACCTTTAGTGATTAATATCTCCCTGCAAGTTTCATTTACCTCTGTTTTCTAGTCATAGAGTACCAGAAAGAGTTTGGCTAGTTAGTGTTCGAGCTAGCCGCTCAGGAAACCGTGTGGAATGTGTCGGTCGGTTTTCGATTGCTCACATGTGTAAGCCGAAAGTTGTAACTGACTGGCTACTTTGAAAAGTGTATGAGCCCTTACATTCATACTTAAGTTGCACAGTTCAGTTCTGGTCTGGAATCTTACACATGCACCACGTGAGGCAGCCAAACAACACTAAAATACATATACACTCAAAGCCAAAGTATTGTATCAACTGTAGATCATTCTAAGCATTTTAAATAAAATGTTTATATTGAACCATTTTTTAAAAATATTTTACCATAAACAAAATACTGCAGTATAATAACAATTGCCATAATATCACATTTTTTAAAAAGTCGTGAGAGGAGAGTAAAAACAAAATGTCGGACAGCGTCGTTAGCAATGGCGACAGCGATCGCTTTGCCGACTTGAAAAGGCTAAAAAGTAAGAAAGTACAGGCCAGGCCGCGATCGGAAGTTTTTCTAGTGTGACACTTGACGTAGCCTGGTCTGTTTCAAGCGTTTTCACGAAACACTGGGGCCCATATGCCCTAGTTAGAGTGTACCAGAAACGACTTTGCTAATTTCCACGTCAGTGCCCTCGGAAACTAAGCCGCATCAGCCCAAAATACACTCAAAACAAAAACTATTTCATTAATTGCTGTCCATTTTTAAATGAAATTTTATCACTTTTTGTTTATTTTGCAAAATCACATTTTGAATGAAATAGGCGATAGATAAAAAACCCACAAGAAACGTTATAAAAAGAAAACGAGCATTTGACGTGAGTTAAAAACAAAGATGTCCGACTGCGTCGTTAGCAATGGAACCCCATTACCGACGTGGAAAGGCTGAGTTTGGAATTTTTGGAGATGAATGTCTCAGAGTCAGTAGTGACCAGACTTTGCAGCCGTGAACTAAAGATCTGGGTCAGTGCATTTGCCACTGCTCTGGTTGTGTTTCAGTATAGGTCAGTGTTGACCCGTACCAACCCCCAACCCACCCCTCTCCGGCCCGGCATTCAGTGAAACCAGATGGGAGGCGGCGCGTGCCGTCCCTATTAAGAAATTTCTGTCAACAAGAGGGCTACTGGGACGCTTGTGATGCGCGTGCCGTCCCTATTAAGAAATTTCTGTCAACAAGAGGGCTACTGGGACGCTTGTGATGATATGGAACATTAAAAAATAAATAAAAATTATCATACACCAAAATTCAAAGAAAATCGGTCAATCGATATGTGAATATTGGGTCAAAAGACCATTAATAAATATGTCCACCCTGACCTTTGCGGAATCGAAAGCACATGAGCGTCCTATGCGCCTATTTATTGTACTTTTGAAATCGTTTAGGGCAAACAGGCAAACAGTCACCTCTTCCATTGCATTACGCTGACAATCTGTAGACAATGTTGCTGGACATGCTGACGACAACGTCATTAAAGATCTTAGATTGGGTCGAAAGTTTATGATGTATACATGTATATTCTTTTGACGTCAGTAACGTCTGGTGTGAACCAAGTCAACAGATTTCAGTTTGGTTTCTATTACGAAAATAGTGAGGAATGAAAACAAATATGTTATTGGTAGCAGGAGTTAGCTGCACGGACCCTTGTAGGCCTGAGGGAGGTCAAAGGAACCACCTTCGACCTTCGGGGTACAATGGTTCTTTTGACCTCCCTCAGGCCTACAAGGGTCTGTGCAGCAAGCCCCTGCTACCAATAACTTATATTGAAAACTTTTGATTTCGCTTCTCTTACCTGAGCCGGGTACAAACGGTCAGTGTGACAGCATTAATTCACGTGAATTTAATAATAATAATGTTTATTTTTAAGGCGCCTATACTTTCGATAGAAAAGCTCTAGGCGCCGTACAAATGACATACTAACATACATACAATTTGCATCCTACAACACATATATATTCCCTAACATACACACTCACGCAACAATATATACAAGGAAAATAAGCTTAGCAGAGTGAACACACCGACAAGAAATGCTCACACACACAACAGATATACGTGTACCACAAAACTAATAACGGATACACTAGGCAGCTCTCACTGACAAGGAAAAAGTATAACGGCGAATGCACGTTTAAAGGAATAAATGCGGCTTTAAAGACTGCCGGAAGCTATTGGCTGAATCAACATATCTGAGGGACACCTGTCTCACTCAGTCTCTGACTAACATTTTCTTCATTGGACTGAACATCGCTCACCGTGGGGGCAGCAGCTATTTTTTTAACCGTCCTACAATTAGCACAGTTTTTGCTAATTACCAGCGTTTGTGGGGCCTGGCGACCATCATGATTAGCCTGTAAGCCTAGCCCTCATCACCAGCTGGAGGATGATGTAAAATTTATTGGGGATCCAGATGTGGAAGTAAACCATCGCTGGGAAAACGTCATCAATCCTCAATCTGTGTCACGCCATTTCACCGTGCGGGGACAGTATGTCACAGCAGTCTGAGCGTGGTAGAAGCGACAGCAAGAAGCGAACACAGCTACAAAATACGAGCGACTCGAGTGGTCAAGAGATAAATAGACAGAAGAAGAGCAAAGTTAAGAACAGGAGTTTGAAGTCGAGATCACTCAGTGTTTCAGCCTCTATTCGCGACTACTTTCCTGCGACAAGGAGGTCAGGCGCTGCCAATGATGTGTCGCACATAGTTGCAGGCACAGTGATAGTGGACCGCAGAGACTGAGACAGTGTCCAGGACAGTGCCAGTGTCAGTGTCAGTGACGTTGGGGGCGACGGTGCGAGGGTTGATCTGTCGAGTAAGGCAGAGGATGTTTCCAATGTCCTTCTGCACGAGATCCGGAGCATGTCTAAGAAGATCGACATTCTCAGCTCGATGGTGGATGAGTTTAATGGAAGTGTCATGGAACTTCACATTGAAAACGACCAACTGAAAAAAATATATTGGCAGTACGAAGGAGAGAGAAGTGCAGCTGAAGAGCCAAGTGACAGAAGCGAAACACCAAGCGGCGCTCGCACACAAACGTGTGGTCGACCTCGAACAGTACACGAGGAGAAATAACGTCCGAGTGTTTGGTGTTCAGGAGGGAGAGATAGAGTCAGCTGAGGCGGTGGAGAATAAGGAGCTGAAAATGATCCACGACTAGCTAGGCCTGAGAGACATCAAAACAAGTGACGTTGAGGCGTGTCATCGGCTGGGGAAAAAAAACAATCGGGCAGCATACGGCCAGTGATTGTCCGCTTCTGTTCCAGGAAGGTTACCCAACTGGTGATGCGTAATAAGAAAAAACTCAAAGGCACGGACCTAATGATCGTTGAAGACTTAACTCGTGAGAACTATGCATTGTTGACTCAGTGTAGGGGGCACCCAATGCTGTTTCAGTGTGGTCAAGACTGGGCAAGATCTGTGCAAAGACCATCGATCTCCAGATCGTGCAGGTTGACAAAATCGCCGACCTCAGCATACACCCCTGAAAGTGTTGCGGGACGCGGACGCCACACTTGGAGGAGTGGGCGTGGAAGTGGAGGCCAGGGGTCTGCTTTTGGGGGGCGTGGCCACCAGCCTGCACGGCACGCTCGTAGCGGTCACTGTTTCCCCTCTCAGGGTGATACGTTTAGCTATACAGCTCGGTGTGGGGCAACGAGTATTCTATCATCCCACCCATCTACCTTCGCCGAGTCGACAATGGAAACTGATAGTCTTAGTGAAGAAACCGCCTTGAAAGGACGACTGTAACCACTGGTAATGCATGTCAAACACATGTTACGGTGATGCAATGTTTACACTGTGTGATTACAGTCACTGGGTCAGGCATGTGCATACTTTAAGCGAAAGCACGTATCAGCTGTGCAGGCGATCAGCGCGATTCGCAGCCTCTGGCGTGTTTTTCGAAGGTTTTGAGTTTTTGGTAATGGCCAGACAGGCTGCCTGTGTACAGTTTACCAGTCTTCAACTTGTGCTATGGATTGTACCATGGGCGGTTGTGCTAGCGAGGTTGGAATCGTGGGAGCTCATCCGTGACCAAGTGACACGAGGTTGTGTGTGGCCCATGCCGTGTGCCCACCATTCGCGGGGTCGCTCGAGGGGTATGCTTTACCTAGGTATAACTATTTTTCCATACCTGTTTCATTACTTATTCCTCGTTAATTCCGCAATTTCCTGTTAACCGGCCGCACGCTTAGTGCGAGCGGTGTAGACTACATTCCTTGTAAATAGCATTTTTGTACTTGGGGTACACATTAGACTAATAGTGTGTTGTGTGGGTTTTTTTCTTGTATGATAAATGCGATCAGTAACTAGTATGGTGACATCATTCTTTTTTTCTTCTTTTTTTTTTTTTCTTTTTTTTTTTCCATTTCTTTTTTCCCCAAAGGGGTACGTGCAAATTCTCGTCTACCTTTCCAGCTGCAAGAGCCCATGAGAGTTTAAGCCACTGGTTGCTACATGATTTGGAATATCCGCAGTTACATGTATTTATGAAGAACATACAAGCTGAACAGCCAGCGTATAGATTCTGACACGCCAAATGATACTTAACAGGGAAAGCTGGATTACTTTTTGATTTAGAATGTGTAATGTTGAATGTCATGTCTGCAAGGATTGAATCAGATTATCGCTCCAATCACTCATTGGTGTCCATTGAATTTTTGGCAAAACCTCACATTAAAAGAAGAACTTACTGGAAATTCAATAATTCCTTACTTAAAGATAAGTCATATGTTGATGTTGTTAAAAAAGCTATTTTAGAGTTAAAGAGACTGTATAGCATTGTATTGTATAATATGGATAATATTGGTAATGTTAAGAATAATGACTTACAGTTCAGCATTAATGACCAGACCTTTTTTGAAATGATTCTCTTAGACGTTCGGGGCCGAACCATCTCCTATGCAAGTCACAAGAAAAATAATAGGAAAGAGGATGCCTTGAAAAAGGAAATAAGTGACATTGTATAATAGATGTGCACCAACAAATTGTAATGAGTTGCTGTCCGAGTCTATACACTATAAAAAGAATATAATAAGAGATAGAAGAACTGTACATTTACACGAATGAAAAGAAAATGGGATTGTGGAAATTGGTGATCTTTTAGACCAAAATGGCAACCTCCTCTGTTTTGTGTAATTTAAGCTCAACTATTTTTTTCTTGTATACTGGTGTAACCAATGCCATTAGGGTTTATATTGACTCAACAGCACTTGAACCGTTTGGAGACAATATAAATTCTGATAGCAAGGTATGGAAACTTATTTGAGAAGTGGATCAAAAATGGTTTATGTAACTCTTGTGAAGATAAAGTCTAATTTTGTCTGTGTTCGAAAGTGTAAGGAAATGTTGGATGACCTACCAGAATGGAAATGTATATATTATTTGAAATCACCTAAAACAACCCCTGTCTGTCAGCTCAGGTGGTTTCAGTTAAGGCTGATACACAGACTCTTGCCTATAAAACGCTTTTTGTGTTTACGTAAACTGTCCAACACGGCAATGTGTACATTCTGTGTGTCAGCATGAGAAAGAAACTATTACCTACCTTTTTGGGGAGTGTCAGTGTGCGCAGAAGTTTTGGACAGACATGGTAAAGTGGTTACAGGATGATTGTGCGTCCTGTGCAACTCTAGCTTTCGTAAGGAGTTGGTGCTTTTTGGAACTACCAAAAATTTCAAGTCAGACATTGTTATAGACCTAATGATTCTGGTTGCCAAGTTTCATATTTATAAATGCAGGTTACAGGAAATTCAGCCAAGAATTGAACACTTCATTAACTGTATGAAAAGTCGCTTAAAGTGGAAAAGTACAGATATGGGATCCTAGGCCAAACTGAAAAGTTTAAAAGACTGTGGTTTCCTTGCAGAGCACTTTTCTGTCAGTAGACACTGCTCCACATACACCTCCTTCTGAGTACTTCTTCACCTTTTCTAATCACTCAAAGTATGGCAATCTTCTCCTTTTTCTTCAATGTTGTGGTTTAGCCTGGCAGTGTGTCGGTGTTTACGTGTGTTTGTGTGTGTGTGGGAGGGGGGGGGGGGCGGGGGGGGGGGGGATTTACTCGTGTAGGGTAATCTTCTCTTATATTGTACTCCTGTAGTGTTTTGTACTACTATGCTTTATATTGTTTTGCAGTGTTTTCTGTGCTGTGTCGTAGTGTGCTGTATTGTGCATTGTAGTCTGTTTTATATCTTGTGATATATGTATATAATGCAAAAACATGAATTTAAAAAAAGCAAACATCTGAGGGACTGTGGGAGTTGGGTATTTGTATCATAGGCCACTTCCTCTCATAGAAGTTAATCAAAACGTCCTCCCCAAAGAAAATATTGCTTTAAATAAACATACTTCATAAGACGCACTATATTTTACTTGTGTGACCTTGACCTTCACCGAGGTCATTCAAGAAGGTATTTCTAGAAAGGTCCTCCAATCAACCTGGCAAGTTCTAATGGCGGATCTGGGGGGGGGGGGGATCCTTGGGGTTTCGGACCCCCACCCCATTCAGACCCAAAATTGTTTATAACAAAGTCCCTTTTGGGGTGTTTGGAACACCCCCCCCCCCACACCTCCTCCTTCCCCCTTTCCTATTTGATTTTTGGGCGAGTTTCCACACACACACACACACACACACACACACACACACACACACACACACACACACACACACACACACACACATCACACACACACACACACACATCACACACGCCCCCCCCCCCTCCTCCCCCTCCTTCCCTTGTTTGATTTTCCGGCCACTGGAAGAAGGCCTAGCGTCAGGGAGGCCTTTTGTGTCAGGTTGAAGGTCCCAAACAAAAACACTGGACTCCCGCGAGATTACTAATCCTCCCCTGAAGATTAACTCTCGATTTTGAAAGTGGCAGAACAAGACGTGACTAAAGCGAGTCACTGAGGTTGTCTTTTTCACGCTGCAATCTAAAAATTGAAAAATGTCACGTGACCCCCCACCCAGAATCTCAGACTCGTTGGCACCCATTCCAAAATGACAGATTATAACCTAATGAAGTACCTCAGAAAAGTTTGATGCTTTTGTCAGACGTGTCTCGATCCGTTAAAATATGGCCATAAGGCCCCTAGCTCATAAATATAGACAAAACGCCTTCCTCATGAGTAATGCCTGTTGGAGATGTTCGGGGTGTTGTCTGTGCTCATGGCACACGCTGGTTATCCGCCGTGACCTCGCTTTCGTTCGTTGTTGTTAGTCGTCCGGCGTAAACGTCACCTCACTAATCATGCAACTATCTTAGCATTTCTCTTCTAAACACTCCACAGAACGTTAGTTTTCGTTAGGCTGTACTTTAGGTCTAGAATATTAATAAACGCCTTGCTGCCAGCGGACGAAGATAGTGTTTTTGAAATATTGTAAATTCAGCCTTCAATACCTCCAGCCCTAAAACGAACATAGATACAAAGTGGTTTAAGCAAGGTGAATAGATCCTAAGTAAGCACCCGAAAATGTATGGGCTCATGAAGATGTACCCCTCTTGCAGATGGTTGGTGTTAACGTTTTCTCATCAATCGAGGGGTTTAAATAACTACCTTGTGAACCGTCAACAGCTCTGTAATACGCAGACAGGCGAGCTCTGGTGAAGTTCCCCTCCTGTCCAAGAACGAGGACAACTACCATGCTGTTTGTTGTTGATGTCATCAGCCAGGGCCGGTCCCACCCGCACAGTCTAAAAATCAAACCCCAAAAAAAATCATGACGTCAAAGTATATAACATGTTATCACTGTAAAAAGTCAGTTTTACTATAATGCGCCATCAACGCTCTGCGATTCTTCATTTTATCTTATTCGGCCCGACGGCCGTATTTCCCAAATTTTGGAGGCGTCATCTAATGACTATGCACCAGTTGCAGGACATAATTCAAGGGCAGTGCCACATTAGCTTGGCGCCTGTCTCCTGCTCTAGAGCGTCAGGGCTGAATGGGTAATAAAGGTAATAAAGAGAAACAATAAATGTTTATGGCTTAGCGTTTTTTGTCCAGCACGTAGGTGATTTTAAAGACAGGGCACCGAAAAAGGTTATGAACATATTTTAAACTGTTGTCCGAACCCGCCATCTTTCGGACGAGAGGCGAGCGTTCTACCACCACTTGAGAAAATAGTGTGAAAACTAGAAATTCAAGGTTCAATTTTAGTCCCGCTATAATTTGTGTGAAATCAGTTTGAGCTACATGATATACTAAGTAGCCTACACCTGCATGCTCTTCTCAAATTGCGTCGATGTGTGTGCGTGCGCGCGTGCGCACGCGCTCCCAAAATCTCCAAGAGGCATAGATCCTCATGCGCCCGGAGGGCGCATGAGGATCTAAGCCTCTTTGAGGTGTGCCCATGTGTGTATGTGTGTGTGTGTGTGTGTGTGTGTGTGTGTGTGTGTGTGTGTGTGTGTGTGTGAGAGAGAGAGAGAGAGAGAGAGAGAGAGAGAGAGAGAGAGAGAGAGAGAGAGAGAGAGAGAGAATCAATGAATCAATGAGACTTTATTTTACAACGGTTAAGTCATTGACATCGTCATCGACACAGCCATTTTACAAACCTGTCGTTGCTAACAGCTACAAGACTATCTACAACTGTACAATACATATAAGTAAATACTTGCAGACAATTGGCAACACTGTTCACATAAACAGACATACTCATAGGATCACAGACCCACCCCGCACACCCCATCACCTCCAACACCCCCACCCCACCTCGCCTCCCTCCCCCCCCTCCCCCCACTGCCCTCCTCCACACTCACGCGAAGCTAAGTAGTTCAAATGATAAATAAAAAGGATAACAGGCTTAACTGAGAATAAATTGGACCTATCATAGAAAGAGACATATAATACATGTAGTTAAGGCATCCCTACGAGTAATCCACGAAATACTTGCAGAGACCCTTTTTTTTTTTTAAACAGGCTAGCGAGGAGGCGGATTTTACATGTTCGGGAGGCGCATTCCAGATATGTGTCCCTGAGAAGTATAAGCTGGCTTTTTATAGATCGATCCTTGGTTTTGGGACTATGAATAGCTTTCTGATGTTTCCAAGCTTGGACTCAGACTTACGGAAAAAAGTGGAGATGTACTCGGGTGATTTGTCCTTCCACACTTTGAACATAAAGATTGCTTTGTTATATTTGAAATGACCTTGAAGAGACAGGGGACCTGCTTTTGTGAGCTTTTCTTATAGGTATGCATCAGGGCAGATTATTTTGGCCGCCCGTCTGTGTATGGAATTGAGTCTCTTTAAAAATGGACATCACTACATCCATCCCACACTGTTGACGCGTAATCGAGGTGAGAACGCATCTGAGCGTTATAAAATAGTTTACGGATATCTGAATCACTATAACATTTCAGTTTTGATAACATAAAGAGATTGTTTGATACTATTTTTCATAAAGCGTCTGTATGAGCTTGCCATTTTAGCCGACTGTCGATTGTAATCCCTACTACGCGATGTTCGTTTACTGTTCTACCTGACTACCTTTAAGTGAAAGTAATAGAGGCGTTATCTTTTGTTTTTGGCGCGTCGCGACTACCATCGATTTCGTTTTGGCTGGATGAACAACCATAGAATTGTTTATACACCAAGCTGATACGTCATTAAGACATTGTTGTAAGTTGTCGGAAAGTACCTGTATATCTTTACTAGTCGTATGAACTGAGGTGTCGTCCGGCAAAAAGGTCGCATTGTGTATCTTGGCAAGTAAAATGTAGAGGCAAATCATTAATAAGTAAGCAAAACAGCAGGGGGCCCAGTACAGACCCTACGGGCACACTAAAGCTTACAGCTTTGAGAGAGGATTATGAGCCATGAACAAAACCCTTTTTTGTTTTCTTTTAGTAAGGTAAGATGTAAAACAGCAACTGCGTTTCCGTTATTAAGGTATTTGTGAAGCTTGGCGTCAAGACCCCCGCTTCCGGGGCGCAAACTATGAAAGCTACCACTCGAGTACAACCATCCCAGCCAAAAACAAACACCAGAGGAACAATTATGGCATTTATTACATATAAAAATAAAAACAATCCAAAATATCTTTACTCAATCCTAACCCCACACTCTCGCACCACATTCACACACACACACACACACACACACACACACACACACACACACACACACACACACACACACACACACACACTTCGCAGCATGAATATCCAAGATGCACAATACACAATATCAAATATATAATGAAACAAATATCCTTAATAAAATACAAATGAAAATTGAGAAAAAAATAATAATATTAATGTCATTTGTGCTCCCGCCTAGGAGACCCAGTAACCTGTGAATTATATTATAATTCACAGGTTACTGGAACTCCTAGGCGGGAGCACAAATGACAAGCTCATATTAGATTAATGATTTTGCTTCCGTGATAAAGTCATTTATAGCACATGGTCTCTTTGAATAAGTAGAATACAAAATATTTCTGTCACTGCGATAAAGTTTCTCTCAAAATATTGTCACCACGAGGAAATGAAATTAGTCTCACAACGTTCTTTCACCAGGTTACAAATGGACAAAACTTTACTAAAAACAAGTTAACAAACACTAAATGGGACGACCCGACCTGGGCTAAACGCGGGGTCTGCCACGACGCTCGCAACAGCGCTTAGGTACGGCGTCGTAATCCCACGAGGAGTGACACAGCCAGCCCCCCCCCCCCCCCCCTGCCCCCCTTATACTCATTAACCAAAATAATAATAATAACAGGACAAGCAAACATAGACACACCCACCCACCACCACCACCCACCCCCCACCCCCCTCTCCCCACCTTCCGAGACTATGACCACTAAAGAATTGTTGTGTGCTCTTACTGCCATCCGTGAAGACCCCCGGCTGGGACGGAGACAAACAAACAAGACAAGCCAGGGGTTCAGTCGTCGCAGCTTCTCTCTCGACTTAGAACAGCGGCTCCGGGGCGACCAGGGTCGTATCGTAGAGAAGGACGACACGGCTACTTGATGGCAGCTAATGGTGAGCCACGCCTGCACAAACCCCCCTCGGAGACTGCTGTTTCTCGATGCTTGGAAGCGACTGACTAACAATTTGGATATAGTACGGTTTAGCAAAAACTTGCGCTCAGTAAAAAGTGCGATGTCAGTTCACGCGAAACAGTAACCACCCGATCGCGCAGATCAATCACGTGCGTCACACGCCGACCTCCGCACCCGCATGGCACCAATTTCCCGTGTAAAGTCCAAACAACTCACCTATTGTCCCACCCGTCCTATCCTTTCCCCGTGACTAACCAATCTCTGTCACCCCTCTAAATTTAACTCCCCTACAAAAATAAGAAAAGTAAACCCGTGTCGTGAAACGTTGCAGTCATAACAGTGTGGCCAATCAGATAAAAATTCTTCTTAAAATCTAGATAGACCACTCCGGTTAACTGTGACTTATTCATACCCTCGAGCCATGTGTCAACAAGGTGTGTAAGTGCCGTGTGGCATGAGTGCTGCGGGCGAAATCCGGATTGGAAAGAGTGGAGGAGCTTACGGTTTTCTAGGTAGGCAAGCAGGCGTTTATGACATGCAACCCATCCTAAAAAAGTCTCTTCTATAAATAGAACAGACTTAAACAGTACCTTCTATAAATAGAGGGCACTTAAAAACCGCTAGTAAACACTATGTACATGCACTTCTTTCCAGATGAAATGGCGGCACACATGTTTTACGTTACGTTTTTACAGTACTAGTGCACTAATATAATAAGGCAGCATCGATTTAAAATTACTAATGAAAGTCGCTGCTCGAATATCTGTTGGAACTGATGTCCACAATTTTGCCCCAGAGTAGGACAAGGACGACTTGTAAATGTCTAGACGAGGCATAGGTACCATCATATTGTTTCCTGGTATGCGACTGGAACTATGTGTAATCCAGACCAAAAAGGTGACTGCCAAGCGTGTAAAATGCAAAGAAGTACCCAACGGAGAAAGAAACACGCTTAGAAAAGACGGGTACAACACAATTTATTAATATTTCGGGTAAAAATTGCCAAAATAGACAAACAAACAGAGAGATTAGCCGCTACTTATCTTCATTCGCAGAAGGAATGTGGCAACACAAAGGGTATTTACCCGAAATATTAATAAATTGTGTTGTACCCGTCTTTTCTAAGCGTGTTTCTTTCTCCGTTGGGTACTTCTTTGGAACTATGTGTGAAACGGAATAAAGTCATTAGAT
>BTPG01000001.1:335119654-335132154 GCA_036245525.1 Semisulcospira habei | reverse complement strand
AGAGAGAAAGAGAGAGAGAGAGAGAGAGAGAGAGAGAGAGAGAGAGAGAGAGAGAGAGAGAGAGAGAGAGAGAGAGCACCTGAGTCCCTTTCTCCCATTGCCGTACCATAATATTTGAATGCCAAAGAGTACATTGAATACTGCATGTACTGTGTATATTGTTTTTGCCTTCATATGTGTGTGCTCGATATTTTGGGCGCGCGCTCGCGTATCTGTGTGTGTGTGTGTGTGTGTACTGTCTGTGTGTGTGTGTGTGTGTGTGTGTGTGTGTGCGCGCGCGCGTGCGTGCATGCTGTGTGTGTGTGTATGTGTGTGTGTGCCGGCGTGAGAGAGAGAGAGAGGGCGAGAGATAACACCTGCATACATATTATTTGCCCTTGCTGTATGAACTTTAATGTACTTAATGATTTTTTTTTTTATTTATTTGCTTTACTGTGCATTTTTACTCATTTTATATTTTTGTGCGTACGCGTGTGCGGGTAGGTATGTCTGGAGTGCGTGTCCGAGAGCGTGTGTTTGTTTCTGTGCGTATGTGCGTGAGTGCGTGCGTGTGTGTGTGTGTGTGTGTGTGTGTGTGTGTGTGTGTGTGTGAGAGAGAGAGAGAGAGAGAGAGAGAGAGAGAGTGTTCGTGCGTGTGTGCATGCGTAATTGCGGTGTGCATGAGTGTGTGTGTGTGTGTGTGTGTGTGTGTGTGTGTGTGTGTGTGTGTGTGTGTGCGTGCGAGCGTGCATGCGCGAGTTGTGATGTGCATGCGTGCGTACCTGAGTGCGTGTGTGTGTGTGGGTATGTGTGTGTGTATGTATGTGCGTGCGTGGTGCGTGCGTGCGAGCGTGAGCGGATGCATGCATGCAGCAGTGTGTGGTATGTATATGTTTACATGTCTATGTCACTTATGTAGTAGATGTAGCAACGGCAAGTTTGAAAACTGGTCCTGTTACCAATAACTTCTACCGTTGGAAAATAAAGGTTCATTGTTCATTGTTCATTGTTCATTGTGTGTCTCTACAACTGACAATGCAAGACAATGTACGACTGCACTTCCCAGCACAACGTTTTTATAGTATAAAAACTTTCTAGAATAATTCAACGAGTAAACACAACGCAACTAATCAGAACGGGACACGTACCCGAAACTCATAAATATTAATTTTTTTTTAAAAATGAACTTTCTAGAAAACTACAATAGGCTATAAAAATTCGACTGTTCATTTCAGCCCCAAATCCCAATATAAAATGACGTCTCATAAAAGTATGGTAGGCACTTCACGACCTAGTCGGAATCTTCCAGAACTTTCACGATCTTTCAAAACATACACAAAAAAAAAGGCTGCCAACTTCACGCGCACAGTAAACAACTATGACTATTTGATCGTCTATAAAACAATGTAGCGAAATGTTTCTTACTCTACTGACGACACACACGCGGTCACAAGACAGCGCGACCTGCTCGAAGGTTCTAGTTAAACTTGGCGTAATAACAAAGCGAGTTCCGCTCTATGCGCGAACGAAAGAAAATCTTACTAAAAAGGTACGTGAATCGTAACCATGATAGCTCAAAATAAAGATCGGATCGTTTCCTACGATTAACACATGTATGTTCTCACAAGACAACACAACCACAAACGTAACAGGTAGGATTAGGTCAAATTGTGTCCTGTAACCTCTAGGCGTGAAAATCAGTAAGAAAATTGCAAGTGGTTGATCCTCTGATAGGCAAATGTTAGTACTGCGATGAGTGACGTATAACATCGAGTAGTCACCATGAACACGGCTTCGTGGGACTAATGATGCCATGACGTGAAGCTTGAAGTGACGTCATTTCGCTGTTCGTGCTATTCTTCTTCAGAATAGTTATGCTACGCCAGACCACAAAGATTACGAATGGCTGGAATCGCCGTGTGTCCTTCTTTATTTATGTGTACCAGTGTGTGTGGAACAGATGTTGGTTTAGAGTAGAAGGAGATGGATTCCTGTCGCTACACGAGCCCACAGAGCGTACTAATGACGGGAAGCGTCGTGTTACCGTCTTTATTTGTGTGCACCCACTTGTGTGTTGATAAGCGGCTGGCTTAGAGAGGAGGGAAATGGACCAGCATTGTAAACCTAAAATATGAACTGTGAATGTTTCTAACAGATAAACGCATGTGAGTCCAAACAATACGGTACACTATGGGATGAAATCCTCATCTTGTTTTTTTTTAAATTTAAAACCACCTCCGTTTTTATTTGTCTATCGTTTTTTTTTTAAATCTCTACGTCGTTCCGACTACCGGTCAATACGCTGCGTATACCTACCAACTTACGTAAAATCTGCGCTTCGAATTTTTTGTCGTAGACAGCATCTAACTCATCACATTTTTTAAGGTTTTTGGTGTTGTTGTTGTTGTTGTTGTTGTTTGATTGTTTGTTTCTTTTTTGTTTGTTTTTTGTCAGAAAAAAACAAGGTATGGATTTCATCCCGAAGTCTACCGTATTGTTTGGAGCTCACAAGCGTTTTTCTGTTATAAACATTCAGAGTTGTTCATATTTTTAGGCTTTTTATGCTGATCCATTCCCCTCATCTATAAGCCAACACACACCCGTCGGCGCACACAAATAAAGACGGACACACGGCGTTTCGCGCCATTAGTACTCTCTGAGGGCTCGTGTAGCGACAGAAATTCTAAAGAGAAGAATAGCACGAGCAGCAAAACGACATCACTATAAGCTTCAGGTCATTGCATCGCTGGTCCCACGACGCCGTGAAAGGCACACAGCCTCTTTCTTCTTCTTTTTCTTCTTCTTCTCGAACGCCGTCACACTTGGAGTTTGGCTCTCAAAATGAAATCTGTGGTCTTCTGTAGCGCCTCCACAGGCCCGTACAGTTTCTCTTGTAGAGTGGCGGGCTTCGGCCATATCTCCTCCCTCAGCAGCTGGTGGTTCCCACAGTCCTAGAGGATGTGCTCTGTGGTCTGCTCTGCTTCTCCACAAGGTCCCCCACCCGGGTCTGCCCTGTGGGACTTGGGTGGGGTTAACTACTTTTTAGTTCCCAGGGTCACCCTGGTCAGCCCCGCAGGGTGGGTTTTCCCCTCTATTCTGGGACATGTGTTTCTGTCTACCCTTGGTCCATTCACCTGTATTTGTCTTTTTTAAACTCTCCCTACTGTCTGCGCTGCCTGTAGCTCTTGATATTGGATGTGTGTTGCTAAATGGTCTTAGCTTTATTTAGGCCCCATGTCGTAGGTTTATTTAACGTATTAGACCGGCTGGCGACATACATTCAATATTCTGTTTAGTTTTTTTTTTCACAAGCAGTGCAGGCACGTCCTGAGAAAGTCTTGTTGCTGTCGGGACGTTAAGCAATGTACAACCAACCAACCAATCTCCACAAGGGCGCAGGGGAGATGGCACGAGGTGGAAGCGTCTGTGCAGGTGGAAATTGAGTCGGTTGTGCCCGGTCCTCAGACGGAAGATGGTCACCTGCTCTTGTCTGGACAGCTGATGGTAACTGTCTAGGGGCCGTTGTGGTGGTCTGTACACAGACTTAATGAGGGTCTTCATCTATGTGAAGCTGACTCCATTTTCGTCTTACTCACAAACCAGATAGGTGAGGCTAGCGCTGGCAGAATTGTCAGTACTCAAACCAAGGGGAATCACAGCGCTGGACCGACAACAGTTAGATCCCCTGCCCCCGCCTATCAGGCACCCAATCGCCAGCCCACAGAGAAATACGCAGGTATAGAATAAGACAATCATTTCCATCCTCAAAAAGAATGGATCAGGTCTCTTATATAACCCATGTCTTTCTCCGGAACTTAGGAAGTAGAAAGACGCACCTTCATGTTTGTGTATGTATGTTTCTCCTGCCTACTTCCTAAGTTCCGGAGAAAGACATGGGTTATATAAGAGACCTGATCCATTTTTTTGAGGATGGAAATGATTTTCTTATTCTATACCTGCGTATTTCTCTGTGGGCTGGCGATTGGGTGCCTGATAGGCGGGGGCAGGGGATCTAACTGTTGTCTGTCCAGCGCTGTGATTCCTCTTGGTTTGAGTACTAACAATTCTGCCAGCGCTAGCCTCACCTATCTGGTTTGTGAGTATCATGTATAACTCTAGGCAAAATTTGTATCGTTACATTGTTGTGTAATGTTCTGTGCATCTACTGTGGGAAATCAGGGTATTTACCCGACCACCTATAGTAGCGCACCTTCATGTTTGTGTATGTATGTTTCTCCTGCCTACTTCCTAAGTTCCGGAGAAAGACATGGGTTATATAAGAGACCTGATCCATTCTTTTTGAGGATGGAAATGATTGTCTTATTCTATACCTGCGTATTTCTCTGTGGGCTGGCGATTGGGTGCCTGATAGGCGGGGGCAGGGGATCTAACTGTTGTCTGTCCAGCGCTGTGATTCCCCTTGGTTTGAGTACTGACATTTTCGTCTTGTTCTTCCTCTGCGCCCACTTTTGCCATTCTGTCAGATTCCTCATTGCCGTAGATACCACAGTGTGAAGGGATCCACTGCAGCACCAGTCTGGTGCACTTGATGTTTTGCAGTGCCTGTTGTAGACGTGGCAGTTTGCTTGCTGTTGCTGCCTCAAGGACAAACACGGCATCAGTCAGGAAGACAATCTGGGCATCAGGGTCTGCAGTGCCACTAAGGGTGCTTGCAGCGTGGACCAGGGCTTCCACCTCAGTTCTGTAATTTGTGCAGTGAAGGCCTGTTGGTATTGCCTCTGCCTGCCATTTTCCGTTTGGGTACTGAATGTAAACCCCAGCCCCTCCAATCTGAACTGCATCTGTGGCTTATCCATCGGTGTATGCCCGTATCCATGCTTCCTGGGGATACTTTTTTTCGAGCATGGCCAGTGTCAGGGCTTTCTTGCTCACAGTGCTGTGCTCATCTTTGGTGGTGACGTAGGGTACCGTGGAAGAAATGGTGATGTTTTCAGGCTTTCTTTCCCAGGGTGGAAGGTCGCTAGCAGGATTCAGAGCCTCTACCTGCGCAGGGAGCTTTGCCTGGTGTTTTCTCTGCAGTGCTCTCGTCTACTTCACAAAGCTTGATCTTTTCAGTCTCCCTGAGGTTGGTTGTTTCATTCTGGCGTTCATAGGATGGTCTTTGGAACACTTGACCTTCGTGGACTGTATCAAGGCTTTGCAATCTCTTCTCATGCGCAGGGGTGGGATGCCTGTTGTTTCTTCCATCTTTTCAATTGGTGTGGATCTCATTGCGCCAGTGATGATACGCAGTGCCTGGTTCTGAACTTTGTCAATGGTCTGCTGGTGTGACTGGGCTGCCGTCAACCATGCATTGGAACAGCCTCTTCCAGGGCTGACTGTATCATGGGAGTATAATAGTGGCTTCAAAACTTGCGAAAATTAATTAATTCTTATTTAAGAATTGAATTGAAAGGTTGAAGAGGTACAATGCTGGATTACAAACTCATTCAAAAACGCCCTTTAAATCTAGCTGTATGCATAGTTGTTCCTATTTTAAGATTATCCTTCTGATCCATCTCCTTTACTCTAACCCACCCTCTAATCTACACACACTGGCACACATAAATAAAACGGAAACACGGCGATTCACGCCATTAGTAAACTCTTTGGTCTGGCGTCGCATAGCTATTCTGAAGAAAAAGAATAGCATGAGCATCGAAATGACGTCACTTCAAGCTTCATGTCATGCTATTATTAGTCCCACGACGTCGTGTTCACAGTGACGACTCGATGTTATACGTCACTCATCGCAGTACTAACATTTTACGTATTAGAGAATCAAATTTGACAATTTTCTTGTTGATTCTCACAGCTAGGGATTACAGGGTACAATTTTATATAATCCTACCCCAGACACCCGGGACAAACACATCAGGCTTATGCAAACACTGTTATGAAAAATCATTGTGGTATTACTGAGTAAATATGTTTGGGTTGGGTGTCTTTTGTCTATCTATCTATCTATCTATCTGTCTGTCTGTCTGTCTGTCTGTCTGTCTGTCTGTCTGTCTGTCTGTCTGTCTGTCTGTCTGTCTGTCTATCTATCTATCTATCTATATCCCGTAGTCTTGCCGACCGTTGGGGCACCACTGATGACTTGGCAACCAGTTCCCTCGATTCCTCTCTGTTCTCTGCCATTCTCAGCGTATCACCCAGCTTCAGTCCTGTCCACTCTGAGATATTGTCCTCCCATCTTTTCCTCTGTCTTCCTCTCCTTCGTCCTCCTTGCACAGTGCCTTGCAGGATTGTTTTGGCAAGCCCTGCTGAACGCGTGACATGCCCATACCACTTCAGTTTGCGTTTTTCTTACAATGGCTAAAAGGTCTTCATAAGGCCCGATGGCTTGCCTGATTCTGCTTCCCACTTCGACGTTCGTGATGTGATCTCTGTATGTAATGCCAAGCAGCCTTCCAAAACATCTCATTTCAGTGGCTTGTATCCTCCTTTCAAGGTCTGCTGTGAGGGTCCATGACTCGCAGGCATACAAAAACACTGAGATGACTAAGGAGCGCATCAGCCTGATCTTGGAGCAGAGTGTGATGTTTCTGTCCTTCCATATGGTCTTCAATCTTGTCAGTGTTGTTGTTGTCTGCGCAATCCTGGACAGTATTTCTCGTTTTGATCCCTGATCTGTCACAATGGCTCCTAAGTATTTGAATTTCTTAACTGTTTCCAGTTTTTGGCCTCCAACCATGATTTCAGTGCCAATTCCACTGGCGTTATTGGTCACCAGTTTGGTCTTCTCTGCACTGATTTCCATCCCATACGCAATGGCTGTACTATCCAGCTTTTCCACCAGCTTAGCTAGCTCTTTCTCTGTTCCTGCAAGGCCATCAATGTCGTCCGCAAAGCGCAAGTTCGTGATTGTTCTGCCTCCAGTACTGACAGTTCCTTCATGATCTTTCAGAGCGTCCGTCATGATTCATTCCAGAAAGATGTTGAAAAGAGTAGGTGAGAGCAAGCAACCTTGTCTGACTCCAACTGTAGTCCTAAACCAGTTTCCTATTTTTTGCCGTTGAAGCAGACTGCGCTAGTGGCCTTGTTGTAAAGGTTTGCTATGATTTTGATCAGGTTGGCATTGATGTTGTATAGCTTTATGGTGGACCAAAGGGCTGCATGCCAGACCCTGTCAAACGCTTTCTTAAAATCCACAAAGACATGATAGAGATCTTTCTGGTACTGGAGGTACCTCTCACATAGAACTCTCAGGTTGAAAATCTGCTCAGTTGTGCCGCGCCCTGGTCTGAAGCCTGCCTGTTCCTCAGCTATGATTTCCTCTGCCTGTGGCTTCAGCCTGTTCAGTAGGATCTTTAACATGACTTTGCTTGGGTGGGATATAAGACTGATCGTGCGATAATTCTGGCATTGATGTAAGTTGCCTTTTTTGGGGAGAGTTATTATAAGTGATTTGGTCCATGGTGTGGGCCAATCCCCTGACTGCCAGATCTTATTGCAGATTGTTAGTAAGGCGCTTATTGTGTCTTCTCCCCCTTCTTGGACTAGCTCTGCAGGGATGTTGTCTGCTCCTGCTGCCTTCCCTTTTTTAAGTTTTTTTGTCTACCGTATTGAAAATACAGTATACTTTGAAATAGGGCTGATCGGAGCGCATTCCAGAGCATGCACTTGACGTTTTTCGCGTGCGGGGTAGAAATTCTATCAAAAAAGTAACAAGATAAAAATGACGTCACGTCTAGCAATGCAAACCTTGCTATAGATCGTCTTTATGGCGCCAAACCGCCGCGCTCGCGCGCACGCGTGTGTGTGTGTGTGTGTGTGTGTGTGTGTGTGTGTGTGTGTGTGTGTGTGTGTGTGTGTGTGTGTGTGTGTGTGTGTGTGTGTGTGTGTGTGTGTGTGTGTGTGTGTGTGTGTGTGTGTGTGTGTGTGTGTGTGTGTGTGTGTGTGTGTGTGTGTGTGTGTGTGTGTGTGTGTGTGTGTGTGTGTGTGTGTGTGTGTGTGTGTGTGTGTGTGTGTGTGTGGTGTGTGTGTGTGTGTGTGTGTGTGTGTGTGTGTGTGTGTGTGTGTGTGTGTGTGTGTGTGTGTGTGTGTGTGTGTGTGTGTGGTGTGTGTGTGTGTGTGTGTGTGTGTGTGTGTGTGTGTGTGTGTGTGTGTGTGTGTGTGTGTGTGTGTGTGTGTGTGTGTGTGTGTGTGTGTGTGTGTGTGTGTGTGGTGTGTGTGTGTGTGTGTGTGTGTGTGTGTGTGTGTGTGTGTGTGTGTGTGTGTGTGTGTGTGTGTGTGTGTGTGTGTGTGTGTGTGTGTGTGTGTGTGTGTGTGTGTGTGTGTGTGTGTGTGTGTGTGTGTGTGTGTGTGTGTGTGTGTGTGTGTGTGTGTGTGTGTGTGTGTGTGTGTGTGTGTGTGTGTGTGTGTGTGTGTGTGTGTGTGTGTGTGTGTGTGTGTGTGTGTGTGTGTGTGTGTGTGTGTGTGTGTGTGTGTGTGTGTGGTGTGTGTGTGTGTGTGTGTGTGTGTGTGTGTGTGTGTGTGTGTGTGTGTGTGTGTGTGTGTGTGTGTGTGTGTGTGTGTGTGTGTGTGTGTGTGTGTGTGTGTGTGTGTGTGTGTGTGTGTGTGTGTGTGTGTGTGTGTGTGTGTGTGTGTGTGGTGTGTGTGTGTGTGTGTGTGTGTGTGTGTGTGTGTGTGTGTGTGTGTGTGTGTGTGTGTGTGTGTGTGTGTGTGTGTGTGTGTGTGTGTGTGTGTGTGTGTGTGTGTGTGTGTGTGTGTGTGTGTGTGTGTGTGTGTGTGTGTGTGTGTGTGTGTGTGTGTGTGTGTGTGTGTGTGTGTGTGTGTGTGTGTGTGTGTGTGTGTGTGTGTGTGTGTGTGTGTGACAGCGACTAGAGCCAGCGTTTGAGAACGGACAAGCTTGAAATTTTAGAATGTTGTCATTAAAAGAATTAGCTCGAGACCTTTTTTTTCGATGTTATGATTAAGATGCTAATTGGCGAGAGAAAATGGCCGTTTCACACAACAACAAAAACGGTGGATCCACAATGAATTCCGTAATTTTTCTTATTTTTACTAGATATTTTGCATATAGCTAGATAAAAGAGATATATTGAATGAGTTCGTTCTCCATAATTGTACCACTAACACATTTTGAGTGATAATTAAATATTTTTGGGTTAATCTTAAAACAATTGAATTTTTTTAATTTATGTGTGATAAAGGGGGGGTCAGATGGTGGGATAGAGTAAAAGGAGATGGATTCCTGTCGCTACAGGAGCCCACTGAGCATACTAATGGCGGAAAGCGCCGTGTCCGTCTTTAATTGTGTGTGCCGACGTGTGTGTTGATCAGAGGTTGGCTTCGAGAGGAGGGAAATGGATCAGCATAATAAGCCTAAAAATTTGAACAACTCTGAATGTTTATAAATGATAAACGCATGTGAGCTCCAAACAATGCGGTAGACTTTGGGGTGAAATCCTCATCTTGTTTTTGTTGTTGTTGTTGTCGTTGTTATTTTTTTTTTTTTTTTTTTTTTTGGGGGGGGGTTGTAAAAGAAAAATTAAAGTTATGTTAGCTGTTTAACAAATAAATCGAAAAAAAAAGTGGTGCAGAAAAGTATCACAACTAGGATTTTCACAACAAGGGCATACAGGTTACATTTGACCTAATCGTACCCGACAGCCGAAACAAACTGTAGGCTTATATATATACAGTATATGAAAAATCATGCGATTATTAAAGAGAAGATTTCTTTTTCGTAAAAAAAAAGTTTCAATTGTGTTCAGATTAATCTCAAATAATTCGTGAAATTAATCCCAAAAAACGGAAAAATTATATTTTCAAAAGATATGTAATTATCACTGAAAAAGTTCGAGAGATACAATACTGGTTAACGAACTCATTCAATGTCTCCCTTTTATCTAGTATATCTAAAATATCTAGGAAAAATAATAAAATATACGGACTCCAGTGTGGATGAACCGGTTTTTGTGAAACGGCCATTTTCTCTCCAATGAGCCTCTTAATAAAATAAATAAGAAAAACTGCCTCGAGATTATTCTTTTAGGGACAATATCCGGTCTAACATTTCAAGCGTGTCCCTGCTCAAACGCGGGCTCTAGTCGCTGTCACACACACACACACACATACATACACACACAGACACACACACACACACACACACACACACACACACACACACACGCACGCACGCACGCACGCACGCACGCACGCACGCACGCACACACACACACACACACACACACACACACACACACACACATACGGCGCTTGGCGCCAAAAAGATGTTCTCTAGCAAGGTTTGCGTATCTAGACGTGACGCCATTTTTATCTTGTTACTTCTTTGCCACAATTCGGCGCCCGCCCGCATTTCAACGTCTGCCGTATTTTCAATACGGTAGACAAAAACCATTTATAACGCACTCTTACAGTTGTTTTTGTTGCGCAGCTCCCTAGGGGTTTGACTGAGTGAACGTTTGTGCGTGATTTACCAAAGCCAGATTTGGGAAAAAATATCTCACACGTTTCACTGACAACGCATTCGCTAAGCAGAATTCAACTTACCGTTGAGTACGTTGTCATTGAAACGTGTGATACATTAAGGCACAATTCACGCTACTGGCAGCCAAAACTTACCGAAGTCGGCGAACAAGAGATTTGTTACACATGGAAATTCTAATTATCACTTATAAAATAGACCAAAATGTTAATTTTTCAACTCCAGACAAAAACAAAAAAATTTCCTTTGTACTATTTGACAATAATTTGCAGCAAAGTCGGATAAATAGGTGTGTTTTGAGTGATTTCAACACACAAGCCAAATCAGTAGGGAACACAAAGTTTGTCTCAGACAAGCAATAAATCTCCATTAACTCCTTAACTACGAGATGTACCTGTTGTCGATGGTACTGTTGTAACTGGATGGGTCGTATCTAGTGTCGTTGTCGCAACTGGTGAAGTGAAAGGCTGAGTCGTGCCAGCTGGGGCAGTAGTGGCTGACTGAGTAGTGGTTGGCTGGGTGGACTCTGGCTGAGTAGTTGTTGGCAGAGTTGTGCCTGGTTGGGTAGCAGAAAAAGAAGAAAGACTTTCCTATCAGTGACATTTTCTAACTCATCACATTTTAAATTTGTTTTTGTATGAAACTAGCACATTGCACAACACATCTTGTTTGTGTTGTCTAACTCCCTATAATTGTTTATTTATCTGCATTCTTTAACCTAGGGGTGTGACTGAATGAACGTTAGTGCGCATTTGTATTTAAAAACGTGATCGGCCAAAGCCATAGTTCAGGAAGAACATTTTGCTTTAACGAGTACGCTGTCATTGAAATTTGCGATAATTTGAAGCTTCTAATCGCCTGTTGCTTTAATAACGGGTGCCATGATAATGGGTGATATGTAGCCTCGCGTTGCCTTGAGTACGGGGGACTAAGGGGGGGAAAAGGCGAATATCGCTAGGTCAATGAGAACAAGTGTAAAGAGTCATAAAGAAGAAAACTCTAAACGTTTAGAGCTTAACGTCTTTTGCCCACCACGAAGGTGATTAAAAAACGGGGCACCGAATAGAGTCTGAACAAATTTTGACCAAGGCTGGATTCGAACCCCTGATCTTTCGGACGAAAGACAAATGCTCTACCGCCTGAGCCACTAACCTTCCCCCGGAATAATGGCAAGGATGCTTGGTTCCCTCCTGAATACTTTTGAGCGGGGGTACGCACCTTGATGGTGACCTCGCTTTAGGGTGTTTTCCCTCTTTAATTAGGTCAAGCCAGCATGCATGTGGTTTCGATCGCAATGTCAAACAAGCCTATTCGGCTGCCGCGTAATTAACATGTATACTGCTGAATATGCTTTAACTCTTTCGAGAAGTGTCGCATCTGGATTCGCGGCTTTACGCCGCGAATCCAGATGCGACACGTCTCGAAAAAGTTAATGTGTTTGTATAAAATGGGCAATCCGTTGTCCGCATCTGTCAATCCGCTCGCGTTGTACACTTGTGTATCTGTTATGTGCCCTCACACCAGCTCGTTGTGGTACCATCCGGTGTATACTCTGGGTTGTTCTGCGTATCCAACAAGTAACAAAGCAAAGCAAGCCCTTTTTTTTTTTTTTTTTGCTTGCTTGCTTGCTTGTACACATTTTTTTTTTATAGATCAAGGTAATACACATAGGTAAAATGTGGGAAAATTACATATTTAGACAAAATGTGTGAATTTGAAAAAATAGTGTCATGATGTATGCAGCGAGACCTGCTTAAATGTGAACAATAAAGAACATGTCCCGGGAGAGGTGTACTCTGCGGGCTTCTGATGTGTGACGTGATTTCTCCAACGGTGAAAACAAAGCCTGGGAAAGCGTCAGCCCCTCAGCTTGAGACAGCTTTGTAATGCCGGACACAAACTTCTTCAAAATAAATGTGCTGCTCTGTCTTTCACTTGTACATCTTACTTCTATTTACTGTTTATTGCAAAGAAACAGTAAACGGTTGCCAGTCGATCAGACACAGACAATTACAGACACAAATGCTGTCCATGGTATGTCTCAGATTCTTTACTCAAAGCTTCT
>BTPG01000001.1:335107154-335117154 GCA_036245525.1 Semisulcospira habei | reverse complement strand
CTGTTGAAACACAAGTAACAACGCCTAAATGGAGGAGGCATAGATCCTCAAGAGCCCCCGCATACGCCGGGGCTCTTGAGGATCTGTGCTTCTTGTTGACCACGTTCGAACCAGCTTGTTTTATAGCAACCTGTCTGACATGATTCCCAAGCATCATTTGTGTCCGCTGCAATGAAGTATTAAGCTAAAAGTACTTGAACCGATTTGTTTTTTTAATTTGCATTGTTCAGACACGAGCCCTTTGAAGGGAATCATTTCTGAGCGGCCATTCCTAACGCCCTGATACACCCATTGTAATCCACAGTGACAGTGGCATTTTCAGACGAGTTATGCTCGCTCTGAAATGATTACCTCTTAATCGTTTACACCAGTGGCTATCGGCCCCATAGAAGCGATTAAACTGTCACCGCAATGTTATGCTGTTGCTGCTTTTTTTCGCTCTTTCCTACGTAAGTGGTTCTCCCTGGAGGCGGAGGGAGGGGGAGTGGGGGGGCGACATGACTGGTGTAACACGCGAAATCATTTTTTTGCGTACGCATGATCGGCCTGAAGTAAAGAAGTACCCAACGGAGAAAGAAACACGCTTAGAAAAGACGGGTACAACACAATTTATTAATATTTCGGGTAAAATTTAATACCCTTTGTCAAAATAGACAAACAAACAAACAGAGAGATTAGCCGCTACTTATATTCATTCGCAGAAGGAATGTGACAACATTCTTCTCAGAAAGTAAATAAAACAATAAACCAGCCTACCGACCAAACAAACATCTGTAAACAAATACACAAACAAACAAACAAAGCAGTTGCCACATTCCTTCTGCGAATGAAGATAAGTAGCGGCTAATCTCTCTGTTTTTTTGTCTATTTTGACAAAGGGTATTTACCCGAAATATTAATAAATTGCGTTGTACCCGTCTTTTTTAAGCGTGTTTCTTTCTCCGTTGGGTACTTCTTTGCATTTTACACGCTTGGCAGTCACCTTTTTGGTCTGGATTGGCCTGAAGTAAGTTATGTGTACGCCATTTCGACACGGGGTCTCCCTGAGTTGCATGGTATATACGTACAGGAGAGGAATGTAAGGAGGAACAGTTAAAGCAATCTGCTCCATGGAGGGCTTTGACTGCTAAAATTCACCGATACAACGAGTTATCAATGTTGTTTTGCCTTCTTGTCACAATTCATGTGAGTATAGGCACACGCACCAGCCGTTCTTCACTGCCTTACAGGCGTAAATGAAAGCACTCTCCTGGGTACAAACTTGAAGAAGAGCAAACTGGTCTTTCATATTACGACATTTCAACATCGTAAACTAAGTTAACCCTTTTTCAAACATTATTGTAAGGCACACTAAGAACGTTTATAATGGAGATATTGTGAGCAACCAACCCTTTGGTGCCTGGAATAAGGCGCTTTTAGTAATTAGCATGCGTATGTCATGACAACCATGCTCATTTGCTCAGGCAGACCATTTCACTGACCTTTAAACTTGCCAGGCGAAACTTTAAGCGGACCGACTTTGCGTGGCGGGTCATCCCTTCGTGTTACACCGGCCGCGCATCAAAGATCGCCACCTGCACCGAAGTGCTAGCTCAAAGAGACATTAAACTGAGGATGTAATATAACTGTTATTCCTGTTGATATATTTCACTGATTTAAAGACTACATAAACCTAGAACATTTTGGGAAGTGTTTATGCCGATCACTGCCGAGTAAAGATAACACCATCTAACTGAAAGAGGTATAGATCCTCATGAGCCCCCGCAGTCGCGGGGGCTCATGATGATCGATGCCTCTTGCTGAAACCACTTTGTATCCATTTTTCTTGAACGGCTGGGAATCATTGACTTTGAATTTTCTTATTTCAGAGACACAAAATGACAGTGGGGGGGGGGGTGGGGGGGGGGGTTAATTACGACGCCATGCCACTTCAGATGAAAATATTACGAATTGTTAACACCCGTGTCAAGTTGACATAGAGCAATAATGTACTCTTCGTTGGACACTGATTTACAATGTGTGCATGGTTACCGAGTCCAGGTAACCACCTAGATACCATATTTAATATCTTTTCAATATACAAGTTCTCAGTGCATGTGTGCTAGGTGCCACACGTGAGAGCTGGTGAACAATCAAGGACATAAATTATCTAAAGACAATGTGTAAGATGTAATGCCGTCTTTTATGTGCACCACAAACTGCCGTGCTAGTACAGGTGACACATATTGCAAGTAGGCCATCGGCAGATTTTTTTTTTAATTTAGAAAAGTATGCGACATTAACCCATTCAGCTCCGACACCCTACAGCTGGAGATTGGTCGACCATGTTTATTCAAGGGTAGTGTCAGAGTAGCTTGGCGCCGACAGGCGCCAAGCTAATCTGACACTACCCTTGAATTGTCATGGTCGATCCATCTCCTGCAACTGGTACATAGTCGTTAGATGACGCCTACAAAATTGTAGAAATACGGCCGTGGGGCTGAATGAGTTAGAAGACGAGAAACACGAAAACTGCCCCCCCCCCCCCTCCCGCCCCCTCTTTTTTCTGTTTAATTTTACATAATTTTTGTATAAAAATCAAAACGGCAAAGAGCTTGGATTATTTTACCCGTGTCATGAAAAATTGAGCCGTCGTCCTTGTTTGTGTTGTGCAGTGAATTCCCTGATGTTTACAGCTAATATTCCAACTAACAGCTACAGCCCTTTGGGACCTTGCTTTGTACCTGCCGATGCACAAAGGAAATGTAACCAACACGCGAGAAGGACTCGAATAAGGCTTTTACATGCTAGTGCTGTAACTGCTATTATCAGTTGTGCGTGCGTGTGTATGACATATTCAGTCAACTCTGTGTGAACTAACTTGCGAATGTCCCTGGATTCGATAACTCGCGACTGTCACTGGATTCGAATCAAATCGATCCATCGCTTATAGGTCATTGTTACTCATTCAAGGCGTTCCACATCAATAGCTGCGGAAGTGTCGTATAGCGTTGCCGCCGGGAACGCTATACCACACTTCCGCAGCTATTATAATAATAATATAATAATAAGCGCATTAAATAGGCGCTTTATCCCAATTGAAAATCGGCTCAAAGCGCCGCCGCGAACTGAACCCAACAAGCACGCTCACGTGAATCACGCGCATTCACTCACACGCTGTACATAAACACAGAACATTCACGTGGTGCTAAGGGCAAGCTCAAGCGAGCTACTGTAGTTTTTGGAAATTCAAAATCGTTTGTATTTGAAATTTGATTAAGTGGGCTGAAACTGATTGACGTGGGTCACCATTGAACGAATTATACTTGCAGTCTTTTAGTCCAGCTAGCCAGGTCTACCGCGCATCCTCCCCCCCCCCCCCCCCCCCCCAGTACTCAATAAGATGGGTATCAAAGCCTGATTTATTTAGAAGAAAATGTTTCTCAACTTCATTTTAGCATCTGCGAAGAGCGTGAATGGGGGTACCCTTGCGCCATCGGCTATATCTCTGGTGTGTTCCTAAGGATTTTCGGGGACCATGGCTTAAACATCTCAGGACATACTAAGATACACTTTGAAACCCATCTTATTGAGTACTGGGTGTGTGTGAGTGTGTGTGTGTGTGTGGGGGGGGGGGGGGTGCACGGTAGACCTGGCTAGCTCATGGACTATTTCTGGTCCCTGCACCGCTGACAGTACCAGTCATGATTAGCGGAAGACGTGATGCAGAGAATGATACAAACCAAATACAAGGGCAGAAAATAATGACGTATTCACCCCTTCCCCGCCACCGTCCGTATAATTGTATTTCCGGAACACGTGTTCATTCAACGACCAAAAGCCACAGCCGCACAAGGAACGCGGATACAAATTGGTCTCAGCAAGAGACATAGATCCTCATGAGCCCCCGCAAATGCGGGGGCTCATGGGGATCTATGCCTCTTGCAGCTGGATCGTGTTCATTTTTTCCCGGCTGTTAGGGGGTTAAGAGTGATTTGCCTTCCGTTTCATTTTTGTCCACATGCAGACGAGTAATGTTTCTAACAACGACCGAAGACACTGTCTAACTCATTCCGCCCGACGGCCGTATTTCCCAAATTTTGGAGGCGTCATCTAACGACTATGCACCAGTTGCAGGAGTTGCATCGACCATGATAATTCAAGGGCAGTGCCAGATTAGCTTGGCGCCTGTCGGCGCCAAGCTAATCTGGCACTACCCATGAATTATCATGGTCGACTCATCTCCTGCTGTAAGGCGTCAGGGCTAAATGAGTTAAAACATTTCATACAAATCTGAGTTTTAACCCTTTCTTTGTGAGGTGTTCAGTATTTTGCTGTGTGTCGATATGTGTGAATAACTGTGAAAACTTGCACGTTGCAAAACAAAAGCCTTCATATGTTTCCATACGAAGAACAGCAAGTATGGTCATGAAAGGGCACTGCTTTTTCTAATTTTTATTTTTGTTGTTTTCTTTGGTTTTTTGTTTTGTTTTTTGTTTTTCTTTTTTTATTGTTGTTTTGTCCCCCTACTGTGCCGATTACCGCTTAGAAACACGACACTTGATACTCGTTCAACATTGCACAAGACTTTACCGTGACAGCGGCCAATTTTATGGCTCGGTCGTAAGACATCAAATGTGAACCAGCGACATTTGCCTTTAATAGACAATAGAAGTACATCATTAAAAACAAGAATGAAGATTTATTACAGTTAGGCTAGAAAACACACACACACACACACACACACACACACACACACACACACACACAAGTACACACGCGCACACACACACATGCACACACACACACACACACACGCAAGCACCCACGTATACACATATAAGTACACACGCGCGCGCGCACAGACACACACACACACTAACCCTGAAAACTTCTGTTAAACACCTGCACCTGTTGTAGTCAACTTTACTTGAACTTTTTTCTTCTCGTTATATCGGACCCACATTTCTACACATCATAAAAACATTGAAACACTGAATACTGATTAAACGCACACAACACAAACACTGTGTTCTTTTACATATCGGACACGCACACTTAAAAATTAAATGTATACAAATGAAAAATAAGCGTATATCTCTTTCACTCACCGAGCGAACTGTGGGTGTTGAATCGATCGGACAGTTTAAGGGTAGTGCCAGATTAGCTTAGCGCCTCGAGTTCAAGGGTAGTGCCTGATTAGCTTGGCGCCTCAAAGGCGCCAAGCTAATCTGGCACTACCCGTGAACTATCAAAATGGGTTCATCTTTATTTTACTTGAGCACACACCTCTGCAGACGTTTTATTTTAAGAGTTCTTAATTCCCGACGCCGAAATGGATGATTCAAAACAGAGACACATAATTGTGCAGGTACATCTAGTATTAGCCCCATTAAAGCCAGACGACGCAGGCTGTGTTTTGAAATCATTGTAACTTCAAAGCCAAAGATCTGCAGCCGTCAAAGAAACACGGATACAAAGTGGTTTCAGTGAGAGGCATAGATCCTTATGAGCCCCCGCGTTGCGAGGGCTCATGAGCATCTATATCTCATGCGGTTGGGTGGTCTTCCCTTTTCTCGGCAGGAATGGTGTTAATGGATTTGAAAAGTTCATTTCAACTGTTGAATATGCAAATCGGCATCCCATGAGCAAACACACTGACATAATAAACCGAACTATGGGCGTAATAAACAGCAAATATCGACCTATGAGCCATGAACATAGCGAATAAACAACGACCATAAATAACGAAAACGTTAAATAAACAATGAACAAGACAAATAAACAGTGAGCATTGCCAAATAAACGATGAACATGAACAACAGACAAAGAACGTGGCTAATAAACAAAGGACATGACCATTAATTCAAGCTTGAAAAATGAACAGTGAGCTATGAAAGCATTTAGCTAATCAGCAAACTTTTAACTCATTCGAGACGTGTCGCATCCGGACGCGGCACATAGCCGCGTATCCGAATGCAGCAGGTCTCGAATGTGTTAAAGCAGTAAGTCTCGTCCCGCGGTTAGTAGCTGCATGGTCAGCCATGATACTGTTCATAGTTATTTCTGGATAAACCGCCACCATAAGCATAGTTAACTCAATCAGCCAGGCACACGTATTTCCCAAATTTTGGAGGTGTCATCTAAAGACTATGCACCTGTTGCAGGAGTAAGTGAGGTGGGTCGACCACGATAATTCAAGGGCACTTAGCGCCAAGCTAATCTGGCACTGCCCTTGAATTATCATGGTCGAGCCATCCCCTGCTGTAGTGCGTCAGGGCTGAATGAGTCAACACTGTAACAAATACCATGATAATTATCATTTTTTATGTGAAGTCATATCATGATTATTATATAATATATCTGACATACATGGTATATAATCAGCACATCAAATTATATCTAAAACAATGGGATCATTAACAATAAACAACGACAACAACAACAACGACAAAAAGTGTCATAAATGCACGTAAGCTTTCCCATGTCGTCACAACAGTTTTGTGTCATAATGTAACTCGTTTTTAATTCCCTTCTATTAATAGAAGGATTTTTTTAGGACGGGTCGCGGTGGGGCGAATTTAATAGTATGTCCATGACGTCATAGCAGTGCAGGCCTAAACCTCTCACAGTTGAAGTAACAAGATAAAATTTACGTCATGACTAGTTACGCTAACTTCGTATGTATGTATGTATGTATGTATGTATGTATGTGTGTATGTGTGTATGTGTGTGTGTGTGTGTGCGTGCGTGCGTGCGTGCGTGCGTGCGTGCGTGCGTGCGCGCGCGCGCGCGCGCGCGCGTATGTATGTAAACAAGAGAATCTCCGATATTTTTGCACACACAAGCTTGAAACTTTGCGAAATACTTTTATAAACGGGTGGCTAAGAGAGCCTCCGAGCATATTGTAATTGGTATCATTTAAGACATAAACAACCGTTTATGGGAAGTCGGTTGACCCAGATTAGAGTCCGTCATTTTTGTCATATTTACTTGAATTTTGGACATAGCTAGTTTGTATAAAGACATTGAATGCGTTCGTTAGCCAGCTTTGCATCTTTTCAACTTCTTTAGAAAAAAATAATTCTTTTCTGAAAAGAATTAAAACAGAATTTTAAAAGTCTTGACTTCTAGAGAACGTCAGACAGTGGAGGTGACGTAAAAGAGGCAACTCCGTCACAACGCAGACATTGACATAATACTTTAAATATGACGTAATTCGCTCTAGCGCGCCCCGTTTGTCTCTCTCTCTCTCTCTCTCTCTCTCTCTCTCTCTCTCTCTCTCTCTCTCTCTCTCTCTCACAGACATGCGCGCATCTCCAAGAAGCATAGATCCTCATGCGTCCGGAGAGCGCATGAGGATCTATGTCTCTTAGAGATGTATGGAGCGCGCGCGCATGCACGCACCAACACGCACGCACACACACACACACACACACACACACACACACACACACACACACACACACACACACACACACACACTCACACACCGTCGCGCTTTTAGATTAGCATTCAGGTGACCCGATAGAGCTAGTTTGGAGAAAGACATTGGATGAGTTCGTTAGCCATATTTGTACCCTTTCAACTTCTTCAGTAAACATTAATTCTTTTCAGAACAAAATTAAAACAGTAAAAAAACTTGACATCTGAGGAAAGTCAGACCGTGGCTGTGACGTAAAAGAAGCAACTACTTCACCACGCAGACATACTCTAAATATGACGTAATTCTCTCTCTCGCTCGCTCGCTCTATTTCTCACATATGCTTGCATCTCCAAGAAGCATAGATCCTCGTGTGCCCGGAGGGCGCATGTACATCTATGTCTCTTGAGGATGTTTAGAGCGCGCTCATGCACGCATGCAAACACACACACGCATACACACACATCGACGCGCTTTCAGAAGAGCATGCAGGTGTACTTAGTATAGCATGTAGCTAGGTAAAATCAGTCTGATTTGACACAAATTATAGCAAGACCTTGAAAAGAGGATACAAGCCACTGAAATGAGATGTTTTCGAAGGCTGCTTGGCATTTCATACAGAGATAACATCACGAACGAGGAAGTGGAAAGAAGAATCAGGCAAGCCATCGGGCCCTATGAAGACCTATTCGTTCATTCAGTCCTCTCTGCGCCGTCTGGTGCTTGAGGCGACGGCAAAGGAGCGCCACTTTTGTCTGTCAGCTGCTATTTTGGGTGCTGTTTGCAGAGTAAGGCCTCTGTTCTTGAGCTCTCGCTCCACGGTTCGGCGCCACGTCTCCTTTGGTCGTCCACGGTTTCTCTTCCCCTGTGGTGTCCATCTCAGTGCCACCCTTGGTAATAAGTCGGGTGACATTCTGCAAACGTGGCCTAGCCATCTCCATCTCCGTGTGGCGATGGTTTCAGCGATGCTGTCTGCGCCTGCTCTCTTCCGTAGTTCCTCGTTTGTAATCATGTTTGGCCAGAAGACCTTCATGATCCGTCGCAGGCACTTGTTCTGGAAGACTTCCAGCTTGCGCTCCGTAGCAGTAGTGGATTTCCAGCACTCTGACCCATAGAGAAGGACACTCAGCACGTTACTCTTAAAAATACGAAGCTTGGTGTGGATGCTCAGGTTTGTGGTCCTCCAGATGGGTTTCAGCATTGCGAAGGCTTGGTTGGCTTTGCTGATTCTTGAAGACCTATTAGCCATTGTGAAAAAACGCCAACTGAAGTGGTATGGGCATATCACGCGTTCAGCAGGGCTTGCCAAAACAATCCTGCAAGGCACTGTGCAAGGAGGACGAAGGAGAGGAAGACAGAGGAAAAGATGGGAGGACAATATCTCAGAGTGGACAGGACTGAGGCTGGGTGATACGCTAAGAATGGCAGAGAACAGAGAGAAATGGACGGAGCTGGTTGCCAAGTCATCAGTGGTGCCCCAACGGACGGCAAGACTACGGGATATGGATGGATGGATGGATGGATGGATGGATGGATGGATGGATGGATGGATGGATGAGATTAGATTAGATTAGATTAGATTAGATTAGATTAGAATAGATAGATAGATAGATAGATAGATAGATAGATAGATAGATAGATAGATAGATAGATAGATAGATAGATAGATAGATAGATAGATAGATAGATAGATAGATAGATAGATAGATAGATAGCAAGACTGAAATTGTACCGTGAAATTCTAGTTTTGTCACCATTTTCCCAAGTCTTGAAGTGAAACCGAAACTCATATCACGTTAAATATAAAATTACGTAAAAAAAAAAAAAAAGTCATGATAAAATGCTGTTTGACAAACCAATGACGCGGATGTACTGCGCGCGCCCCTTACAGAGTTCACTATGACGCATTGGCACATCTGCGAGGCTTTTTCGAAAGGAGATATTTCAACATCAGAAACAAGTCAAAGACAAAAAGTAGAGACCCTTGACAGCGAAGACAGCTTTCATATAGAAGGGACTTTGTGGGTTATGGTTCATCTCATCTTGTTAAAGCTTAGTGGTCTCAAGTTTTTTTTTTACACGTATAGCTTTTACACCGAAGTATTTACGTTAATTTTTTTCTTTCGATAATTCAAAGACAGAGTTAATACACGCATGAAAATCTCAGTCAAACTAATCATTCATTACATGAATTTCCCTATCAAGTGTGTCTGTGAGTTCTCCCGTTGCCTCTCTCGCTTTGATAAAATTCAAGACAAGGCTTTCAAAACATTGAACGCTGAGGGCCTCATGTCTTTGCTTTCCACGAAGGCACGTTGGCCAGGGTCTGACCCACAGTCAGCAAAAGACAGATCGGCCAACGTCGGCCGCAGTGGGCCCGCTGACTTCGGCACCAGCGCCTTGGCTTCACTGGAGGACAAATGTTCAGCCCACCTAGATACGAGCCCGCTTCCTTTTCTGACGACAACCCGTCGGCTATAATCCCATGAACTACACAAGACACATCATGAAAAATAAGTATGCTGATCTGTGATTTTGGACCAAGGTCTAAAATCACAGACCAGAACGCGCATTGTTTGTTTGTTTTTTTGTTTGTTT
>BTPG01000001.1:335080480-335106654 GCA_036245525.1 Semisulcospira habei | reverse complement strand
GCGAACGAAGATTTTATAGGAGTTGCCCACGACGTCTGCAGGCTATATTCTAATTAACATTCAGTCTAAACAAAAGGAGGATTGCAGAACTACAACTAAGGCATCAAACACTGGCAGTTATTCAAAGTAAAGCTTGAAGAGGGGAGTTTTCAACGACGTCTTGAAGTCAGAGACAGACTCACTGTTTCTGACCTCAAGAGGAAGTGTATTCCATAACACTGTGGCTTGATAAACAAAAGTGCGCTGGTGACCAAATGTTTTATATAGCATAGAAGTGGAGTGTTCGTATACTATCATTTCTGGACAGGCCCAGCGACTCCAATTCGCAAACTGTTTGAATCATAGTCAACGAGAGCGAAGCTCGAGGTGACTATGAATCAAACAGTCTGAAAATGGGAATCGCGAGGTTTGTTTAGAAATGATAGTATACGAACACTCCAATTGCATGTTTTATATGACCTTTCAGTCTTTCACAACACGATCTAGGCACACAACATTTAAACAATGCAGACGACAGTTTCGCTTTAGCCTGTTTGTCGGCTGCGCCAGTCTGAGCCGCTAATCGCTCATTCTGTTGAGTTTCGCTGCTTTGTATAGCAAACAATGAAAACGTTGGATATCTACAGCATTGGCGATGAATCATACAGGTTTGTCTGTTTACCTTTCAGATGTTTTTAAAGGGGTACTATTTGTCCCAGAAAGCACCGCGCGGTAACACTAGGACATTTGGTGTGGGGTTAGTTGCTATGTTAAAGTGGTCCTAAAAGGTTCTGTATTCTTACAACTACATCTTTCTGACTTCAAACTGGAATGTGTAGTTTTCATACGTACAGACTCTGAAAGGTATCCGTGTGGTGCACTTCCCTATGGGTCTTAGCTCGTAGTACATGTTGCAGTAGTCACTGGAGGAGGTTTGGTAGCAGCAGATGTCGTGTGCCTGACGGTCCTCACGATGGTAGTCGAGGGTTTGCCACCAGTTGGCCGGGTTGAAGGCAGTGGCGGATCCCGCGTGAGGGACGTCAGACAAGTACTGGCCATATTCGTTCCAAAAGGGCCACCACCTGGCGCTGTAGCAACACTCCTGTAATCGCAAGCTTACTTCTTTAGTGCAGAGAGAAAAAGATCAAAAGAACCAACTGCAAGAGGTATAGATTAACATGAGCCCCCGCAGTTGCGGGGGCTCATGAGAATCTATGCCTCTTGCTGAAACTAATATGCTTCCATGCTCTTTTGACGTTTGGTGATGTAGCTCGCAGACCAAGCGCAAACCAAGGATAGCGCCTGGCTTCCTTGCTATGTTAAAAACGCGTAGGAGTCGTGGGGTGGGGTGGCGCAACACGACAAAAATATTTAAAAGATTAGAAGGAATTAAAAAATCCACCTCATAAGTCAGGGGCGGATCAGTTATCTCGGGGATGGGAGGGGGTGAGGGGGAAGTGGGTTCCAACTTTTTGTTTATGACCTTCAACTTGACACGAAAGGCCTCCCCGACGCTAGAACCTCTTCCAGTGGCCGAAAAATCAAACAAAAGGGGGATAAAGGTGGGGGGGGGGGGGGAGTAAAATAAAGAAGGCATGTATCAACACGCTCGCCACTCGCCAAAATATCAAACAACAGGAAGGGAGGGGGTAGCGTGTGTGTGTGTGTGTATGTGTGTGTATGTGTGTGTGTGTGTGTGTGTGTGTGTGTGTGTGTGTGTGTGTGTGTGTGTGTGTGTACGTGTGTGTGTGTGTGTGTGTGTGGATGTATCTCATCAAAAAATAAAATGGGGAGGGGGAGGGGGTCCGAACACCCCAAAAACAAGGGACTTTGTTATAGCATTTTCAACAGTTTTGGGTTTGGAGGGGGTGGTGGGGGTGGGGGTCCATAACCTATAGGATCCCCCTCCTCCCCCAGATCCGCTCCTGATAAACTGATCAGCAGAAGGCTCTAGTCAATGCACAAAGCACTGTCGGTTCATGCGATGGGAACAGTGTTAGAGCTCCCGCCAGTTTACGATCAATCATTTTAAACCATGCTATTAACCAATCTTAAAACCCACCTTGCCGTGTGGAGCCACCAACCGACTGTTGCCAACCGTCATCCTATAGCAGATTACATCGTAGCCTGCTCGATAGTAGGACCATTGCCAGTTGCCCCACATCCACCACCAGCTGCACGGACACTCGGGCAGGCGCCTAAATCCCGGCTGACGCTGTGAGTGCAAAGGCAAGTTGCGTGTGTACCAGTCCTGACACGCCTGGTCCGCGCTGTAACTGTCGCCCACGTGGTAGATCCACATGCCCTGACGACCTGAAAATAACGCACACTGTAACATTAACACATTTGAGGCATGTCGCATCGGGGTTTGCGGCTTTCGCCGCGAATCTGGTTGCGGCATTTCTCGAAAGAGTGAATTGCGTACATTCTGGTGAAGCGTTCGCTGACGTGTTTGGTTGACGTTGTAACCGTCTCCTGCGAGAATGTCGTAGACCCACACCACTGGACGACAAGAGTGTAGACATATTAGTATTTGATTTTATTCCTGCGTCACACGACCATTTCCATTCCGCAAAACTTAACACGTGACCTCGCTATAAAAATCTTTGTAGCGACTAGTGACAAACTTGTATATGTACTTTGCGACGTGCCTTGAATACCAGTATTGTTCCACAAAAGAAAATGAAAACGTTTCCCAAGTCCAAGTTATTTAGTATTGTTCGCAACAATACTCACACTGTATTGGTTTGTAGCAAACATTTGAAACAACACATTGCACAATAAACGACTAAAGAAAGATCCTTTTTTTTTTAATCGAAAGCACATGGGCGTCCGTTGCCGACTATTTTATTGAAGAATTTTAAAATCTTTTAAGACAAACCGTGACCTCTTTCAATACAATACATTTTGTAGACTATGCTGCTGGCTGCGCAGACGTCATTTAATTTCCGTCATGAAAGATCTCATATTACGTCATAAGTATATTTTAGTTTGACCTCAGTCACGTCTCGGCCAGGTCAGAAAATGTTTCCTTACTGCGAGAAAAACAGTGCATTATTCAGTGACCTTGCAGTTTCATTTATGAAAATAGCCGATGAATGAAAACAAATACTTATTGGTAGCAGGGGCTTGCTACGCGGGCCCTTCGTAGGATTAAGAGGTCAAATTAACCATTGTACCTCAAAGGCCTTCGGGGCACAATGGTTAATTTGACCTCGCGAAGGCGTACTAGGTCTAAAGTCCGTGTAGCAAAGCCTTTCTACCAGTAACTTATATATATCATGTAGACTCTTGGGATCGTAGGACATGTGGTACAAGTGTGCTCTCCTCAGATATTCTGGGTCGTACCAGTCGTGACCAGTGTTACGAAATGTATCGTATATCGTCGTTTCTCACCCTACACCTTAATGGTAATGTTTATACCGGGGTGCAAAGGCAAGTTGCGTCGGTCCTGACGGTTTTATTGTTTTCGGTTGTCGGTGACGGAACGGAAGGAAGTAACTTTACCCACAATGCGGTCACAACCCACACGGGGCGGTCCGTGGCGCAGTGGTTAAGACGCCTGCCACCAATGCTAAAGGTGCGAGGTTCGATTACGGGTTCCGGCGTCGGATTTTTCTCCTCTAGTAAGTGTCACCGTTAATTCGGGCGGACCGTCGGGGGTTCTTTCTCCGGGTACTCCGGCTCTTCCTCTCCCTCCACTTTGGTATCAGTTTCAGTCCACTTAATCAAATTTCAAATACAAACGATTTTGAATTTCCAAAAACTACAGTAGCTCGCTTGAGCTTGCCCTGAGCACCACGTGAAAGTTCTGTGTTTACGTTCAGTGTGTGAGTGAATGCGCGTGATTCACGTGAGCGTGCTTGTTGGGTTCAGTTCGCGGCGGCGCTTTGAGCCGATTTTCAATTGGGATAAAGCGCCTATTTAATGCGCTTATTATTATTATTATTATTAATGCCGAAGTAAAGTAACACTTCAAAATGACCGTACGAACGGCTGACCTAGAATTAATATGGCGCACGCTAGAACGAGTATGTCACGACACGGGTTATTTTCGTCTATTTTTTGTAGGGGAGTAAGTTTAGAGGGTGACAGGGTTTAGTTAGTCACGTGTAGCGATAGCATAGGTGTCTAGTATTTGGCACGAGTATCTGCCACCAGCATTTGCTGCTGTACGAGAGTTTGCAGGTCGGTGTAACACACGGGATCGCTCAGTCTTAACGCCATCGGGTGGTACCTGTTTCACGTGAATTTTCATCACGTGATTTAGTGGGCCGTCTTTTGCCAACCAAATTTTAGTCAGTCGCATTCCAACAGCGAACAAATAGAGTCGCATTCCAGCTGCGAACGAGACAGTCGTCTTTTCAACGTAGTCTCTGAGGGGGGTTTGTGCGGGCGTGGGTTTCCATTAGCCGCCGCCTCAAGTAGCCGTGTCGTCCTGCTGTGACGGCCCTACGAGACGGCCCTGGTCGAGCCCGGGATTCGGTGTCCTAAGTCGAGAAGAAGAGCTGCGACGACTTTACCACTGGCTTGTCTTGTCCTTGTTTGTCTTCGTCCTAGCCGGGGCGTCTTCACGGATGACGGTAAGTACAGGTAACAATCCTCTAGTGGCCATTTGCTCGGGGGGTTTCTTTGTGTTTGCTTGTTCCGCTGTTATTATTATGTTGGCTAGTGTGTATTGGTGGGCAGGCGTAGAATAGAAGAGAATAGAATGTACAAGTGAATGCCATCTGTCGTATGTTGTAGTTTCTAGAGTAGTTAGCGGCGGTTTAGTTATTGGGGGTTTAACGCCAGGCAGGCGTCTAAGGCTATTTCACTATCTAGCGTCGGAGTGTAAATATCGGAAGTGAGTCATGTGGTGACGTGTAAATAGGTATTTTGTTGAAGTTAAATTTGTCGTGAGGGAGAGAAGTGAAGGGAATGTCAGATTAAATTCATCGTTGTGGGAAAGAGGTGAAGGGAATATGTTGAGGTTGAATCTACCGTTGTGGGAGAAGTGATGGGAATATAAAAAAGGCAATTAAAGTTGCGGGAAGGGTGATGTGATTATCGTGTTTCTTTTGTTAGTTATTTATGTGGGTATTTTTGCACCTGTGTTTTAGTGCATCCTTAAATCCAAAGAGCTAACGGGCTAAGTCTGCCACCTTGCTGTGGTACTGAGAGTGGAGGCTGTGTCACTCCGCCTTGTGGGCTACGACGCCGGACCTGGGTGCTGTTGCGCGTGTCGCAGCACGCCCCGTGTTTAGTCAGGTCGGGTCGTCCCATGTAGTTATTCCTAACCTGTTTAATTGAAGTTTTGTATAATTATGTAACGAACGTTGATCTATTTCATATCCTCGTAGTGACTGTATTGTGAGAGGAGTTTTGTCACAGTGACATTGAGATATTGTATTATTTAAAGTAGCCTGTGTTACGGGAGGCCTTATCGCGGAAGCAAGAGCGCCGAGCTGAGTTGAGCTTAACGGTTGTGCTTCCGGCGAGAAGGTCTAGTGACTTTTGACTTATTAAGTTTGCTTAGCTTTCGGCTGTATTATATTGAGGACGCTAGTTCCACTATATAATCGACTTTGTGTTGGTCGAAACGTTGCTAGTTAAAGGAGCCTTGTGTATTCTGAGACGTTGTTAGTTAAAGAAGCCTTGTGCTGTGACTGTCTAGGTTGTGAAAGCTTTAGTTGAGTCGAACTTGTTGTTCGTGATCCCGCTGGGAAGTTTCAGTAGCTTACGAACTGTTTTCAGTTTTCTCGATCTTCATTTGTGTGTTAGAAAGCATATTTGGTTGATCGTATATTTGGTATTGTGCAAATTGAAATACTGTATTACTTAAGGAGCCACGTGCTGTGATAGACTCTCCGCGGAAGCAAAGGCGTTGTTCTAACTGGCGTTAGCGCTTGACGCTTGTGCTGCCGTCAGAGTCCAGTGGCTTGCGACCTAAGCTTTTCAGCCTGTTTCTTTTGCATTTTTATTAAGGATAGTAGTTTTATTATATATATCTTTTTGTACTTTATTCAGGATATTTAGTTTATTATATATTAGTTTAATTAAATCTGTTTTTGTATTGTATTAGGGATGGATAATTGTTATATATTTGTTATTTAGTATTGTGTATAAAAAATATTCGGTTTGGGGAGTTTGGACGTGCGTGAGTGTGAATGTGATGTGTGAATGCGTGGTTAGGATTGAGTGTGAATAGTTGGTGATAGGGTTATATTTAATAAATGTCGTCGTCATTGTTCCTCTGGTGTTTGTGTTAGGTTTGTGTTAGTGTGGGTTGGGTGCATCTCGAGTGTTAGCGCTCATAGTTCGCGCGCTGGAAGCGGGGTCGTGACAGTAGTTTTGAAGGACAGTTAACTCAGTCAGCCCCGACACACCTTAGCAAGACATGGTTCGAGCATGATAGTTCAAGGTTGGTGCCAGAATAACTTGGCGCCCGCCAAGATATTCTGGCACCACCCTTGAACTATCGTGCTCGATCTGTCTCGAGAATTGTAATATACAGTCTCCCAAAGGGCAGCTTCAAAAGTTTGGGGGCAGAATGCGTTAGGCGTGATGAATACGTGACACCCCAAAAGGACACTCATGTAAAATCGATCCGGGGCCATTGTTAGCGTATACATACGACGTAGTTACACTAGGACAATCTGACACGAGTCACTTTGACGTGTTACATCGTGGATTATGTCCCGTCAGATAAACTTACCCGTATTGCCGGGGACTTTGTCGAGAGACGTGAAAGCCTCTTTGGTACCTGAGTAGATATTTTCTTCAACACGGTCTCCAACATGCGCGCCGATGACGAGCGGCTCCGCAAGCAGGTAGGGCCAGTTCATAGCGCCAGTCTGGTAGAACACCAAGCCGAACGATCTCTGGCCGTTAGAAACCAGAGCCAGCTGGACAGTCACTCGTTCCTATAAAACACAAAGAATTAATTGTTTTGCTTCTAGCCCACTCTGTCGTCGGAGAACAGCAGAGAGACATAGATCTTCATGTGGTTCCTTTGAATCAGAAGCACATGAGGATCTATGCTTGTTCGTGGCATCATTCACATCGAAGCACCTTATGCAGACAGGACTATCAACATTTGCTGTTACAATTTCAGGGAATCATTTGTAGCGGTTGCCAGCTTTAGGATACATGTATATTCAATAGGCTGAGAGCTCGAGATGTAAAGAATCGGAATAAGCACAAACATATTTTAAAGTATGACTACCGTGCCCATGGCCTTCATATAGAGATAAATTTAATCGGCTTCATGACACCATATATGGAGGTAAGATACATGTACATTTAATTTGTTAAAAATCAGTCCGGATGTTCGAGACATAAATCGGGCACTTATTATAAATAGACCAAACGGAGAAGAAAAGTCGCTTACATTTGGCTTAGAACTGCTGTGTCGCACGCGGTGCCACGTGACCACGAGCACGATACTGGCCGTGTAGTCCTTGAGGTCGGTAAACTCTCGCACTTCGTTCGTCGCCTTGGTCAGCACTGCGGCGTTGTCGGTGTGTAACTGGTAATATACACCTGCAGGGTATGAGATAAGAGGGCAAATAGTGTCATTGATTTCTTATAAAACACCAAAGTATACTTTTAAACGTCATCCGTAGAACTGTTTAGTACAGCGGGTATAGTCGATGCAATTACGATTTCTTCTCGTTAAGAAACAGGAATAATAATAATAATTTTTAAAAATACATTATTATTTATATTTATATTATATTATTATTATTATTATTATTATTATTATTATTATTATTATTATTATTAACAGATGAACAGGCCCACCACCGTCGTCTGGATCTCTGTCTCGTATGTCGGCGTTGTAAACACAGATCATGTCTTTGCCGCTGCGCAGGTCGTATTTCTTGCCGTTGTCTCGGGTCCCGAATCTCACCACTCCCTTTGTGGCAATCTCGGTAATAAAAAGAAATACCTTTCATTAACAGTAATGTAGGATACACATATACACAACCATTAACGATTTGATTTTTGGCATAAGAAAGGAAATTTAACATATTGTCTTAAAGCGTACACGCGTGCAATACTTTGGGCAATATGCTTTAAATATTAACAGCACAAAATTATGATGGATTCAGACTCATTTCCTGCAGCAGTAGAATCAATGATAAAAGTTAGAGTAAGCTGAATAAAATAAATGTTCTAATGTATTATTATAAATAATAATTATACATATCATTCGTCAATCCGAAACGGTGTTGTATGGAATAAAAAAAAAATGGTAATGTTAATTGCTTCACACTAGACAAATTATACTTAGGTGGTAGTTGATTGTTAATGTTAGCGCCAGAGTAGCGTGGCGCCATATAGGCGCCAAGCTGATCTGGTGCTATCATTGAATTGAATCGTCATGATACCTTTATCACGAATGAGCCTGGCGCGTATTTTGGTCTCAGACTTAAAAAAGCAAATCAACTGATCCATAGATTCTTCACTGCCGTCGGACGCAGATTGTGTTCGTCAGTCATTGTAAACTCAGCGTCAAAGAACCTTAGCCGTCTGAGGAACATGGATTCAAAGTGGCGGACTGCGGGCACTCACGAGGATCTATACCTCTTGCATTTGGGTGGTGTTCAATATCTCTAGACAGCAAATAGGATAGTGGTTCCAGTGCCAAAAAAAACTTACGAATATTTTACGGTGCAGTTCCTTGCCGACGGGGAATCCTGTCTTGATCATGACTTTCTCCACCTTGCTGTTACCTTTCGGAAGTGGCTTGTCGCCGTTCTCAATACCGAACGGGTACAGGGCTGAACACAACAATTATTATTATTGCGATTATATTATTAAATACACCAGCGTGTGCTGGTGTGACATTTTGGGCATTAATGTTACTGGTCTAGGCATTCAAGCTACTCCCAGTATGGGCTAAGTCATAGCGAGCATAAGGTGTGCTAATGAGGTCGCCAAGACCAAATGTCCACACTAGTCGTTAGGATATGGACAGGAGGACCACGTATGGTCTATAATCTACTTTCAATGCTTTAAGTGGTTGGAATACACTGAAAGTGTGATACGCCCTCCATCGGGAGGATTTCCTACAAGACTGCTTCCAGTGACTCAGTTCGTAACACTCCCCCCCCCCCTCCCCATTTATTTTCTTATATTCGCGGTGATAATTAATCTAATTAGACTAACAATCGTAGGTCAATGATAGCACAGTTCTTTCTCTTACTTAAAACGTCTAATACAGCCTGCCACACGCAGATGGATTTAACTCATTCAGCCCCGACACACCACAGCAAGGCATGGATCTAGCATGATAGTTCAAGGGTGGTACCAGAATAACTTTTGCGCCCATAGACGCCAAGCTATTCTGGCACCACCCTTGAACTATCATGCGTGATCTGTCTCTAGAATTGTAATGCAGCCCTTAAGAGGCGCTGTGTCAGTAACTGATAATTGTACAAGCGTACTCACCATACTGTCTTGTCAGTTCATCTGAAATAGATAAATAAAAAAAATATTGATAAATTGCATTACACGAGTAAGTATTTTACATCCTGCTCAAACCAGATATGTGAAAACTGATCACAATACAAAGTTTCTCTGTGTTTATAGTATATGTTGATGCATAAAAACTTCCTAACATTGCATTTCGTAATGAAGACGGAATAATTATTCCAATTGCCATTTCACGTTTTCTTTCTTACGGCCCTTAAATATCTCTAGCTGTCACTATTGTCTCACTATGGACTGTAATGTTCCATGAGACAAAATCAGGAATCTGATCGCTCTTGTCAAGGCCTATTGCTATATTTAAGTGTATGTATGTTACATCGGCTCTAAGCGTTAGCAGTCACCCCTTTACCTTGCAGTTGCATGTGTTTGTCGAATGTCTACAATCCACGGACTGTCCTGAGATAGCCCTCGTTCCTGGCACAGCATTAAGCTTAAATGAACAATCGGCGCATTCAATAACGTATCGTTCCCGGAATGATGAATGCCCATACCTGATGCTGGATCGTAAGCTATGTAGGATGCGGAGAATCCATCAAAAGTGACACTCCAGTCCGTGTAAAATATCACCGTCAGTCTGTTGCCTGTTGATGTGATGACTTCTGGTGCAGACACTCCGCAATACCTGTAAGACACAAGATAAAAGTGTATGGTTTTGTATTTTTCTCTAACAATATTGTTTTGTACATCTATTGCCATTATAAGCTGTACAAGACAAGATAAGAGGTAGGGCTATATCATATAATAATGTCAAAAGTTTGTGTCTTGCTTGCTCACGAATGTCTGTGCGAATCAATTAAGGTTTTTGATTTTTCACGTGTTATCTGTTCAGCTTTATTGTAAAACAGTCATCTTCAAGAGATTGTCATTTGTTCAGGGATGCCATGAATCTGAAAGCTGGTCTGCCATACTCACGGCCCATGTATTCTGGCACCATCCACAACCTTGACCCAGTCCCAGGGGCACCAGCCGCTCGGTCCCTCCAACAAGAATGTGTTAAAGGCCAGCTGTATTTTATGATTTTCCGGCGCAACAATGTTCCAGGTACAATCCACTCGGTTAGGGTAGAAACTGGGGTAACCGGGTGTGGTGAAGGTGCCTGTCTTGTCTGTCAGGGTGGTATCGCCGCAAGCTACACACAGACGCCATCAAAGAAAACGTATTTGATAAAAGTCGCAAATAAGGGTTATTAACACGTTCGAGACGTGCCGCATCCGGATACGTGGCTTTATGCCGCGTATCGAGATGAGGCAGGTCTAGAATGGGTTAACAGAGTCAACGAGTTATGCCTCCTGTCAGAAGTTCCTTAACTCTCGTAAAGTAACACTTAATGAAAGTTTAAGAGGCTCTGTCAGAGAAAATAAACGTTACATGTATTTGTTTTGTCGTCATGTGTGTGGTATTCGAAGAGTTGTGATGCCATTCTTGCTAGAAGCAGACTTCGTTGTTCTCAGGCAAACATGCAAGATTTAAAAATTGGAACTTTCGGTGACACTCACATGGTCTTTGTAAACTGAAAGACGCGGAGAAGCCGACGTTTGAATCGGAGCCATCTATGACGTAACGAATCCACATCATTGCCTGTGATGACGTCAGAACGGGCGGAAGGCTGTTGCCGCAGTAGCGCTGACCAATGACTGGAGAGTTTTCAAAGCCACCGTCGCGAACCTGCATGTGTAGCCCAAATAAAGCGTGTGCCGTTCCGTGTTTCGGACCTTATGGCGTTCAGCCGCATGGTCCAAACTCACGCACCAACGCAACTGCTTTAAAATCAGAGCGTAACATATACTTGAATATAATATTCTCGAAATGTCTTAACTCATTCAGTCCAGACACACCATTGCAGGATATGGCTCGACCATGATAGCTCAAGGGTGGTGCCAGAATAGCTTGGCGCCTATAAGGGATGTAGATGATCGTCTTGTTCTATACCTGCGTATTTCTCTGTGGGCTGGCGAATGGGTGCCTGATAGGCGGGGGCAGGGGATCTACCTGTTTGTCTGTCCAGCGCTAAGTGATTCCCCTTGGTTTGTGTACAATATTGGCGCCAAGCTATTCTGGCACCACCCTTGAACTATCATGGTCGATCTGTCTCCTGAATTATAATGCAGTCCTCAGAGGACAACTCCAACATGTGGGTATTTCGTACCTGGGACACAATGAGCTAAATGCAAACAAGGGTCGTAAGAGTACATTGATTAAACCGAGTGGAGATATCCTGAACGATATGTTCACTTTATCAAACGAATCTTCGGTTAACTCATTCGAGACGTGCCGCCTACGGATACGCGGCGGTTCGCCGCGTATCCGTAGGCGGCACGTCTCGAATGAGTTAACCCTTTATTGCCGGAGCACACGCGTAACACCAAATACAAGGGACATCCTTCTCGGGCCCATGCGGTTCTGCCCCTATTGCTGCTGGCCTCATTCACTTTTTTGTGTGTCTCCTACAGACGGGGTTAAGACTTAAGGCAGTGTGTCTGCATCGTGTCAAAACGACCCCTGGGAGATGATTTAAGGTGTTTTCTGTCACCTGTGTTAATCTTTAAAATCCGTGTTCAACAGTGCTTAGATGGGATACAAAAAAAAAGTATACAAACTTCTAGATAGTTCCGTCCACAGTCGGTGGCATTCCCTCCCAGTCTGAAATGTTGGAACTGAAGCCGCACAACCAAGCTGCTCCAGTCGCGCTGCTCTATGATGTAAGTACATTGCTTGCTTCTGCCGTTGTTAGACGGAGACACTATTGTTCCCGTGCTGGTCCGGAATATCTGTTCACATACTGAAACATGCCGTCGGAACAGCTGTTGTTGCTTTATTGCTTTACACGTAAATGAACTCGAAGGCAAATTTAATAGTATGCTGGTAATTAAGATCTTGAATACAACAATATAATATCTTGAAATGTCTTAACTCATTCAGTCCAGACACGCCACTGCCAGATACGGCTCGACCATGATAGTTCAAGGGTGGTGCCAGAAAAACTCGGCGCCTATAGGCGCCAAGCTTTTCTGGCACCACCCTTGAACTATCATGTTCGATCTGTCATACCATACTGAAACACCTCATTCCATACTGAAGCAGCCCGTACCGTTTTTGCGGCAGTACCCCCCCCCCCCCTCCCCCCCACCCCTCCCAGATAGACACTTGGGGAGTACGCCTCCAGTACTCTTCTAATCAAACAACATTTCCTGGGCATTTGTTGAGAATAAAAGTCTATGTGGGGCGCGGGTCTATCTGTGGACTGCTCTTTCAAACGGTAAGGGTTGTCAGGACGATTATACCCGTGAGTAGTGCTACTACTCTACTCAGCAAAAAGTTACTGTTGTTCTGGTCACGCTCACATTCGGACGTGTTCAGTATTTTTCTCAATCGTCACCGTAGTTACTAAGGGATATATAATATTAGTCGTATTACGAGTTAGGCTTTGCCAGTGGTTCTTGTTGCCTCGAGGATCCGGTCAGGGGGATCAACGTCGGAAGTAAGAGTCGAGGGCTTTAGGACTAATTATCACATGTTACCTTGGTAATGTTTGACAAGGAGACTCCCGTTGCCTTGAGCACGGACGATCAGGGGAATGAAATCAAATAGAGCCAGGCCAATGAGAAAAAGTGTAAAGAGTTAGTTAGTTATTTGGATAACGCCGAGCAGGCGACTAAGGCCATCATACGGAGGGAAAAAAGTGTACAGAGACTGAAAGAAGACTGATATTTGTCACATGCCTAGACAAAATGATTGGAGGAAAAACAAGACACAGGTAAATATGTGCTTTTTGGAGTGTACGGTTTTGAGCTGTAACGTCTAAGTCACAGACCATCACAGAAATACTTATTCAAACACGTGAGGTAAAACAACAGTTATTAATTGATTTGCAACAGAAATGATATAAATAAAAAATATAAAATTCTCCCTATGAAGATTTTAAAGATAGAGCGTTGCCTGTCAGTGTAGTCCGGTATGTCAACTGTCCGTTGAAGCGTGCATTTTTCTCAGTTGTACTTTCAATATGAAACAGTGAGACGTCAACACGCGATCTGATAGGAGTGACAAGTTTACGATTCACGTGACTTGGCGTATACTATGATTAACACTGATGCAGAGTACACAACTACGCTTGGCTTCATACGGTTTTCGGTGACATTTCGTAGAGTATGTCTCTAAGATAGGATTCCAAGGACCATTCCACACAATGTCAGCTGTATCTGTTGCAAACAGTTTTCCGACTGTGTTGGGATGTTTGATCAACAAAATATTCCCATCTTTAACTCATTCGAGACGTGCCGCCTCAGCGTATCAGGAGGCGGCACGTCTCCAATCAGTTAAGCACCGACCGCAAGTTTGTAAAGTGAGTTAAGAAAATCGTCAATTTCAGTTCCATTGCATTTTTCAATTTCGTCCAGTGACCTATAAGTGCCTAAACTCTGAAAAACCATCGTCACTTTACCTTTTTGTTGCCATGTTTTCTATTCGTCACAATTGTGTGTGTGTGTGTGTGTGTGTGTGTGTGTGTGTGTGTGTGTGTGTGTGTGTGTGTGTGTGTGTGTGTGTGTGTGTGTGTGTGTGTGTGTGTGTGTGAGTTTGTGTTTTACAGTCATCGTCACGCCAAACACAGTGACACGGTAATATAGGATCTTACGTGATATCCATGTGGCCTTGAACCCCGGTCTTGATGTGACATGGTCACTGACAAACTTTACATGCATGACGTTGCTGGTTGAAGTGACGTCTAAAGGAATGGCTTTACCACACAGTCTGTCCAAGCGTGGGGCAAAATTGTTCCTTCCATCTCTGAGCTGGACAAATATCATTGTCATTACCTTTAATATTACAATCGTCGCGATCATCCATCATGATAAAGCGATATAAATGGCGTCGGCGTCACGATTTTAATCATCATTATCATAACCTTCACCAGCATTACAACTATTATTATCATCCACATAATCATTGTCTTACCTCTAGTGAATCTCGCGCACAGGAGTCCGAGTCCTCAAGGTCAAAGTCGACGAACGACAGACGGATTGTGTCCCCTGGAATGCCCGTGATGAGCCACTCGCAAACAGCATTGTTTGGGTAGTGTCCGGGGTAGGCGGGGGACATTATCACTCCCTCTGTTCCACTTACCTCCCCTCCACAGCCGGCAGACGCTTCATTTTACACAAACAAAATAATAATAATAACAATAACTTTAGTGTAAGCAATAAATGTGTGTGTGTGTGGGGGGGGATTTCTGGGTTCTGCAAACCCCCCTCCCCCCCTTTACCGTTCTCTAATAATTACCCTCCCAGTCCCCCCTCTCCACCCCCTCCCTCCCCCTCCCTGATATTCGATATCTGGAAGGGTGGTGACAAAGTGCAAGATGTCATCCACACGCAAGGCGCGTGTAACCCTGCCGACCCCCCCACCCCCACCCCACCCCCCCTCCCCCACCCCACACACACACACACACACACACACGTACACACACGCACGCACACACACATCCCCGCACCCAAACCCCCACCCACCCCAACCCTTTTCCCCCTCCGCATTTTTATTTATCAAATTGGAATTAAGATTTTGAGTCGGGAGGCCTTTTGTAACAGGTTGTTGAATTTGTCCAAAACATAAAGACGTTCCCATTGTCTTTTTGCAAAATAGGAAACATCCCAAACGCAAGTAAGTAGTTGATCTGCGATAGTTAACATTAAATACAACACTAGAAACACCAGAAACACACCCTCCTCCCTCTGCATTTTAGTGATTATTTTATCATAAATTCTTCTTCAAATTCAAAGATAGTTCCCGTCGGAAGAAAAGTCGGAAGTCGAAAACAAACGGTTCACGTATTAATTTTTTCTCGTACGCTAAAACATTGAAAAGATTCATTGCACTGAAAACGGGCGTGCATGTTTGTTTTCAAAATGACCTCCATATGTTATTAGCGTTTACCCATTTAAGGACTCATCCATTTAAGAAGGCTGTAATAGTTCTCACTGTCAGCTAACAAATCTCTCTCTCTCTCTCTCTCTCTCTCTCTCTCTCTCTCTCTCTCTCTCTCTCTCTCTCTCTCTCTCTCTCTCTCTCTCTCTCTCTCTCTCTCTCTCTATTATTTCTACCCCTGCGTAGGCATGGCACCTCAGTACACCAGGACCGAAGGACTTTGACCTCTTACTTTAACTGCCATATAACTGCCATTGTTCCCATTTCAGATATTCAGGACAGCGATTATTTCGACTGACTTTGCAGGTTACTGTGTTCCTTCTGTTTCCCATACCGGTTTCAGCATCTTCAACAATCCTTCACGAAGATGAATATTCTTTTGTTTGTTTGTTTTCTTGACCTATGCTTTTGTATGTTTAATATCAGCTCTGAACCGTCAGATTATCCGTAATCTGGCTTACCCGCATATACACTGTTTTCTGCATTAATTTATTGCGTAAACTAGCATATCTCGGTTTTCTTTCTAATAATGTCTGATAATACATTGAAATCGCACCAGCTCCATATAGAGCACTTTAACATTCACCACTTGGTGAATAAGGTTCCCGATTTGTGAGTGCTTTTGACCCAACCCACACCCTGTCACATTTTTGGAATCACCGAGTCACGCCTAAATTCCAACATTAGCGATGTGTCACTTTCAGTTCCTGCATTTTCCATTTTCAGGCGTGATCCTGTACTTCAGCAGCAAACAGGAGTTTCTGTGTATATACACGATTCTCTAGCGCAGTTTACGCGCAGACGAGTAGACCTTGAATCAAAGACTGTTGAAAGCGTGTGCGTGGAGGTCAAAACAAACAAATCTGCTCCATTGTTAATTGGATTTGTATATAGAAACCCGTCTGCATCGTTTGAGTGGTACGACCACTTTTTAACAATGGTGGACAAAGTAAATAAATGCAGCTCCGATGTATTATTACTTGGGGACTTTAACATTATGTTTACTCACACCCCGCTTGGGTTCCACTATCACTATGTTAGGTCTTAAGCAGCTTAACTTGGAGAGGAGACGGGCGCCGCCAAGTTCGCCTAAGCCCATTGAAAGGACTGATGGAAAAGCAACAGAATAAGAATAACATGCCGGATCGGTCGGGGCCCGGATCACCAACGACCGCGCACCCCATTGGAGGTCTCCAGGGTGGGGGCGACAAGTGTGTTACTGGAACCAAACCCACCATCAAGCTGCCCACGCAAGGAATAACTATCGGAACTTGGAACGTTCGCACACTCTACCAGTGCGGCAAAGTGAAGGAACTCACCCACGAGTTGAAGCGCTATCGCTGGGACATTGTAGGACTTGCAGAAGTTCGATGGACAGGCTTCGGAGAAACAACAACAGATGAAGGCCATAAAATCTGGTTCAGCGGAAAAGAAACCAAGCACGAACATGGCGTAGCTTTTATCGTAAGGAAAGAGGTGGCTGGAACTGTCATCAGCTGCACCCCCGTGTCAAGCAGACTAATCTCCATCCGCATCTCCGCCCGACCGCACAACATCACTATCATTCAAGTATACGCTCCAACAGCAGATCATGATGATGAAGAATTAGAAGAATTTTACGAACAACTGGACAACATCATCAAGAAAACACCTAAGAAAGACATTCTGACTGTCCTCGGTGACTGGAATGCAAAGATCGGCCCTGACGCCTACCAACAATGGGCAGGAACAGCTGGCAAGTTTGGCCTTGGAGAAACAAACGACAGAGAGTTCGCACAGAGTCACCGTCTCACCGTTGCTAATACCCTCCATCCACACAAGAAGTCAAGAACAGTGACATGGCAATCGCCAGGAGGCCTGGTCCATAACCAGATTGACTTCATCTTGCTGCCTCGACGATTCAAATCCAGCATTAACAAAGCACAAACGAGGTCCTTTCCTGGCGCTGATATTGGCAGCGACCACAACCTCGTCCTTACTAGCCTCAAGTTGAAGCTGGCATTGAAACGAGATAGCAAGAGCCCTCGCATCAGATTCGACCTCCAGAAGCTAAAAGACCCGGAAGTAGAAGAGCTCTTCCAAGCCCAGGTGGGAGGCAGATTTGCAGCCTTGGCTACTTTGGACTGCGACGTAGACACCCTTGCTGGAAATATAAAAGAGGTGTTACTTTCTACAGCAGAAGAAGTGCTGGGGAAGCAGAGGAAGCGCAAACAGCCCTGGGTCACCGATGACATCCTCGATCTCTGTGATGAGAGGAGAGCCTGGAAGAAAAAGAGAGGCCAAGACCTCACATCTGCAAACAAGTACAGACTTGTCAACAAGAAGATCAGGAAGAGGATGAAAGAAGCCAAAGAAGATTGGATTGAAGACCAGTGTTGTAGCGTGGAAGAGGGCATGGCAAACGGCAACAGCAAGAAGGCTTATGAAACGCTAAGGACCCTCACCAAGACTCAACAGCGAACAGCCACAGTCATCGAAGACAGCAGCGGCCAACTCCTTACGGAAAACACTGCTGTACTAAACAGATGGACTGAGTACTGCCGAGACTTGTATAACTACAAGGCTGAGCCAGACACCAGCATCCTCCAAAACAACCAGGCTGGGGCCAGGAAGGCTGAAGACCTGCCAGTGTTAGCTGAAGAGGTGGAAGCAGCCGTACGCAGCCTGAAGGGAGGAAAGTCTCCAGGTGTAGACAACATACCTGCTGAACTGTTGAAACATGGAGGAGAAGTAACAACGAAGGTCCTCACTACACTCTGTCAAAAGATCTGGGAGCAAAAGAAATGGCCAGTAGAATGGACACAGTCTCTAGTGATCCCGCTCCCCAAGAAAGGAAACATGAAACAGTGCCAGAACTACAGAACTATCAGTCTGATAAGTCACCCTAGCAAAGTAATGCTTAGAATCATTCTCAACCGCCTCAAAACTTTCGCCGAGGAACTGCTGGCAGAAGAACAGGCTGGCTTCAGAGTTGGAAGAAGCACTGTAGAGCAGATTTTCAACTGCCGCGTCCTGATCGAGAAACATCTGCAGCATCAGCGCGAACTCTACCACAACTTCATTGATTTCAGGAAAGCATTTGATCGCGTCTGGCACGACGGACTCTGGCAAGTCATGAGATCGTTCAACATAGAGGAGGGACTGATCCAAATGATAGAAGCGCTTTACAAGAACGCCTGCAGCGCGGTTCTACTTAACAATCAGTCAGGCGAGTTCTTCAGGACGACGATCGGTGTCCGTCAATGATGCCTGCTCTCTCCTGTCCTTTTCAACATATTCCTGGAGAAGATCATGCAGGAAACCCTCCACGACGACCATACTTCAATCTCTATTGGTGGCAGATCCCTGTGCAATCTTCGATTCGCAGACGATATTGACCTCATGGCAGGCAGCAATAGTGAGCTCCAAAACCTGACAGACAAACTTTCAAGTAGCGCAGGGTCTTATGGCATGGAGATCAGTACGGATAAAAGCAAAGTGATGATCAACACCACAAGCGACAGCAGCAGCAACATTCACATGAACGGCCAGAAGCTAGAAGAGGTCAATAGCTTCAAGTACTTGGGAGCCACCCTGTCCAAAGACGGTAGTTGCTTAGCAGAGATCCGTATCAGGATAGGTACAGCAACATCCGCAATGGCCAGGCTGGACAGGATATGGCGAAGTAACTCCATCAGCTTCACCATCAAGTACAGGCTTTACAAGTCCCTCGTAGTGTCTATTCTACTCTACGGCTGTGAGACTTGGACACTGCTTGCAGACTCAGAAAAGAAAATCCAGGCCTTTGAGAACAAGTGCCTGAGGAAGTTGCTCCGCATCTCGTACCGCGAGCACAAAACCAACGAATATGTACGGAGCATCGTCACCTCCCTGGTGGGCCCACATGAACCTCTTCTGGCAACCGTGAAACGGCGCAAGCTTGCTTGGTTTGGCCACGTGACCCGACACAACACCTTGTCCAAGACTATCCTCCAAGGCACTCTCGAAGGAAGTCGTCGGCGAGGTCGTCAGAGAAAGAGTTGGGTCGCAAACATAAAAGAATGGACCGAACTCGAGATGCCAGACTTGCTTGCCACCGCCCAAAATAGAACTCAGTGGAGAGCACTGTCTGTTGCTGCTGCCTTTCAGTCCCCCCAACGCCCAGTTCGGGCAAGGGACTGATGATGATGATGATGAAGCAGCTTATCACATCCGCCACCAGAGTTACAGAGTCGTGTGCTACTCTCGTTGATCATGTTTATACTTCTAACAAATCAAGGGTCCTTAGTTCCCGCGTCCTTCAAGTGGCGATCAGTGACCACTATCCTGTATGATGTAACTGGGCCCTGAAGGTGGACAAACAAAACCGCAAACACCAGCATACTACCATTCATTATAGGTCTTTTAACATTTCAGTAGGGAAGTGTTCCTAACCGACCTAAGTAAAACTTCGTTCGATGCGGTTTATAACCATTTAACGCTGAAGATGCGTTGGCAGGATGGTACAGTGTACTTGACAAACACGCACCGTTACGTGAAAAGAGAGTGATGCACGCACAGTTACCTCAGTGGTTAAGTAGGGAAATTAAAGAGGCCATGACTCTTCGAGATAAACTGAGACGTAACAAAGATTTTGCTGCTTATCAAAAACAACGCAAACGTGTTAAGTACTTAGTCATGGAGACCCAGTAGAAGCACTATCAGCGTTTAATGGACAATAAAACAGATACTGTGTCTGTGAGGCGTGCCCTCAATGCCTTCACTAAATCGCGGCATACGGCACCATGCACTTCAATATCAGCAGGTACTTTTAACACACATTTCTTGTCTGCCGCCGATTCATTGTTAGATACCAGTACTGCTGATCTAGACACACCATCCGTCTCGGAGAAACTTAAAAACTTTTGTGAGGAAAAGCTAAAACCAAACGTTTCTTTCTATATTCCGTTTATAGACCGTGTTTGATTTTGGAAACGCGATAAGGCAGCTAAAAAACAAGCGCTCACTAGGTCATGACGGCAAGAATACATACTTTATAAAAGTGGTTGCCCCTTTTGTTGTCGAGTCTCTGACATTTATTTATAATCTTATCCTTCAACACGGTACTTTTCCGACCTGGTGGAAAATAGCAAAGGTTATTCCCTTGCTTAAAAGTAAGGACTCACAGATCCTAACAAATTTAGACCGATCTCCCTTTTGTCAGCCCTGTCAAAACCAATATAAAAACATGTTCACAGACCCCTGATCAATTTTCTAGAAAAGCACAACTTAATTCACCACCTGCAGTCAGGATTTAGACCCCGCCACTCTTGTCACACGACGCTGTCTCACCTAACAAATACTTGGCTTTCATCTATTAACAAAGTTCAGATGACAAGTACTGTATTTTTAGGTTTCTCAAAAGCATTTGATCTAGTTAATCATGGACGTTTGCTGCATGAAGCTAGCGACATATCAAATAAACACAAATTCCTTAGTTTTCTTTCAATCCTACTTGGACAATAGATGTCAGTATGTGTTTGTTAGCGATACACGTTCTATGGAAGGTGCAATATAGCATTGAGTCCCCCAAGGTTCTATTTTAGGTCCCTTTTTATTTTTTATTATATTAGCGACCTACCACTACATATTTCACAGCCAAATGTAAGGTGCGGCATGTTTGATGACGACGCTACCCTAGACGTTTCATCAGCCGACATCTCCAAAATGTATTCCTCACTTCAAGGCACGTTAACGATGTTTCTAGATGGTGCCATGGAAATTATAATTATGATACCTAACCCATCAAAAAAAAAAGAGTGCATGTTAATCACTACTTGCCAGAAGCATCAGCTGCACCCGCCTCCACTCAGCCGTTCACTCGGCTCAGAGCCGATTAGGTATGTCAGAGAGCACAGGTTGTTGGGCGTCACTATCGACGATCAGCTCACTTGGCACGCTCATGTCAATAGTACATGTCGGACCGTGTCCAGAAATTTATTCCTCCTCTCTACACTTACTCATTTTATAGACAAGCCTACAAGAAAAATCTTCTATAACGCTCACATAAAATCAAATATAGATTATGCATCTACGGTTTGGGATGGGTATAGCGATGCATGCTTAAAAAGACGTATTGCTCTCCATCGGCGGGCAGCTAAGTTAATCCTCTCTAACAGTAAAGACAGCACTGACGACCGACTCAAAGCCCTTGGCATGTTGCCTTTACGTAAGTAAGCTACTTAATATATACAATAAGAGTTTGTTGATGTTTAATTCAGCCTCTCCAAAATCCCGCACTACTTCACGGATCTCTTTAGTCCCGCTAGCACCCCGTACACGACAACGAGGAACAATCTGTGCGTACCTAGGCAACGCTCCGACATATTTTTAAACGAGCCTATCATACTCGGCAGCCATACTGTGGCTGCCACCGCATCCCTGTCTACATTCCGGACCCGTCTAGCACAGCACGTAAATAAGGTATGAGCACCTAACGTCATGTTTTAGGGTCGAAAACTCTCAGTAAACTCACGCCCTTAATATAAGCCCACTGATATGTGTGAGTGCGTGCGTGAGTGTGCGCATATTATAGGTTCGACTGATGTTCTATGATTTTTCGTCTGCTTTTAACACCATTCAGCCACACATACTCGCCTCCAAACTAGTTCACATGAACATAAATGCCTCTACCATTCTTTGGGTTTTGGACTATCTCACTAACCGGCCACAGTACGTCAGAATTAGTTCGGATCAAATCTCATATGTACTTGTTACCAACACCGGTGCACCACAGGGGACTGTCCTGTCGACTTTTTTGTTTTCTTTGTACACAGCAGACTGTAGAGCTACGACTGTGTCATGGACAAATACGCTGACGACACGGCACTGACAGGTCTGATTACAGATGAGGACGACAGACACTATCGACAAGAGAACGATGACTTTGTAGAGTGGTGCGATAGAAACTACCTTGAATTACATGTTGGCAAAACAAAAGAGATGGTCATAGATTTCAGGAATAACAAACAGCATCCCGGTCCTGTTGTTATCAAGGGAACAGAAGTTGAGCGTGTAGAGTCCTACAAGTATTTAGGTGTTCTTTTTGACAACGCGCTCAACTGGAAACAAAACACAGATGCTATTGTGGAAAAAAAAAACGCATACCCGTCTTTACTGTTTGAGAAAGCTCAGATCATTTCATGTAAGCACTCAGCTTTTACAGATGTTTTACTGCTCCAGTATTGTTAGCATTTTAACTTTTGAACTGACGTGCTGGGGGAGAAATTTATGTAACAGAGACCAAGATCGTCTTAACAAAGTAATCCGGAAAGGGGGTGGGGTGATTGGTAGGGCACAGGATGATTTGGACACACTGTACAACAGACGGATTACGAACAAATTGGCAGACATTCTTGATGACAAAACACATCCACTTAGATATGAATTTGACAGCAGACGTATCGAACGAAGTGGCAGACTCCGAGTACCCAAAAGTCGTACATCACGTTATGCCAACTCTTTTGTCCCTCAGGCTGTTACCCTTTTCAACAGTAATATCAGTAGATAGTGTCGGTCAACATTCTTCCGTCCTTAGTACTAGCCCTCTCAGTATTATTACTAGTATTATTGTTATTCAAAGGTAACAATATGTCTGTTACAGTTCATTTCTTTAATTGAGTGTTATGGGTTTTTATGAGTGATTGATGATGCCATGTGTTATATGGGCAGACAGTGAATTTCCCCGTGAGGGATTAATAAAGTATTATTGTATTATATTGTATTGTATTGAATTATATTGTATTGTTGAATGAGTATTGCTGAATCGGCTGGTACCTGCCATCGCTGAAGACCACCTCCCAGAGGGCCAGTGTGGCTTCAGAGCAAACAGGAGCACCACCGATATGGTCTTTGTGCTGAGACAGCTTCAGGAGAAGTGCCGCGAGCAGAACAAAGGGCTGTACGTAACGTTTGTCGACCTAACAAAAGCGTTCGACACTGTGAGCAGGCAAGGCATGTGGCAGATCCTGGAACGACTTGGCTGTCCCCCAAAGTTCCTCAGCATGATTGTCCAGCTACACGAGGACCAGCAAGGCCAGGTCAGACTCAACAATGACCTCTCAGAACCATTCCCTATTCTCAACGGCGTAAAGCAGAGCTGCGTGCTGGCACCGACCCTCTTCACCATCTTTTTTAGCATGATGTTGAAGCAGGCCACAGTGGACCTCGATGATGACGATGCAGTGTACATCAGGTATCGTCTCGATGGCAGCCTGTTCAACCTCAGACGACTGCAGGCCCACACGAAAACCCTAGACCAACTGATTCGTGAGCTGCTTTTTGCTGATGACGCTGCCCTCGTTGCACACACAGAGAGAGCCCTGCAGCGCATCACGTCCTGCTTCGCAGACGCTGCCCAGCTCTTTGGACTCGAGGTCAGTCTGAAAAAGACAGAGGTCCTCCATCAGCCGGCACCCAAGACAGTGTATCGCCCTCCTCACATCACCATTGGCGAGTCTGAACTAAAGTCAGTGCACCAGTTTACTTACCTTGGCTGCAATATCACGTCGGACGCCAAGCTGGACAAGGAGCTTGACAGCAGGCTGGCAAAGGCGAACAGCGCTTTCGGGCGACTTTTCGAGCGGGTGTGGCACAATCAACAGCTGAAAACAGGCACCAAGATCAGCGTGTACAGAGCTGTGGTCCTCACCACCCTGCTGTATGGTTCCGAGTCCTGGGCCCTCTACCGCAGCCAACTACGACTCCTCGAACGCTTCCACCAGCGCTGCCTGCGCACCATCCTGGGTATTCACTGGAGTGACTATGTCACCAGCGTCGAGGTCCTTGAACAGGATGAAACTGTGAGCATCGAGGCTTTGCTGCTGCGGACACAGCTCCGCTGGGCGGGGCATGTCTCCAGGATGGAGGATCATCGCCTACCAAAGATCACCCTGTTCGGCGAGCTTGCTACTGGACACCGTGACAGAGGGGCACCAAAGAAGAGATACAAAGACTGTCTCAAGAAGTCACTTAGTGCCTGCCAAATCGACCACCACCAGTGGTCTTCGCTTGCTGTGGACCGTGACACCTGGCGCTCCACCATTTACAAGGCAGCTATCTCCTTTGAGGACTCTCGCAGAGCTAGCCTTAAGGACAAGCGGCTCAGGAGAAAAAAACAGAGATGCCGCAACTCAGAACCCTGGCCATACCTCCCCCTGCAGCCACTGCGGTCGAACCTGCCTGTCCCGGATTGGCCTCCGCAGCCACGAACAAGCCTGCAGACGTCGTGGGCAACTCCTATAAAATCTTCGTTCGCGAAGTCAAGCCAAGTGTGTGTGTGTGTGTGTGTGTGTGTGTGTGTGTGTGTGTGTGTGTGTGTGTGTGTGTGTGTGTGTGTGTGTGTGTGTGTGTGTGTGTGTGCCCGTGTGTTACTGTTATATTTGTTGTACTGTGTAGCAAGGACTAGCTTGAAAATAGGTCTGTGACCTAATCTTTTATCCTTGTAAAATAAAGTTTCATTTCATCTCTCTCTCTCTCTCTCTCTCTCTCTCTCTCCTCTCTCTCTCTCTCCTCTCCTCTCTCTCTCCATCTCTCTCTCTCTCTCTCTCTCTCCTCTCTCACCAACGCTGACTACAGCCATTACAATTACAATTAAACGCTGAACCTGTTGAACAAGTCGCTGAGCGTAAATTCTTAGGAATACATGTTGATGAACAACTGTGCTGGGAGACCCATAAAAATGCTGTTTGTAAGACCATTGCTAAAAACATTTTCTTATTGTCCCAGCTTAGACATGTAACGGATACAAATACCCGTAAATTGTTTTTTCATGCTCATATAAAGTCCCATGTTGATTATGTCTCCACAGTGTGGGACGGCTGCAGTGATGTCCACATGAAGAGGTTAAACTCCATATACAAAAGAGCTGTAAAAATGACAGACAAATTTAGACATTTAAACATTCTCGGTCTGCGTCAGCAACTTACATTAAACAAATGCGTCTTTATGCATAAGATACTGAATAATATGACACCCCAGTATCTAATCACTAAATTTATATCTCACCAAGAACATGAACGGACCTCAAGAAACAATACCTTACCCTTACCACTGCCAAGAATCGACCTTTTTAAAACTAGTATGTCATTCTCTGGTCCGTTTGCTTGGAATTCAATCCCTGCACATTTGAAAACTATTACCTCACCAGGAAGTTTAAAAACAAAACTTTCTGATTACCTGATGAGTCAAACTTAGTACTTCTCAGGTACTGTAATATTTCCTTACCTCATGTATTTCATAAGATGGTTTTTATGTGTGTGTGTGTGTGTGTGTGTGTGTGTGTGTGTGTGTGTGTGTGTGTGTGTGTGTGTGTGTGTGTGTGTGTGTGTGTGTGTGTGTGCTCGTGTTTGTTTGCGTGTGTGGGTGTATGTGTGAGCGGTGCGCGTGCGTGCGTGCGTGCGTGTGTGCATGTGTGTGTGATGAGTGTTATTATTATTTCTGTATATAATGATGCTATTGGGTTTTGTATGTAAACATATTTGTATAGTTTCCCCTTTTTTATGCTGTAGATGTTAGCAACAGCAAGTTTGTAAAATGACGATTTGTTTTCTGTCAAAACCTTTTACCGTTGAAAATAAAGTTTCATCATCATCATCTCTTCCTCTCTCTCTCTCTCTCTCTCTCTCTCTCTCTCTCTCTCTCTCTCCTCTCTCTCTCTCTCTCTCTCTCTCTCCTCTCTCTCTCCTCTCTCTCTCTCTCTCTCTCTCTCTCTCTCTCTCTCTCTCTCTCTCTCTCTCACAGTTTGACTTCACAGTTTGCCATATAAGAATAATACTGCT
>BTPG01000001.1:335062980-335075480 GCA_036245525.1 Semisulcospira habei | reverse complement strand
GTTTTTGCACCTGCAACAAGTGTATCCCGTGCTGTTCCGTCAAAAAATGGCACCAAGAACCAGTTTTTTCTTACCTTTTTTAAACTCTTGATGCCCCGAACACGAAATTGGAAAGAAAAACGAGAATGGCTGTTCCTCAGTAACATATAACTAGTAAGACTGTTGCTTGTACAGCCCTCGACCGTACTTCTCGAAACACTGTTAGGCTGTTTTTATCTTTTTTATTTATCTTTCTTTTTTTTTAGGCGAGCAGGGAGGGGGGGGGGGGAGGTGTGTGTTACCACACAGTTTTATACTGTCAGTATTATTGTTAACCCTTTAAAAAATTACTATTACTAATATTATTTTTTTTATTATTAACGTTGTTTGATCAGTTTGTTAATAAACAATATTAAATCAGCGCATTAAAGTAGGCACTTTATCCCAAATGAAACTCGGCTGAAAGCGCCGCCGCGAACTGAACCCAACAAGCACGCTCACGTGAATCACGCGCATTCACTTACACACTGTACATAAACACAGAACATTCACGTGGTGCTAAGGGCAAGCTACTGAAATTTAAATCGTTTCTATCTGACATTTGATTAACCCTTTTAGCCCCACGGGTGCTTTTCCCAAATTTTGGAAGTGTTACTGAACGACTATGTACCACTTGCAGGAGGTGGATCGACCATGATAATTCAAGGGTAGTGCCAGATTAGCTTGGCGCCTTGAATTATCATGGTCGATCCATCACCAGCTGTAGCGACTCGGGGCTAAATGGGTTAAGAGGGCTGAAACTGATGTCAAAGACCGGAGAAAGAATTCCCGACGGTCCGCCCGGCGCTCTTTTCTTTGCTAATATAAATGATTACTGATTACATAATTAGAGTCGAAGAGCTGAAGGATGGAAACGCAAGGACTTTCCAAAAATACGAAGCATGTTAATATGTTACACATGTAACATGTTACACATACTGACCTGCGGTTGATCCAGTAACATTGGTGGGGGTGGTGGCTTGTGTAATCGTTGTGTAGTATAGCTCTGAAAAAGAAAAAAATCAATGATTAGCATTACTGATTACATATTTAGCGTGCAAAGGCGATAGGAAAGTAAAGCAAATGAAGTGTATATAGGTGAACGTTACAGCAGCATCTCAATATGACTCCTTGTTAACTTTGAAATATATAACCTTTGCAACATGTAACACGTACTGACCTGCAGTTGAAGAAGTAGTGGGGATGGTGGTTTGCTGCGAAGTGGTCGTGTTGTATAGCAGCTCTGAAACAGAAATCAATCGCTCTTTCTTTGCCGGGAACACCTCTCTCGACATATATATCCCGTGTGGCATGTAACACATACTGACCTGTAGTTGTTGCAGCAGCAGTGCAGGGGATGCTGGTTTGTTGTGAAGTCGTCGTGTCGTATAACTCTGAATCAGTTATCTCACAGAGAGAGAGAGAGAGAGAGAGAGAGAGAGAGAGAGAGAGAGAGAGAGAGAGAGAGAGAGAGAGAGAGAGAGAGAGAGAGAGAGAGAGAGAGAGAGAGAGATCAGAGAGAGGCAGAGAGAGAGAGGCAGAGAGAGAGAGTGTGTTGAGACTGATGTTACCAACGATTTGTTTTCTTGTACAGCCGTCAACCGTCCTTCTCAAAACATTATACATGACATTTTTTTAAACAAAATTACAGTACTGTTTATTATTGCATGAAATATATTTATTCATGTATCTGGATGCTGCTGGCCGCGAATGAGTTAACCTCGATCATGGAGCCCGGTAACATACTGACCTGTAGAAGGAAGAGTGGTTGTTGTTGTTGTTGAGTATGCAGTAGTCGTGTGGTACAGTTCTGGAACAAAAATCAATCGTTCTTTCTTTCCTGGGAACACTTATCTGGAAACATTTAGTCCATGTGACATGTAACACATACTAACCCGTAGTTCCTGTAGCAGCAGTGGTTGTGGTGGTGGTTTGTTGTGCAGTCGTCGTGTGGAATAGGTCTGAAACAGAAATCAATCGTTTTTTCTTTGCTGGGAACACTTGTCCCGAAACCTACAGCCCGTGTAATATATGTATCACATGCTGGGCTGCGGTTGATGAAGACATAGTGGTGGAATTGGTGTCTTGTTGTGCAGTGGTTGCGTGGTGAAACATAAATCAATCGTTCTTTCTCTGCTGGGAACACCTCTCTCGACATATATATCCCGTGTGACATGTAACACATACTAACCTGTAGTTGTTGCAGCAGCAGTGCTGGGGATGCTGGGTTGTTGTGTAGTCGTCGTGTGGTATAGTTCTGAAACAGATATCAATCGTTCTGTCTTTTCTGGGAACACCTCTCTGGAAACATACAGCTTATGAATATGTAACACATACTGACTTGTAGTTGTTGTAGCAGCAGTGCTGGGGATGTATAACTAAGTTCTCTCTATAATCCTTTGACTGTCGAAACACGGCGAACAAATCTCTCTCTCTCTCTCTCTCTCTCTCTCTCTCTCTCTCTCTCTCTCTCTCTCTCTCTCTCTCTCTCTCTCTCTCTCTCTCTCTCTCTCTCTCTCTCTCTCTCTCTCTCTCTCTCTCTCTCTCTCATTACCGTTCTAATCTGCTGTCTGAGTTTTGTCAACAAAGAACGATGGGCACAGCCCCCTTCAACATCCCCATGTTAGCTGTTCATGAAGTGGGTTTACTCATAAGTAACCTTCCAAATAAAAAGTCCTCGGGGCCTCATGACATCAGCCCGAAAATACTTAAGCTGTCTCTCCCATACATTTTAGAATCCTTAACTTACATTTATAATCTCTGTATCCAGCATAACACTTTTCCTAACGAACTTAAATATGCCAAAGTAATTCCACTTCCAAAACCAAAAGATCGTTCTGACCGTAATAATTATCTGCCTATTTATTTATTATCTGTTTGTCCAAACCACTGGAAAGGCACGTTCATAAACACCTGCTTGCTTACCTAAAAGACCGTAAGCTCCTCCACCATTTCCAATCCGGATTTCGCCCGCAGCATTCATGCCACTCAGCACTTACACGCCTTGTTGTCACATAACTCAAGGGTATGAATAGGTCACAGTTAACAGGAGTAGTCTATGTAGATTTTAAGAAGGCTTTTGATCTGATTAACCAGACTATTCTGACTGCTAAGCTTCGCACATACCTCAATAACGGAGAAGCAGTTGCTCTTTTTCACAATACCTTACAAAAAGAAAACAAAAGGTTCTTGTTCATGGCTCAAACTCCTCTCTGAAAGATGTAAACTTCGGTGTGCCCCAAGGGTCTGTACTGGGCCCCCTACTGTTTTGCTTATTTATCAATGATTTGCCTCTACATATTACTTGCCAAGATGTACAATGCGACCTTTTTGCTGACGACACCTCAGTTCATACTACTAGTAAAGATATACAGGTATCAGCTTGGTGTATAAACAATTCTATGGTTGTTCATTCAGCCAAAACGAAATCGATGGTAGTCGCCACGCGCCAAAAACAGCAAATAACGTCTCTATTACTTAACCTTTCACTTAAAGATAGTCAGGTAGAACAGGTAAATGAACATCGCGTACTGGGGATAACAATCGACAGTCAGCTAAAATGGCAAGCTCTTACATACACCTTATGCAAAATAGTAGCCAAAACTCTCTTTATGTTATCAAAACTAAAATATTATACTGATTCAGATACCCGTAAACTATTTTATAACGCTCACATACGTTCTTATATCGATTAGGCGTCAACGGTATGGGATGGATGTAATGAGGTCCATTTAAAGAGACTCAATTTCCATGCGCATACGAGCGGCCAAAATAATCTGTCCTGATCCACACCTAACCATTGAAGAAAAGCTCTCAAAAGTAGGTCTCCTGCCCCTTAAAAGTCATTTCAAATATAACAAAGCAATCTTTATGTTCAAAGTGTGGAAGCGCAAAACACCTGAGTACATCTCCACTTTGTTCCGCAAGTCTGAGTCCAAGCTTGGAAACATCAAAAAGCTTTTCATAGTCCCAAAACCAAGGATCGATCTATATAAAACTAGCTTATCCTTCTCAGGGACACTTATCTGGAATGCACTTCCCGACCATGTAAAATCCGCCTACTCGCTAGCCTGTTTTAAAAAGGGTCTCTGCAAGTATTTTGTGGATCACTCGTAGTGATGCCTTAACCGCTTGTATTATATGTCTCTTTTTATGCTGGGTCCAATTTATTCCCAATTACGCCCGTTATCCTTTTCATTTATCATTTGGACTACTTAGCGCTGTATATGTGTGGAGGGGCGGGGGGGGGGGGGGTGTGTGTTTGTGAGTCTATGAGTGTGTCTGTCTATGTGAACAGTGTTGTCAATTGTTTATGTTTTTTACTTGTATAGATGTATATTTGAAGTTAGTCTTGTAGTTGTTAGCAACAGCAGGTCTGTAAAATGGCTGTGTCGATGACGATATCAATGCCATAACCGTTGTAAAATAAAGTTATTGACATTAATTCCCAATCTGCTATTATCATTTCCCGATTTAAATATACTTTTTTCACTTAGCTATTTTTGACATTATTTATAGTTGCATCATTTTCTTAGACTTTAAATTCGTTCTTGGTTTTTTTTTTTTTTTTTTCTTCTTATTTTGAAGTCGTCAAACTAGCTCTGTGTACTACGAACTTTGTCGCAGGTGAACATGCATAGTTCCTTTGACAAGTTATTTGCTTGCTTTTACAGTTGCCGACCTTGTTATTTTTTGTTGACATAACCAAGCAAGAAAACCGTAAACATTCTGCTGAACTCAGACTAAGCGCGTGATAAACATTGTGATTCTCCGCCGTGTATTGTCTTACTGAGCTTTTTCTTTCAGCATTCTATAGATATTGATATTAAATTTTTTTATATATTATTTTTGTGACCATATTTGTATTATATCTCTCTCTACATTTGCGTTGTTCTATCTATCTATCTATATCCCGTAGTCTTGCCGACCGTTGGGGCACCACTGATGACTTGGCAACCAGCTCCCTCCAATCCTCTCTGTTCTCTGCCATTCTCAGCGTATCGCCCAGCTTCAGTCCTGTCCACTCTGAGATATTGTCCTCCCATCTTTTCCTCTGTCTTCCTCTCCTTCGTCCTCCTTGCACAGTGCCTTGCAGGGTTGTTTTGGCAAGCCCTGCTGAACGCGTGACATGCCCATACCACTTCAGTTTGCGTTTTCTCACAATGGCTAATAAGTCTTCATAGGGCCCGATGGCTTGCCTGATTCTGCTTCCCACTTCCTCGTTTGTGATGTGATCTCTGTATGAGATGCCAAGCAGCCTTCGAAAACATCTCATTTCAGTGGCTTTCAAGGTCTGCTGTGAGGGTCCATGACTCGCAGGCATACAATAACACTGAGATGACTAAGGAGCGCATCAGTCTGATCTTGGAGCAGAGTGTGATGTTTCTGTCCTTCCATAATTATGGTCTTCAATCTTGTCAGTTCTGTTGTTGTCTGCGCAATCCTGGACAGTATTTCTGGTTTTGATCCCTCATCTGTCACAATGGCTCCTAAGTATTTGAATTTCTTAACTGTTTCCAGTTTTTGGCCTCCAACCATTATTTCAGCGCCAATGCCACTGGCGTTGTTGGTCATCAGTTTGGTCTTCTCTGCACTGATTTCCATCCCATATGCAATGGCTGTACTATCCAGCTTTTCCACCAGCTGAGCTAGCTCCTTCTCTGTTCCTGCAAGGCCATCAATGTCGTCCGCAAAGCGCAGGTTCGTGATTGTTCTGCCTCCAATACTGACAGTTCTTTCATGATCTTTCAGAGCGTCCATCATGATTCTTTCCAAGAAGATGTTGAAAAGAGTAGGTGAGAGCAAGCAGCCTTGTCTGACTCCAACTGTAGTCCTAAACCAGTTTCCTATTTTGCCGTTGAAGCAGACTGGGCTAGTGGCCTTGTTGTAAAGGTTTGCTATGACTTTGATCAGGTTCTCATTGATGTTGTATAGCTTCATGGTGGACCAAAGGGCTGCATGCCACACCCTGTCAAACGCTTTCTTAAAATCCACAAAGACATGATAGAGGTCCTGCTAGTGCTGGAGGTATATCTCACATAGAACTCTCAGGTTGAAGATCTGCTCAGTTGTGCTGCGCCCTGGTCTGAGGCCTGCCTGTTCCTCAGCTATGATTTCCTCTGCCTGTGGCTTCAGCCTGTTCAGTAGGATCTTTAACATGACTTTGCTTGGGTGGGATATAAGACTGATCGTGCGATAGTTCTGGCATTGATGTAAGTTGCCTTTTTTGGGGAGAGTTATTATAAGTGATTGGGTCCATGGTGTGGGCCAATCCCCTGACTGCCAGATCTTATTGCAGATTGTTAGTAAGGCGCTTATCGTGTCTTCTCCCCCTTCTTGGACTAGCTCTGCAGGGATGTTGTCTGCTCCTGCTGCCTTCCCTTTTTTCAGCGACTTCACTGCAGCCTCTACTTCTTCTCGGAGGATGGGATAGTTGCCATTGTTGGTCACGGGTGGGTTGACAAGTATGCCTGGGTCCCCTGCAGCTCGGTGGTTGTACAAATCTGAGCAGTACTCTGTCCATCTCTTCAGTATGTCTTGGTCTTCCGTAAGACAGTTCCCTTCACTATCTTGAATGATCGAAGAGCGTCCTTGTTTTACACTGGTCAGGTCTTTCACTAGCTGGTGTGCTTTTTTGTTATTATTTTTGTTCAGGTTTTCTTCTACGTGTTTACACTGATCTTCAATCCACTTATTATTTGCCTTTTTCATGCTTTTCTTGCTATCCTGGTTAATTTCCCTGTATTGTTTAGCTCCTTCTACCTCTGATTTCTTTTTCTTTAATTCTCGACGCTTGTCACATAGAACAAAGATGTCAGCTGTAACCCAATGTTTCTTTGCTTGTCGGAGTTTGCCAAGGATCTCACTGGCTGTTTGGGTTACAACAGTGTTAAATGTGTCAACCAGTGTGTCCACGTCCGTGTCTTCTGCACCTAGAAGTAGCAGTGGTGCGAATTTTCCTCCTATCTTTGCCTGGAAGGCTTCCGCTACCTCTGGGTCTTTCAACTTCTCGAGGTCAAACTTGATTCTGGTGGGACCCTGATTGTTGACCTTCTTTAGGCGGAGTCGGAAGGTCATCATCACTAAGTCATGGTCGCTTCCAATGTCTGTTCCTGGAAAAATTCTTGTCTTGGCAATGTTCACACTGGTTTGGAAGCGTCTCTTCACCATGATGTAGTCAATTTGGTTGTGGTGCTCTCCGTTCGGGCTGTGCCATGTCCACCTTCTGGGTGCTTTGTGCGGGCCAAACGTCGTTACCGACATGCAAAATCGTACTCTAAATACTGTTCCGAAACGAACAGACGAAATGAGAATTGGCCATCTTAACATATACCATCTAGTTAACAAGGCGCCCGATTTATCTGTGTTCCTAAACACGCCCTTACATTTTCATATTTTGGGTGTGTCCGAGTCAAGGCTTAAAAGTGCAATAAGAGATAACTCCATTTCTGCCCCAAACTTTTCAGTACTCCGAAGATATGACTCAAGCCCTCAACACACAGGACTAGGAGTATTATATACATAATTCAATATTTGGTAACGTCAAACGGCGATAAAGAGTTAGAGTCAGCTCAAGTGGAAAGCTTGTGGGTAGAAGTGAAAACATCTAAATCACCCTCCCCCCCCCCCCCCTCCGTCCTCATTGGCTTTATTTATAGAAATCCCGCAGCCAGCTGGGACTGGTATGATGACTTCGTAGCAATGATGGATAGCGTAAATCAAAATAAAGCTGACGTTCTTTTGGGCGACTTTAATATCGATCTTTCTAAATCTAAAGGGTCCCATGCTATCTATCTATCTATCTATCTATCTATCTATCTATCTATCTATCTATCTATCTATCTATCTATCTATCTATCTATCTGTCTATCTATCTATCTATCTATCTATCTATCTATCTATCTAATCTAATCTAATCTAATCTAATCTAATATCTTATCTTATCTTATCTTATCTTATCTTATCTTATCTTATCTTATCTTATCTGATCTGATCTGATCTGATGTTATCTTATCTTATCTTATCTTATCTTATCTTATCTATCTATCTATCTATCTATCTATCTATCTATCTATCTATCTATCTATCTATCTATCTATCTATCTATCTATCTATCTATCTATCTATCTATCTATCTATCTATCTATCTATCTATCTATCTATCTATCTATCTATCTATCTATCTATCTATCTATCTATCTATCTATCTATCTATCTATCTATCTATCTATCTATCTATCTATCTATCTATCTATCTATCTATCTATCTATCTATCTATCTATCTATCTATCTATCTATCTATCTATCTATCTATCTATCTATCTATCTATCTATCTATCTATCTATCTATCTATCTATCTATCTATCTATCTATCTATCTATCTATCTATCTATTATCTATCTATCTATCTATCTATCTATCTATCTATCTATCTATCTATCTATCTATCTATCTATCTATCTATCTATCTATCTATCTATCTATCTATCTATCTATCTATCTATCTATCTATCTATCTATCTATCTATCTATCTATCTATCTATCTATCTATCTATCTATCTATCTATCTATCTATCTATCTATCTATCTATCTATCTATCTATCTATCTATCTATCTATCTATCTATCTATCTATCTATCTATCTATCTATCTATCTATCTATCTATCTATCTATCTATCTATCTATCTATCTATCTATCTATCTATCTATCTATCTATCTATCTATCTATCTATCTATCTATCTATCTATCTATCTATCTATCTATCTATCTATCTATCTATCTATCTATCTATCTATCTATCTATCTATCTATCTATCTATCTATCTATCTATCTATCTATATCCCGTAGTCTTGCCGACCGTTGGGGCACCACTGATGACTTGGCAACCAGCTCCCTCCATTCCTCTCTGTTCTCTGCCACTCTCAGCGCATCGCCCAGCCCCAGTCCTGTCCACTCTGAGACACTGTCCTCCCACCCCTTCCTCCGTCCCCCTCTCCCTCGTCCCCCTCTCCCTCGTCCTCGGTTCAGAACAGTTAGTTAAAACCCCCACTAGAACCACATCTACATCTTCAACCCTGATTGATCATATTTAACTGACAAATGATGATAAAATATCAAATGTACATGTTCCCTCCTTAGCTGTCAGCGACCATAATCCATTATATCTCCATGACACTAGACAAAGAGAACAAAAAGAGACATAAAACAGTTAAATCGTTCTTTCCAAAAAAAATGTATAACGGCGACTTTCTGCGGGATCTGAGCAATACTCCTTTCAGTGACGTGTATAACCACAATTCTCCTGACAGTTCGCTGTCGTACTGGATGAATCTGTTCCTTGGGGTCCTAAATAAGAATGCGCCCATACGAGAAAAACGAGTTAAGCACTCTACACTGCCACCCTGGTTAAAAGTAGATATCAAACAGGCCATGTCATTTAGAGACAAACGTAAGGAAGAAAAACAATTTGATGAATATAAGAAACAACGAAATCGTGTTAAATACCTAGTGAGAGTGTCAAAAATATGTTCTTCCAGGAAACGATCAGGAACAAAAAAAGATACAGCATTGGTTTGGTAAGCTCTGAACGTTATAACGAAGGGTAAATCAGCCCCTGAAATCCCATCCCATTTGTCAGCTGATATATTAAATAACCACTTCCTATCGACAGCTGAAACACTTGCTCAGTCAGCGGCAAGTAGTAACGCAGAGTACCAAGTTCCTAGTGTATTGGAAAAATACTGTGAGGCCAAAAATATACTGCAGACATTCACATTCCTGATATTACCGTCGCTGAAGTCGGCAAATTTATTTCTAGCATGCCGAACAAAAAGTCCACTGTGATGGATTGTATCGACAACAAAATTCTGAAAATGTCACTACAATAAATACGGTAAGGCACTCACTTATATCTTTAACCTCTGTATAAAACAGCACGTTTCCAACTAATTTCAAAGAGGCCACGGTAATTCCAATCCCTAAATCAAAAGATCTTGAAGATGTCAATACCTACGTCCTATCTCACTTTTGTCGGCCCTGTCAAAAACCCTTGAAAAACACATACAAAAACACCTCCTCGATTTTCTAGAAAAGGGCAATTTGATGAATATTCATCAGTCTGGCTTTAGACCGAAACACCCATGTCAGTCAGCGCTACACACATTGTAGACAGCTGGATGGAATCAATAAATAAAAACCTGATGTCTAGAGCTGTATTCTTAGACCTACAAAAAGCATTTGATCTTGTCGACAATGACATTCTCTTAAAGAAGCTAGCAGCATACCATATAAGTGAAACCGACATAGCATTCTTTATATCATACCTAAAAGACAGAAAACAAAAGGAAAATGGAAAATACTCTAAACAAGGACAGGTTAACTACGGTGTCCCCCAGGGGTCGATCTTGGAACCTCTTCTATGTATTATATTCATTAATGATTTGCCTTTTCATATTACTAACACAGATGTCAACTGCAACCTGTTTGCGGATGATACGAGCCTCCATGTTTCGGGTAAAAAAAACAGCTGACATTAACCTTAGCTTATAAAGTAGTCTCAGCGAGGTTTCCGACTGGTGCAGAGTGAATCATATGGTTCTTCATCCAGGAAAAAACAAAGAGTATTTTAATCACTACACGACAAAAACACCAACGCCGACCACAGCCGTTACATTTACAACTGAACGCTAAACCGATAGAACAAGTCACAGAGCGTAAATTCTTGGGAATACACGTTGACGAACAACTATGTTGGGAGACACATTTAATACAGTCAGTAAAACCATTGCTAAAACCACTTTCCTGTTGTCCCAGCTTAGACAAGTAACGGATACACATACTCATAAACTGTATTTTCATGCCCATGTCAAGTCTCACGTTGATTATGTCTCCACTGTGTGGGGCGGTTGTAGTGATGGTCACATGAACAGGTTAAACTCTATATATAAAAGAGCTGTCAAAATGATAGATACGCGGCCCATTCCTACCATAGACAAATTTAGACATCTAAACATTCTCGGCCTGCGTCAACAACTTAGTTTCAACAAATGCATCCTCATGTACAAGATATTAAATAACATGACACCGCAGTATCTAACCACCAAATTTATGCGACAGCAAGAACACGAACGGACCTCAAGGAACAATACTTTACCACTACCTCTGCTTAGAATTGAACTTTAAAACTAGTTTATCATTTCCTGGACCGTTTGTATGGAATACTATTCCTGCACATTTGAAGACTATAGCCTCGCTTGGAATCTTTAAAACGAAACTGTTCGATTACACGCTGAGCCAAACATAACATCATTAGGCATTTATTTAAACAAACCCTGATGGTTAATACTTTCATGTACCACATGCATTTATGTATGTGTGTGTGTGTGTGTGTGTGTGTGTGTGTGTGTGTGTTTGTGTGTGTGTGTGTGTGTGTGTGTGTGTGTGTGTGTGTGTGTGTGTGTGTGTGTGTGTGTGTGTGTGTGTGTGTGGTATAAGATGAATGTTGAGTATTACTGTGTATATAATTTGTTTTAATTTTATTATTATTTTGTTTCTATTTTCTTTTAAATTATTGTTGCATGAAATAATGTGTGTAAATATTATGTGTTTATTATATTATTATTATTATTATTTCTAAATCTATTTTATGTTGTAGATTTTAGCAACGGCAAGTTTGTAAAATGACGATTTGTTTCTGTCAAAACTTTTTACGGTTGATAAATAAAGTTTGAATATCATCATCATCATCATCATCATCATCATCATCACCTCTCTCTCTCTCTCTCTCTCTCTCTCTCTCTCTCTCTCTCTCTCTCTCTCTCTCTCTCTCTCTCTCTCTCTCTCTCTCTCTCTCTCTCTCTCTCTCTCCCTCAAGCATACAGAGAGAGAGAGAGTGTTGAGACTGAAGTTATCAACCATTTGTTTCCTCAGGAACAACGGTAAGACTGGTGCTTGTACAGCCGTCGGCAGTCCTTCTCGAAACATCGTACAGGACATTTTAAACAAAATGGGATGAACCATAACTCACAAAGTCCCTTCTATATGACAGCTGTCCTCTCTGTCAATGGTCTCTGCCTTTTGTCTTTGTCCTGATTCTGATGTTGAAATATCGCATGTTGAAAAAACCTAGCAGATCTGCTAATGCGTCAGTGCGCTTTGTAAGGGGCGTAGAGCATGCGCGTCATTAGTTTGTCAAACGTCATTTGTCATGACGTTTTGTTTGTTTGTTTGTTTGTTTGTTTGTTTGTTTGTTTGTTTGTTTGTTTGTTTGTTTTGTTGTTGTTTTTTGTTTGGTTTTTTGTTTGTTTGGTGTTTTTTGTTTTTTTTTTGTTTGTTTTGTTTTGTTTTACGTAATTTTATATTTTACGTGACATGAGTTTCACTTTCGCTTCAAGGTTTGAGAAAAAGGTGACAAAACTAGAATTTCACGGTACAATATCATTCTTGCCATATTTGTGTCAAAATTAATCAGGTTGA
>BTPG01000001.1:335055480-335057980 GCA_036245525.1 Semisulcospira habei | reverse complement strand
ATGACGCCTTGAAAATTTGGGAAATACGGTCGTCGGGCTGAATGAGTGAATTCGATGTGATTCCTGCAGGTTACAAAGATGGTGCCAGAATAGCATGGCGCCTATAGAAGCGTTAATGTATTATTGTGTTGTTTCAGTGTTTATCAGCATTTGACCTTTTTTCTCACGCCATTGAAAACCCGGGTGATAAACAAATGAACTACACATGTACATTAGTGACCGAGGAACAGGTTTTTACCTGTGTCGTCGGAAAATGCTGACGTGATCTAAATACAGATGATGTAATTACAATCAAGTATAATAATAATAATAATAATAATAAAAATAATAATAACACATAGTTTTTATATCGCGCCCTTCTCCACAGACAGCAAGCTCGCAGCGCTTCACAGCATATAAAAATAATTTTAAAAGAAGAAGAATTAGAAAAAAATAAACACGCACTCACTCTTTAAATAAACACCAGCTCGCACCATGTAGGCACACACATTCCTAACACGAAACACACGCGCGCGCGCACCCCCCCCCCCCCTCACACACACACACACACACACACACACACATACGCACACACGCACACACACACACACACACACACGCACACACGCACACACACACACACACACACACACACACACACACACACACACAGTCTACATACATGGGCTACACATATAAGACAACAGCCAACATTTTTAGGCAGTACATCCAGACTAAGCTAATCCTGATATGATACCTGGAAAGGATTGGTCTTCAAATTTGTTTTGAAAGTCGTAAGTGTGAGGGATAGACGGACACCTATGCTTTAATCTACTACTCTCCAAGGGAAATGTTTCTAAATCAAATTTCTGAACCTCTGAAACTGGTTTCATTCAAATCTACCTCAGTTTGAAAGTAAAGAAAGTACACGTAAATAAACTGTAAGTAATGTTAGTGGACACGAAACACAATAGGGACGTACGAACGTGATCTCTAGCTGTCCGGGGCAAATGTTTGCAACTGAACCCTTGACATTGCAGTATCCTTTCATTTTGTCCATCTGAATGGAACAATTAATGCTTATGAGCTATTTTAGGACTGCGTGTCTCGTTAACTCATTCAGTCCCGACACACCACCACAAGATATGTTTCAGCCTTGATATTTCAAGGATGATGCCAGAATAGCTCGGCGCCTATAGGCGCCAAGCTATTCTGGCACCATCCTTGAACTATCATGGTCTATCTGTCTCCTGACCTGTAAAGCAGTCCTCAGAGGACAACTCCAAAATGCGGGGATTTCGTACCCGGGACACAATGAGTTAATGACACGAGGAGAATTTCATCGACGTAGGAACCCGTGTGGTCTACCTGACCCGGGCCACACCATTTTAGGGCCAAATACCTCAACCTTACATGAAAGAATAAACAATCAGCGTGCTATGGCTAGACTGTTTGTTTCAGGCCCTGATTCCGCTGCCCTGCGAAATGGTGAGGGCTGCCTCGAGTTTCTGCTTTCGCAAGACATACTCCAAATATGTACTGTTATGTGATTTGGGGCCTCACGGCTCTATTGTTCGTGAGGTCCAACATTACAGACTAGCACGCACATTTTTACCTTTCAGTCATATCGGTACAGTTGTATTATGCCGTACCTACCATTTACGATCGGCGATTAGGTCTATCTATGCTGTCATTAATGTCAGAATGTCGATTATTGAGAAACGCTAGACTGTCAATGTTTTACAATGAAAATGTTGCTTTTCTCAAGAAGGGACTTATTAGTTTAGTTTTCAGTGTCGTCTCAGTTAGTTTTTAAGCACGTTTTCTTTCTAGGTGGATATTAACATTACAGATGGTTGTGATGTCATATACGTGCACATACTCACTGTAATCGGTCGGTGTGTTCTAGTCAGTCAACTGTATTTATTTGTTTTTATATTCACATTAATTTTGTTGTTTTTACAACTGTTATAAAAAGATTCCGTTTCAAAAAAATTTCCCATCTTGGAACAATAAAGGTATTCGTATTCGTATTCGTATTTTCGTCAGGTGACAGCATAATTTTATGCTCTTGGAGGATAGCTGCCTGCCCAACCTAAGCTCCGCCATGTATTCAAAACTGAACTGTCAACCGAAATAATAATCGTCATATTATATTATTATTATTATTATTATTATTATTATTATTATTATTATTATTATTATTATTATTATTATTATTATTATTATTATTATACGTATAATAAGAATCTAATAATAATAATAAATAATACCGATCATTATTTAGGCGGTTTAACTATGAATCAGCTCTAAGCTTCGCGAACTCAACGCAACACGCGCGTTCACGTGAAACACACGCGTTCGCTCTAGACACATTACAGTACAAACTGAGGTCATTTTTGCGAAGAGTCGGCTTTGCCATTGATTTTCCGGAAATGTTTTTTGCTTGTAATAATAATAATAATAATAAAATTTATTTGAAATGTATTAACTCATTCTGCCCGAGATATACCACAGCAAA